>OY856412.1:982027780-982627780 GCA_963693085.1 Alisma plantago-aquatica
AGAGCACATCTTGTGGAAATCTATCTATTTTTATCATATCACAATTCTCCACAAATTGACTTATATGCGCGACGGGGTCCTCATTCTTGAGCCCATGGAATGCATTCGACTTCACTAGGTTGATTAATGCAGGATCAATCTTGTATGTTGGAATGTTAACCGCCTGCCTCTTGATCGGCCCCTTGGAAGCGGATGAGGAAGAAGCTTTGATCTTCTCCCATATTGTCTGTGGCTCTGCCATCTCTTCTTGTTCGGGTTCAGAATCTATTTCTTCTAAATGGTCTTGATTGTGGCCTTACTCATCGTCAGGTCCCGTCAGTGGAACCTCTGGTGCTTGTTGCGTGTAGTCGGTACTACACGTCTTCACCATGCACAGTACCTGCAAAATAGTAAATGGAGTTCAGTGCGGTGTTAGACAACTACAAGATGCGAAAAAGACTAAGCTATGAATTTTTAAAATGAAAAAAAAATGTGGCCTAGAGTGGCCTCTTGCAGCACTCGTAGTGCCGACAACTTGTTGTATCCCCAACAACGGCGCCAAAAACTTAACACGATTTTTACGTGCGTAGAAACGCAAGTGTACGCGTCAAGGTAATATAGGCCTTTGTGAGGCCCGAGTCAAACTCAGGGATACATGAATTGTCGGAGACTACTACTAACTACTCACAATCAGCTAGACCGATTAAAGAGTTGAGAGTTGTTGTTAAAATTAAAAGAAAATAAAAATAAAACAAAACAAAGCAATCGATTAAATGTTTGGTTTAATCAATTCAAAACGAGATCTTTAGGATTGCGGTTTCACCGTGGGTTTTCATTGTATTAAATTCTATGTAGTCACTCAATATTTATCTCTCTATCCGGGTAGTAGCCTGAAATCAGAATTTCCCACTGTCGTGGTACAATTCACTACTTATGTCTAGGTCGGTTCCACCGTCGTAGTAACCTATACCCTAAACTAGGTGCATTAAAAACGATCTCTCAGTATCCACCATTAACCTTACACCACCTTGTTCAAGGGATTTGTCATTTATGTAAATTCCATCTCTTTTCAACCATTAATTCTTCTTTCAAAGCAATTAAGGTCATTAGATTATTATTATGGTGATCAAGCATAACAATATAATTGAGAAAATGAAGTTATACCATGGAATTTAAGAGATAAAATATGAATTAATATGATAAAATAGTCATACAATGAATTCCCGGGCTACTCCCGGTCCTAAAGACAAAGGGGATTAGCCCTGCATGTTCATCTCAAAGCAAAACATGGTAGAGAAAAGGGGAAACATGGAGAAAAACGTGATTGAGTGGTGAAACCCCTGAACAGAGAAGATCCAAGCGATCCTTGGCGTAGAATACACGTTCTCCCGCCTTTCGGTGGTGGAAATCGTCTTCTTCGGCGTCCGGATCGGCTGGGGCGTGCTTTTGGGCTCCGTTCTTCTCTCCATACCTTCTCGGGATGTGTGCAGCGACTAATGACGTGTTCCTCCTCTCTTGGGTGCCGTCATTAGGTATAATTCCTGAGTTAGGTCATCAAATAATCACATCCGTCAGATTTAGATCGATCTGAAGCAAACTTGTATCTGATGGTGTCGATACTATCGACGCGGGTCGATAGTATCGACCTTGCACTGTATCGACTGATTTTCTTTTCTTTTGTCTTTTGCGACTGATGTTATCTCGATACCATCGACGAGGGTCGATGGTATCGACATTCTTAGGTGTCACTTTTGTCTTTTTCCATCGTTGAAGCTCCACTAGTCGATGGTAGCGACATATGGGTCGATAGTATTGACTCACTTCTCGCCAGCAACCCGATGGTATCTCGATACCATCGACATCCCTGTCGATAGTATCTACTTTCTTCTGGTCCTTGCAGCTGGAAACCTGTGATTCGGTCGATGGTATCGACCACTGTCGATGGTATCGACAGTAGCAGATACTTGTTTTTCCTGAAATTAACACACGAAACCACATAAGTCTACACAAAACGTATTCTTTTGATAAATAATACTCAAAATGCTGAAATAAAGGAAATTTGACATAGAGAAGTAGTGTAGACCAAAGTAGATGAATTATGCAACATTGACCACAAAAATGACTAATAAATGCATAAAACACATATCAAACAAGTCTATAAATGCGACTTAAAATCATCGCATCATAAACCCTAATCGAGTAAAGTGAAACCCTAATTGAAATGATGTATGATGTAACATGTATGACATGAGTCCTATGAAATGATGATATCGATGATTTATTACCTACTTATTATTAGTTGCTAATCATGTAGGTGATACCAATTGATGTACATAATCTAGTATGGGCTATGATGGTTATGATATGTTTGAATAGGCTTTGTGAGGCACATGTAATGTGGCGATATAGAAGGATAAGGTAAATGGTCTTATGACGCAATGATGGATTATTGCCTTATATGAGATGATGGGTTCCTCACTTATGAGATGAGGGGTTGTTACCCCAAATTACATGGTCCTTGTGATTGACATTGGTTCCTATAATGGACATATGATGAATAATTGACATAAAGAGACATGAGGTGATGAGATCACACCTAATATGTTTTAGTATGTTCTGGTGATGAGTTATGACCTTGGTTATGTACATCTCATTTAGAGGTTGTACGTTGTAACTTGATTCATGCTGAAAGATGCTAAAATTGGTCTAATTAATCAATTGGAATCTAATAGTATAGTTTCCTTGTGCCATAGACCCATTCAGTGTCAGCAATTACTGAATGGTGGAATGAGTTTAACTCAGAGCACATATTTTTGAATATACTGGGTACAAGTTGAGTAATCCCTTGTATCCTTAAATATAGGATGTGTGAGACAATCATGCATGAGTCAGTCTCATTGTTATATGGATGGCCATGTGTGAGCAACTCCTTCTTGTTAGAACGGCCATGCATGAGCCTATTCTTATAGTGTCGTACCTGTACCAAGGTGGGATAGTTATGATTATATGTGTGGATGGCCATGCGTGAGCCAATCCATAAATTTGACTATATGTCATTGTCGCAATTGACTAATATGTCTCTGTAGTTTTTTCTCTTGTGTTGACCAAGAGGTGTGGTGAGGTCGTGGATTCTGACTCTTTCATTAGACCTTATATGACACTGATTTTGACTTATCAAGTGGTTAGTTGGATTTGGATGGTACGACTCAAATCCTCGGGGCATAATAAAATACGTAATTAGTCGTTTAGTATACTTGTATAGGATCAAAATACGAAAACATTGATTGAGGCCTTGCTTGATCTTTATACAATGTTGTTGATAGAAAATATACATATTCTCCATATTCCTTTCAGATTATTAAAATGTTTCATAATTTCAACACTAATTTCCCTTCCTGTAAATGATCATTATCAGTTTCACTTAATTGTAATTATGCTACTGCTTAGTTTATCTCCCGCTGATATTTGGGATAATAATAGAGTTGGTGGTGAGTTATATCTCCCACTGAGATTTGGGATCTCACCCCATGGGTTTCCCACACCCTTTTTAGGTTGACAAGCACGAAGAGGTAGAGATCATTTAGCAGAGGTTGAGGAGCAGTAGGAGGACCAGTAGCTGATGAGGTTGGCAGGGATGCTAGATGTCTTTTATTGCTAGAGTCCTAGAGCCATCCCTATACACTCGGGTCTTTGGGAATGTTTTCTAGATGTTTCACAAACATGCTTTCTTTATGTGCCCTTTGTATACCAGATATGGTGGAATCATGTATATATGTTCTGGAATAGTTCTTGATTACAGGATAACAACATGATTTGTATATGCTTTGAGACATGAAAGGACTTATATGTGAAGGTTCTTGCTATTTGGATGTATTATGAAAAAGGTTTTAATTTATAGTATTTTTTTTATAATACGCTTGTTAATCTTTCTTCTGCGGTTATGTTTTGATTAATATCGCTTTGTGTGGCATGGGGTGTCACACCTGTATAGTATCCCACTTAACCAAATGCATTATTTTCTCTCATGATCTTCATTTTAATGGTTCCAAAGAAACTTTCTTTTGATAGAGTCAATTAAATTTAAGGTTTTTCTAGGCAATGGGATGCAACTAAGGTAGTGTGTGGTTATGGGTGTGATGACACTATTGAGGAGTGTGAGTCAACCAACCAATTTGAGGAAGTGGTTTGTCCAAGATCGAAGTTTGTGCTTGATCTTATCAATAATGGGGCTCCAAAGACTATGTGTAGAGGGGTGGGGGGAGATAGGCATGAAAAGATACACTAGAAATTGTTCAATCTTGCATTGGAGTAATGATCTCTATCTGTTGATGACTTCATGAGTAGTGTTGATTCCAATGATGGAAGATTTGGTGAGGTTTATCTTGAGAATTGAGATGTAAGAATAGAGGCTGATGATGCATATAGTGTTGATGATAGGGTTGTCTTTGGGTTTAACTAGGATCATGGTATCATCAACAAATTGCATAATGTTCTTAAAACATTCAGCAAGTGATGTAATGAGCCCATGTGTGGTTCCAAGCTTAATCATGTTAGTGAGGATGGAAATGACTAGGATGATAAGACATGGGGATAGGGGTCTCCTTGCCTGAGGCCGTTATAATTGTGTTGATGATGATGAGCCTTGTTGAGGCATGGATAGATGATGATGTTCTTGTAGGGAACAATGTGAATGGTCTTATGAGCTTGGATATGGTTGATTACCCTAATTGAGGTGATATCCTTTGATGATGTTGATGGAGTTTTGCAACACCACTAAAAATCCTAAGGTGATGAATCCTTAGGTTTAGCCTTGCTAGTACTATGGTAAGAACTCCACCCACGTGTGTTAAGACACGCGGAAGTCTTATCGTAGTATAGTTAAGGGTCGAATCCTCGGGACAACGGTCTTGACAAAGTCAAGATGGAAAACGTTTTAGTTCTACTTAAGTACTTAACAGTTGATATTTAGATCGAAAGTTTGATGTTGGTTTTAAAGCTAAATGCGAGGAAAGTAAAGCAAGAAAGTAAAGATTAAGGTTGTAAACAATTGATAAAAACCACTAGGATGTTATCGGGTTTCACACCACTACACATGGATCAAGTCATGCAACATAATAAAACAACCTGCAAAAAGAGTCAAATCAGTTAGTATCTTGTAGTCCTAGCTTCCTTTCGGATAACTAGCTACGAGAAGTGTGGAGTATTGCAATGCCAGCCATTCCATAATGAATGGTCACATGCTTTGCATTACTCCTTCATGAAATGTGTTCCTCGACCTTACCAAGGTTGCACTTCCATACGTCAACTGATTCCATTTCATAGTATGAAAGTGCAATGATGGGGGTGAGTTTACTCCACTCCTGAAAACACTTCTAGACACCGAAACAGACATATGGTGACTACATACATCCATAACCAACATTCAATCGATATTTAGATCTAAGGGTACAAACGTAGACAATTCATACCAAAAGACAATATGTAACACAAGTTGATGATCAAGCAACTAGTATTCATTAAGCGATTGAAGTCAAACTGAAAAGAAGAGTATCTTTATTACAAGTTATTGAATTACATCGCATGAAATGAAAACATGGGTAGCGGGGCTACTCCCCGCACCCTAGTGAATGAAACTACTCGCTCATGGCAAAGGAGGTGAGAAGAGAGAGAAAGAACATCATCTCCATGGAGGAGGGAAGGTTGAACCCTTGGTGAAGAGAGCAACGATCTTCGCACTTCGTGGTTGCTTTGATGAAGGATTTTCTCTTCCCACCTTCTTTGTTGAAGAGATGGAAAGAAGAGAGAGAAGGAAGCTTGATGATGAGCACGGATCTCAAAACTGGAAGCCTTGGGGCAGTGGACGGAAGACCAGAGTGCTCTGGATCTGGAGAGGCAGCCTTTGGGCGTCTTGGAATTCGATCCTTTTGAAGTGGCCATTGAGGTCCTATTTATAGGCTCAAGTTAAGCCCAAACGGTCTTGAGACCATTTGGTCTCAAACGGTCTTGAGACCGTGAGGCTTCTCGCGGTCTTGGGACCGTGAGGCTTCTCGCGGTCTTGGGACCGTGAGGCTTCTCGCGGTCTTGGGACCGTGAGGCTTCTCGCGGTCTTGGGATCGTGAGGCCTCTCGCGGTCTTGGGACCGTGAGGCTTCTCGCGGTCTTGGGACCGTGAGGCTTCTCGCGGTCTTGGGATCGTGAGGCCTCTCGCGGTCTTGGGACCGTGAGGCTTCTCGCGGTCTTGGGACCGTGAGGCTTCTCGCGGTCTTGGGACCGTGAGGCTTCTCGCGGTCTTGGGATCGTGAGGCTTGTCGCGGTCTTGGGACCGTGAGGCTTCTCGCGGTCTTGGGACCGTGAGGCTTGTCGCGGTCTTGGGACCGTGAGGCTTGTCGCGGTCTTGGGACCGTGAGGCTTCTCGCGGTCTTGGGACCGTGAGGCTTCTCGCGGTCTTGGGACCATGAGGCTTGTCGCGGTCTTGGGACCGTGAGGCTTGTCGCGGTCTTGGGACCGTGAGGCTTCTCGCGGTCTTGGGACCATGAGGAGTCTTTGTAATTTTTTTTTGTGTTTTCTGTAATGAAAAAGAGGAAAAGTTGGTTTATTGACGTATCTACAATAAAGTAAGAAGGTTTAATGATTCTATTTAGTTTATTTAAGAAAGAGTATGGAAAACTAAAGATAACTAATAAGATAACGTCACAAAATGAGAGGTTATCACCCCCCCTAACTTAGAGTCTAGCTTGTCCTCAAGTTAGATAGAGCTAAGGCATGTAATGGCGAGGCGATTTTATTTGATTTAGGGTTTTCATACTCTTGCTTCAATTCTAGGTCAGAGATCTACCAAGGTCTTATCAGGGCTTCTGCTTACACTAACTCTTTCGAGTATCAAAAGTTGCATGGATCTCAGGTTCCTTTTATATCGTGAATCTCGCATTGGGACCACCTTTCTTATTGTGTGCATGTCATCGACTCTAATCAGTTTTATACTTCTTTGGAGAAACCTACTGGTAGCTAGAGTGGGAATGAGGGCTGGCTTAAAAGGCTTATTGTGTAACTCCCCCTTCAAGTGGGGAAAGGTTTGTCTATGCTTTTTAGAGATTCACTACCGGGCACGACACATCTGCCTTCATGAGGGCAGCTGAATGTACCGGCCGGGTGAGCTCTTTTATCAGCCTTATCATATATTAGGAAACCTTAGGATCTCATTACCGGGCACGACACATCTGCCTTCATGAGGGCAGCTTTATGTACCGGCCGGGTGAGATCTTTGTTGGCTCTTCATATAGGTCCTTATGCATGGCACAACTCTCATGTTTTTATTCAGCACTCTGGCTTTTATTCGAATCTCACAGGCTTAGGAAGTGGGTTTTGTTAGGGTTTTTGATTGGGCGGCCAAGCCTCTTTTATTGAAAGAAGAAAACTGTTCTTGGGGTTCTTGACATGCACTTGGTGGTCCGCTCGTGAGATTTTCTTGATTTTGGATTTCCCTGATTTCCCTCTTGACTTTGAGAGTATTCGGTTCGCTTTGGCCCTGAAGTTGACCTGTGAAGAGTCTGAGATAGAATTGAAGCAAAAGTATAGAAACCAATAGTGAATGAATTTTATGGATTCACCATTTCAAGCCTGTAAGCTAATCTTATTATTTATATGAGGACTACTTTATCTCTAACTTAGGTAAGGGTGATACTTTTCATGATGAAAGTTATACTTAGAAGTTGTTTTATTGAAAAAAAATACTGGAAAAAGTCTAAGTACGAATAGAAAGTTTGAAAATGATGTGCGGGAAAAAATGAGTTAGCAGAGTTGGAGAAGGATGATACCTCGCCCTTGTCCAGTGCACTCCCCCCTAACTTATCACGCACTCTGTCCACAGAGTGTCAAAGGGATAGGTTGAGAGGTGCATGGACAAGGGCATTTAGGCGTCAGTTAATCCTGAGCTTGCCCCTGGTGCTTGGAGGAGCTTAGCTGCAAACTGTCCACGCAGGGCGTGATAGTCTACGTCAGTCATATCCTCTACTGGTTTCTGAAGAACTAAGATGGTATACATCCAGTAGAGGACATGGAAGCCGCAGTCGTTGGATTGTCGGATTTGCTGGGGACACTTGTGGCAGAAGGAAGGGCGGTGAAAGTGTTCTTTGGCGTAAGCTTTTGTGTGCTGACTAAGGAGATCAATTAATCTTTCAGCACATTCTTTTGCCACTACCTCTGTGGGTGTTTTTGGCGTTACGACGTAAACTTTCTGTCGTGGGTTGTACTGGCTATCAGAACTGTTATAAATTGTAATTGTTCCATCCGGTAGGTTTGCTGCCAGAAGTAGCCAGTGTTCATGGTAGAGGAAGGGTAGCATGATGAACTTCGGCGTTGTGTGTTGTAGATATGAGATTAGTGTTTCAGCTGCGCCGAAGTTCTTTAGCTTTAAAAGATCATCCTTCAGATATGGAGACGCCATGTATGCTGTGGGGTGATCTTGTCCGAGTAGAAGTTGATAGGCGGACATAAGGCCAACAGAGAGGGATCCTTTAATTTGTAAAGATTCTCGCAGAGTGTCTGCCATTATAAGAATGTCACCAGACATGAAAACGAGCTCATCATTCTCGGCGGAAAGCTTTGACATAATGAGACGTAGTTCGTAGCTGGATAGGCCTTTGCAAGCACTGAGATCGAAGTCTGGAAAAGATGGTGTGATGGAAGACAACGGGTTTTTGGCGTCTTTGCTTTGCTCGGTAGCCGAGGCCGGTCCTTTTGATTTCTCTGACTCTTTTAGAGCTTGGCGGAAGGGTCGCCGCTGTGGTCGCTGGATAGCAGAGAAGAGGTAGCGAGGGACATCATCTGGTGCCATCGTTTGGTCCTTGCTTAGCAGGTGAAGTCATTCTGAAATAATTGATAAGAAACAAAAGTTAGAAATCTTACATTTTGAAATTATAACAAGGTAAAATTATTTTGAATTTGAGTTTTATTAGTTTGATTTAGTTCAAACGGTCCTGAGACCATTTGGTCTCAAACGGTCTGGAGACCGCGAGGATCCAAACGGTCTTGAGACCGCGAGGATCCAAACGGTCTTGAGACCGCGAGGATCCAAACGGTCTTGAGACTGCGAGGATCCAAACGGTCTTGAGACCGCGAGGATCCAAAGGGACTTGAGACCGCGAGGATCCAAACGGTCTTGAGACCGCGAGGAAGACGAACCGCGCAGGAGACGAACCGCTCGGCCGTTCGTTGGCTAAGAGCTACGGAAACGATGATGGCGACAACGGCGGGAGGGAGCTCGAATGCGAGTTTTAAATGGTGATGTGTCAACCTGTCGCTGCGGTCGGTGGGTCGGCGAAGGGGTAGCTGCTGCAGAGCTGTCGACAAGCCGGGAGTGACGATGAGCTAGGAACGACGACAACGAAGTCGAGAACGACGGCGACGAAGTCGAGAACGACGGCGACGAAGTCGAGTCATCGGCGAAGCACTTGAAACACCGACGTGCGGGAGTGTAGAGACGAAGGTCAGAGTGGAATGAAACAGGAGAGTTCGAGAATTCGGGAATCAAGAAGAGGGGCGTGTAGGTGGGGGGGTATATTTATAGGTTTTTAGGAGCCCTCTCGGTCAGGTGACCGAGAGAGCTCAAACGGTCTTGAGACCGCGAGGAGCCTCACAGTCGTGAGACCGCGAGGAGCCTCACGGTCTGGAGACCGCGAGGGGCCTCATGGTCGTGAGACCGCGAGGAGCCTCACGGTCTGGAGACCGCGAGGGGCCTCACAGTCGTGAGACCGCGAGGAGCCTCACGGTCTGGAGACCGCGAGGGGCCTCACGGTCTGGAGACCGCGAGGGGCCTCACGGTCTCTAGACCGTTTGACCTCAAGATCAAGTGGATTTTTATGTATTTTTGGATTTAAAGAAAGCAAAAGAAAAAGGAAAAACAAAGATAAATAAAAGGGTGTTTAAAAACAAAAGAAAAGGCTAGGGAAGGTGATATTCAGGCCTTGGGTTGCCTCCCAAGAAGCGCCTTGGTTTAACGTCGCTGGCTCGACAAGATTATTGCTCCGGCTATGCTGACTTTATAGGGTCATGAATCTCGATGGTTTGTCTTGATAACTTGTCTGCCGGAGTGTGGTACTTTTTTAATCTATGGCCATTTACGGTCCTCTCTCCTCCATTATCGTCAATAATAATGACAGCTCCTGTCAGGTATATATGTTTGATTGTAAAGGGACCCGACCATTTAGTACGCAGTTTTCCAGGAAACATTTTTAATCTGGAGTTGAATAGGAGGACTTTGTCTCCGACAATTATATCTTTTCTTTTGATGTGGCCATCGTGCCACATCTTAGTTTGTTCTTTGTAGATTCTTGCGTTGTGGTAGGCTGTCATTCGTAGCTCTTCTAACTCTTGGAGTTGAAGTTGTCGGAATTCACCAGCACCTTTGAGATCGAAATTTAGTTGCTTAATGGCCCACCAAGCCTTATGCTCTAATTCAACTGGCAAATGGCAAGACTGCCCATACACTAATCGAAACGGTGTTGTTCCGATGGGTGTTTTGAAAGCTGTACGGTAAGCCCATAGAGCGTCAGATAGTTTGGTTGACCAATCGGTGCGGTGTCGATTGACAGTTTTTTCCAGAATAGCTTTAATTTGCCTATTGGAGACTTCAACCTGTCCACATGTCTGTGGGTGATATGGTGTAGAAACTTTGTGGTTGACTCCATATTTTCTTAATAAGGCTTCAAAGCTCCGTTCCAAAAAATGTGATCCGCCGTCAGATATAATCGTTCTTGGGACGCCGAATCTGGGAAATATTATCTCTTTAAACATCTTGATTACCGGTTTTGAATCGCAAGAGGTGGTTGGTAGAGCTTCTACCCATTTTGAAACGTAATCCACAGCAACCAAGATATACTTGAATCCATAAGACGAGGGGAAAGGGCCCATATAATCTATTCCCCATACATCGAAAAGTTCGATTTCTTGCCATATGTTCAATGGCATTTCATTTCTTCTGGTTATCCCTCCGGATAGTTGGCACTTGTCGCATGATCGCACGTATTCATGTGCGTCTTTTGCGATGGTGGGCCAATAAAAGCCAGATTGCAAGACCTTGAGGGCTGTCTTCTTAGAACTCATGTGCCCCCCAGTGGGGCCTGAGTGACAGTGCTCAAGGACCGGAGTGATTTCTGTCTCTGGGATGCATCTACGAAAGAGTCCATCTGCGCATAAGCGAAAAAGATAGGGCTCGTCCCAGAAATATTGCTTAGCGTCGTGAATGAACTTCTTTTTGTCGTGATAGGATGCGGATGGGTGAATGATTCCTGTTGCCAAATAGTTGACAATGTCGGCATACCAGGGAAATCCATTGGAGACTTTCATTAGGTGGTCGTCCGGGAGGGAATCTTGGATAGGAACTTTGTCTTCATCCTCGACTCTAATACGGCTGAGATGATCGGCGACGACGTTTTCCACTCCGCTTTTGTCTTTAATTTCCAAATCGAATTCTTGAAGCATTAGCACCCAGCGGATAAGTCTAGGTTTTGCGTCTTGCTTCTGAATTAGATATCGTATAGCGGAGTGGTCAGTGTAGACAATGACTTTAGCTCCTATCAGGTATGAGCGGAATTTTTCAAACGCGTAGATGACAGCTAAAAATTCCTTTTCTGTAGTGGTGTAATTTTTTTGTGCTTCATCCAGCGTTTTAGATGCGTAGTATATAACATGGGGTTTCTTGTCGATTCTTTGCCCTAAAACGGCCCCTATGGCATAATCGCTCGCATCACACATGATTTCGAAAGGTAACGACCAATCTGGAGCTCGTAATATTGGTGCAGAAATCAAGGCATCTTTCAGAGTTGTGAAACTTTGCAAGCATTCTTGGTTAAAGTTGAACTCTGTGTCCTTGGTCAGCAGTTGTGTCATGGGTTTTGCTATTTTGGAGAAATCTTTAATAAATCTTCTGTAAAACCCAGCATGTCCTAAGAAGGCACGTACTCCTTTTACGTCTTTTGGTGGCATCAATTTTGAGATAACGTCAATTTTTGCTTGATCCACCTCGATCCCTCTGTCGCTCACTCTGTGTCCTAAAACAACACCCTCTGTTACCATAAAATGGCATTTTTCCCAATTTAAAATGAGGTTTGTTTCCTCACATCTTTGTAGGACTTGAACCAGGTTGAGCAGACAGTTGTCGAAGGAGTCTCCATAAAATGAAAAATCATCCATGAATACCTCCATTATAGACTCTGTCAATCCCGCAAAGATAGCAGACATGCATCTTTGGAAAGTAGTTGGTGCATTACAGAGCCCGAATGGCATTCTTCTGAAAGCGTACGTCCCAAAGGGACAGGTAAAAGTAGTTTTCTCTTGATCGTCCGGATGTATCGGGATTTGGTAAAATCCGGAATATCCATCGAGGTAACAAAAGAACTTCTGATGAGCTAGGCGCTCGAGGACCTCATCTAGGAAAGGCAGGGGGTAGTGATCTTTTTGTGTTGATTTATTAAGTTTCCTATAATCAATGCACATACGCCACCCTGTAACGGTTCTAGTGGGCACCAGTTCATTTTTGTCATTAAGAACAACGGTGGTTCCCCCCTTTTTAGGGACCACCTGCACTGGGCTTACCCACTGAGAATCAGAAATTGGGTAGATAATGCCTGCCTTTAGAAGCTTGAGGACCTCGAGGTGAACCACCTCTTTGAGGTTGGGGTTTAACTTTCTCTGGTGTTCTCGCGATGGTTTAAACTCTTCAACCATGGGCAGTTTGTGAATACATAAAGTAGGGTTTATGCCCGTCAGATCAGTCATTTTATAGCCAATTGCTTTCTTATGCTTCTTCAGTTCATCGAGGAGTCTGTTTTCTTGATCATCCTCTAGAGTGGAGCTGATGATTACTGGACAGAGCTTCTCATCATCAAGAAAAACATGTTTAAGCCCCTCGGGTAAGGCTTTCATTTCTGGAGCCTTAGGTGGCTCAGTGGTTTCTATAATTGTGATGGCTTTAAGTTCTTCAAACGTGGCTGTCGGAGCTTCTTCAGCTTTTTCTAAGTATTGCAGGCACTGTTGTACTAGTTCACTGGCCGAGAATTCTACATCCGGATTTGTAAGAGTATTTTCCAATTCGTCGGATGGTTCAGACATTTCTAACTGGGACATTTGATATATAGCATCCAGGAGAAAGACTTCCTCTTGAATGCTTGGACCTTTCATGCTGTTTAGAACTCTGAACTGGAAAGCCTCCCTCCCAAGTCTCAAAATAATAGTTCCTGCTTCGACATCAATGAGAGCTCGGGCGGTATCTAGGAAAGGTCTTCCAAAGATTATCGGATATCTCAGGTCTTCTTGTATGTCCATAATAACAAAATCACACGGGACATAAGAATTTGTTCCTATTCTGACAGGGATGTCTTCGATAATGCCAAGAGGGGCAGTTATGGTAGATTCGGCTAACTGAATTGTCATAGTCGTAGGTAACAAATCAGTGAAGCCTAATCTTTTACACATTGAATATGGCATAATAGATATGCTTGCTCCTAGGTCTGCCAATCCTTTCTTGCTGGAGCCATTTCCAATGGAACACTGAATGTCGAAGGTACCTGGGTCCTTCTTTTTCTTTGGCATTTTATTAAGCAGAATATCTGAAGTGGTCTGAGCAAGTTTCACTGTTTCACGCTCCTCTGTCATATACTTTCTCGACAAGAGGGTTTTCAGGTATTTTGCCCAAGCGGGCACTTCGGAAAGGGCATCAAGAAAAGGAATATCAATGTATAACTTTTTCATAGCTTCTTTAAATTTTTGGAACCTAGTGTCCATTTTGGTTCCTTTTAGTCTGTCTGGGTAAGGAATTCTTGGTGGGACTTCTGAGATTGGTTCCTTTTCCTTTTCTTTCTCTGTAGAATTTTTTGTTTCTCTGCTTGAATTCCCTGTTGGGGAAAGAATGGCTACGTTATCATCATCATGGTCGATTCTTGTGACATCAGGCAGGACACGACCAGACCGCGTGGTGACGGCATTAAGTTGTTCTGGTCTGTTTGGGTTATGACGGGGGTTTGCCTCTAGTTGCCCAGCAAAAGTGCCGGCTTGAGGTTTCAATTGAGCGGCAATCTGTGCCAGTTGGGCTTCTACGGCTTTTTGTTGAGCTTGTTGGTTTGCAAGCATGGTTTGTTGCGATTGAAGCATTTGTCTAATCAAGGATATCTCATCAGATGATTGGGGAGGAGCACCCCTTTGTTGATACTGAGTGACTTGCTGTCCTGGTTATTGTAGAGGTGCAGTTAACTGTGGCTGCTGGGGCTGCTGCAACTGGGGTTGCTGTGGCTGCTGCAACTGGGGTTGTTGCAACTGAGGGTGCAGTCCTGAATTGGCATATTGGTAAGAAGGATTCCTGGGATAGTTAGATCTTTGAAAACCTTGTCTGTAATTCCCTTGATTGAAGTTATTCTGAAATCCTGGTGGTTGTCTATTGAAAGATCCACCTTGTGCCTGCTGTTGTGGGTTGGCAGTCCCTGCAGGATTTCCGTATTGAAAACCAGGATGGTTCCTTGGTTTGTCTGGGTTATAATGCACTTTTCCAGGTATTGAATGTATGGAGTTGACTTGCTCTGGCATTTGGTCTTCGGGATGCTCGATAATGGGTTCATATTGCGGCATAGGTGGTTGTAAATCCATCATGACATTGTATAACAGGCCACATGATAATGTGGGATGATCGGATGCATGACAGGCTTCACAAGTTCCAGTAGATGCCTTAACTTGTTGAACCTGAGAGCTTTTCTTCTTATCATATTCCCCGAAAGAAGTTTCGAGGGCTTGTTGCTTGCTAGCAATAGTCTTCAAAGCCTCAGCAATGGCCTTGAGTTCCATGGATTCTTCTGCTTTGTAAACCTTGAGAACGCCTTTGGGTTGGTTAGATGACCTTCCCCAATTGGATTGGTTCTTGGCCCCCAACGTAACTATATTCCAGGCATCTTCATAATTCTTTCTCATAAAGTTTCCTCCAGATGAGGAATCTAGGAATTGCTTAATATCATCACTTACTCCTCTGTAAAATGTTTCTATTAGTTGATTTTGAGATATGCCATGGTGAGGACACTTTCTCAGGAGTTCTTTGAATCTTTCCCAAGCTTCAGCAAGTGTTTCTCCAGGTAGTTGGGAAAAGTGATTAATCTGTCCCCTAATCTCATAGGTTAGCGAAGGTGGGAAGAATTTCTCAAGAAACTTCTCTTCTAAGGGAGTCCAAGTAGTGATGATGGGGTGTCTATCCAAAGCGTTGTACCAGCTTAGTGCTCTTCCAGATAAGGTGAAGTGGAAAAGGTGTAACATGATTGCTTCCATTGCAATTCCTGCTTGGGGTACAAGTCGGCAGAGTGACTTGAATCTCTTAAGGTGATCCATGCAATCATCTCTGGGTGCTCCGGAGAAAGAGATGCCTTGCATGATCTGGATCCATTGCGTCCGAATTTCAAAGTGTGGTATGTTAATAATCGGTGGTCGGATAGGATGATCGTCTTCATAATTCTTTGGGACTGTGTAGTCCCAAAGTTGCTTGTTTCTTAACGCAAGTTGAGCAGCAGCATGCTCTGCTTGGATGCGGGCTTGTTCCTCAGCTCGGATCTCAGCTTGCACCTGAGCACGAGTGTCGGCAATAAGTTGTGCTCGTTGTGCTGCTATGGCGGCGTTGACTCTTTCTGCAACAAGGCGTTGCTCTTCGGCCATCTGTCTGGCTCTTTGACGGTTAAGTCTATTCCTTCGGTGGAAACTTCTTTCTACCTCAGAATCGTATTCTGGTTCAGGGGAGAATCCGATGCTATGCGGGGGTTGCATACACGTTTTCTACCTGAGTAGAAGGAAAATCACACGTTAGGATAATGGAAGGAAATGAAAAAAATCAAGAAGTATTGGAGTGGTTATCAAGAAAAAGTGTAAAATCCTAATCAACCAAGAAGTTGGTAAGTAAAAACTAAAAAGTTCCGTTGTCCCCGGCAACGGCGCCAATTTTTTGATGGAGTTTTGCAACACCACTAAAAATCCTAAGGTGATGAATCCTTAGGTTTAGCCTTGCTAGTACTATGGTAAGAACTCCACCCACGTGTGTTAAGACACGCGGAAGTCTTATCGTAGTATAGTTAAGGGTCGAATCCTCGGGACAACGGTCTTGACGAAGTCAAGATGGAAAACGTTTTAGTTCTACTTAACTACTTAACAGTTGATATTTAGATCGAAAGTTTGATGTTGGTTTTAAAGCTAAATGCGAGGAAAGTAAAGCAAGAAAGTAAAGATTAAGGTTGTAAACAATTGATAAAAACCACTAGGATGTTATCGGGTTTCACACCACTACACATGGATCAAGTCATGCAACATAATAAAACAACCTGCAAAAAGAGTCAAATCAGTTAGTATCTTGTAGTCCTAGCTTCCTTTCGGATAACTAGCTACGAGAAGTGTGGAGTATTGCAATGCCAGCCATTCCATAATTAATGGTCACATGCTTTGCATTACTCCTTCATGAAATGTGTTCCTCGACCTTACCAAGGTTGCACTTCCATACGTCAACTGATTCCATTTCATAGTATGAAAGTGCAACGATGGGGGTGAGTTTACTCCACTCCTGAAAACACTTCTAGACACCGAAACAGACATATGGTGACTACATACATCCATAACCAACATTCAATCGATATTTAGATCTAAGGGTACAAACGTAGACAATTCATACCAAAAGACAATATGTAACACAAGTTGATGATCAAGCAACTAGTATTCATTAAGCGATTGAAGTCAAACTGAAAAGAAGAGTATCTTTATTACAAGTTATTGAATTACATCGCATGAAATGAAAACATGGGTAGCGGGGCTACTCCCCGCACCCTAGTGAATGAAACTACTCACTCATGGCAAAGGAGGTGAGAAGAGAGAGAAAGAACGTCATCTCCATGGAGGAGGGAAGGTTGAACCCTTGGTGAAGAGAGCAACGATCTTCGCACTTCGTGGTTGCTTTGATGAAGGATTTTCTCTTCCCACCTTCTTTGTTGAAGAGATGGAAAGAAGAGAGAGAAGGAAGCTTGATGATGAGCACGGATCTCAAAACTGGCAGCCTTGGGGCAGTGGATGGAAGACCAGAGTGCTCTGGATCTAGAGAGGCAGCCTTTGGGCATCTTGGAATTCGATCCTTTTGAAGTGGCCCTTGAGGTCCTATTTATAGGCTCAAGTTAAGCCCAAACGGTCTTGAGACCATTTGGTCTCAAACGGTCTTGAGACCATGAGGCTTCTCGCGGTCTTGGGACCGTGAGGCTTCTCGTGGTCTTGGGACCGTGAGGCTTCTCACGGTCTTGGGACCGTGAGGCTTCTCGCGGTCTTGGGATCGTGAGGCCTCTCGCGGTCTTGGGACCGTGAGGCTTGTCGCGGTCTTGGGATCATGAGGCTTGTCGCGGTCTTGGGACTGTGAGGCTTCTCGCGGTCTTGGGACCGTGAGGCTTCTCGCGGTCTTGGGATCGTGAGGCTTGTCGCGGTCTTGGGACCGTGAGGCTTCTCGCGGTCTTGGGACCGTGAGGCTTCTCGCGGTCTTGGGACCGTGAGGCTTGTCGCGGTCTTGGGACCGTGAGGCTTGTCGCGGTCTTGGGACCGTGAGGCTTCTCGCGGTCTTGGGACCGGGAGGCTTCTCGCGGTCTTGGGACCATGAGGCTTGTCGCGGTCTTGGGACCATGAGGCTTCTCGCGGTCTTGGGACCGTGAGGCTTCTCGCGGTCTTGGGACCATGAGGAGTCTTTGTAATTTTTTTTTGTGTTTTCTGTAATGAAAAAGAGGAAAAGTTGGTTTATTGACGTATCTGCAATAAAGTAAGAAGGTTTAATGATTCTATTTAGTTTATTTAAGAAAGAGTATGGAAAACTAAAGATAACTAATAAGATAACGTCACAAAATGAGAGGTTATCAGATGTGACATGGGATTAGTATCCCATGATGATGTGATAATGGTGATGGTCTCATGAGTGTCTGGAATACAATACCATGTGATGATGTGACAAGTTCATACTTTGAACATTTTATATCTTCTAAAGTTGCAATCCACCCTTGTCTTTGTAAAACCTTTCTAGGGTTTGTATGTAACTTGATTGATGCAGTTAAAATGTATCCAATTGACTTTAACTAATCAAATGAAACCCTAATCATGTAGTGCCTTGTGTCATAGATCCATTATAGTGTTAGAACTTGCTGGATGATGAAATGAGTATTTGTAAGGGAAACTCAGAGCATGTACTGTTTAGTATGTGGGGTTTAAGATATTGTGTGTGTGACACACAAACACCACATGAACGAGATTACTCAAAATAAAGTGTGCAATCAACAACTAAATATCCTCATAACCATAACAACATGTAAGTTAAAAATGATCTCATATAACCATCACTATATGGAAACATATCACATGAAGGCTCATTACCTATAGCATATCACATACCATACCAAGTATTTACATCTATACAGTGGTCATCTGATACACATCTATTACAAAATATTTTTTCACATGTACAAGCCACTTATATACAACAAATGCATATTTCTAAAACCACATGTAAAGATACAACATAATCTACAAAACACATCCCTTCCCTGATCTGGGAGTACAAGGATGACACTAGGACTCTATTACACAACACTACCACCTATCCAACCTACAACAACTACTGATTTCCAAGCTGCTCTTTCTCAACAACATGATCATGTCCACGCCACTGACGACCACCTAAAAAGATGTGGCAAACCACGAGAGTGAGGCCCATGTCCCATTGAGAGAGATAACTCTTTGCCGACATATATTGATACATAGCAGGATGTATCATTATTAAGCATGATGAGAAAATTTAGCTAAATGAATAGTTAAAACGGATTACACAAGTTAAGTAGATTAAACAGCTCTAGTAGATAAGAAGACCATCATATACTTTTAGAAAGAATGTGAAGAACATGTATAATGGTTGATTTCTCTTACCACATTATATAACAACTAAGCAGTAATAAAACAAGGCAAGGGTAAACAACTAATGTGAGTCGTGTTTAACCCTAAGCATATATACTATGCAATAATAGTATGTCTTTTAAGCCCTAAAGAGATGAGGTATACCACTCATACTCTAATTGCCCATTTTGAAGTTGAAAACATTGCCATACAAGGTCTAGGAGAGCCGAACTCCCATGATCTCATCCACCCTCGGTTAGTAGAAGTCTGCCATAGTGACATATAATGTCCAACTACAAATCAGCCTAGTTTGCCTTGGTATATAGGTCATGGCACTAGTGAACATGGTATGCAACCCAATCATCTGAGGTACAAGCATAGCTATCCTCTATCACGTCATATACACTGAGATATGACCACACCCATTCTCCTACTGAGGCATGACTGTAGCCATCCTAAAAACCCATGAAGTTAAGATGTCAAGGACACTTTGTCACTTGCACCATACATATTCAACAATATGCGCTCTGAGTTTCTATTAGGAATACTTGTTTCACCATCTAGAAAGTTTTGATACTAGGATGGATCTAAGGCCAGAGTAACTACATGATTAGGGTTCCACTTGATTAGTTAAAGCTAATTGAGTGTCTTTTATATGCATCAACCAAATTACATACAAACCCTAGAAATGTTTTACAAAGGATAAGGTAGGTTGCAACTTTAGAAGATATAAAACATTTAAGTTATAAACTTGTCACATCATCACATGTTACCATTTACTATATACTCATGAGTCCATAATCATCATTACATCATCGTGGGATATTAGTTGCCCATCACATTACCAGAGGATGTCACCTGAATTAGGGCATAAAACCACTGCCAAAATCATAAGACCATTCATATTATTCCATGCAAGAATATCATTATGTCACCATGTCTCAAAAAAGCTCATCACCATCACCATACAAGTGTTACATAAGTTCAAACAAAATCTTACATTGTACACCATATTGTTCACATAATATCATATTAGGGCTACAACATTAGGAGAGAGAGAAAAAGGCTTCATTATCACACCAACTACTCAAGCAAAATTAGCAACATTATCATATGATTGAATTAGGGTTAGGGTTCACCAAGGCAACCAAATTAGGGTTTCCAAAACAACAATTAAATTTATACCCTAATCATCAACATTTTTTAACATTCTTGGAAGTAATTAGGTCAACTAACATCAACATAAAGTCAACCACATACGATAGAAACCAATCCAGGAATGTTCATCGATTGCTGAAGGTTAACACATCATAGACTGCTAAAAACTAGGTCATATCACCTTGGTGACCACATAGACTAAGAACCATCATCGACCGCTAAAAATACAAAACCAAGACCGCTAAGAACTAGGGTTTAACCCCCTTTATCAATCGCTGAAAAATGGCTATCTTCAGCAACCATATGAACTAGGTCCATCCACCTCAACGACCGCATAAAAATCAAAGATTCAATGAAAAAACATAGAGCCATCCTTGGTGACCAAAAGCACATAGAAACATCATCAACCAATGAGAAAACATCATCCTTAGTAACCATCACACTAGCAAACTCAACAACCTGAAGGAGGTGAAAACTCATCGACAACTTAAGATAGAAGATTCTTGGCAACCATATGAAGAGAGAAAACTCATCACCTAGAAGATCACGAAGTTGATCATCACCACAAAACTTAAACATCAAGATGTAACCACATGAAGGAAAACAACACCTAAACCCTAATTTCAGCCATCATCAATCAAGGAGTAAAACCATAGTCATGAGAGAGAAAACCACCTGTTTAACACCATGCATGTTTCCAAAACCTTCATCAATAGTCAAGAACTTGTGCACATAGATTAGGGTTCAAGAAAGAAGACTTATCAGCACAAGAACCACCATGAAACATATACCCTAAATCATAGGTAATATCACCATTCAACTTAGAACCATGTTTTAAGAGTAGATTACTTGCATGTAAGGTAAATGTTAGCACAAACCAAGGATAAAGTTATATAACTCGCCTTGGATGTAAAGAAACAACTCCAACAACAAGGATGCTCCAAGAAAAGAGAGAGAAACCCAAGCTTGATCACCACTTCAAGGCCAAACTAGAACCACCTCATAGAGAGAAGCAAAATCATAAGTTAAAGGAGCACAAGATGGATAGCAAAACCCTAGGCTGAAAAGATAAGAAAGAGAGAAAATATCCAACTTAACTTGAGAACTACCATGGAGAACCATGGATTCGTCGAAGAAGAGAGAAGTTCCTCAAAAAGCACTGCCATAGAGACTCATGGATTCGACCAAGAGAAAGAAGAGGGGTAGAGTTGCAAGAAAACAAAGATGAGTAGAGGTATATCACTTAACAAGATCAAGGAACACCAAAGGACACCAAAGAAGAGAGTTGATACAAACCCTATATCCACATGAAAGGGGTTTCACCCACTTCTCCAAGATCAAGTACCACCTCCTCCACCAAGAACACAAGGGACGAGCCCCAAGGAGAAGAGAGAAGCAAGAGAGTGCAAAAAGTGATCACTTGCATGCAAAGAGAGGGGTATATATATCCAAGGATTAGAGAGAGAGAAGGGATGTTAGGTGTCCACTAAACATGCCATGTGTCCACCATATCTCAACCATGCAAGCACTAAACACACGCAAGCAATAAGGGTCGTTAAAACCAAGAAAAACACATGACCACACTAAACCAGAAAACCAAACCACTGATGAGAAATTTAGTGACCAAAGAACACAACTGATGAGAAACATGAAGCTAGATAATGCTAAAGATCTTCAGTGACCAAGGTGATCAAAGGCCAACCATCAAACTAGGGCATCCAAGCAAACCCTAGATCTCAACATATGATGCCACCTCATCAAACCAAGGTACAACAAGGATCCCTAATGCGCCACACTATCCAAAAAGATGCCAAAACATGTGAGGTACATCAAGCATGTGAAAAATTTCAAGATAAACCCTAAACATGGGTAAATTGCAATTAGGTCCAAAACAAGCATATAAAGGCATAACTAGCTCAAACAACATCCAAATTGGACCAAACTTGAAACATAAGCATGCCACATGTTATTAAAGCACATCACATGATTAGATTAAGGTTTTAATCATCTAATTATGCTAAACAATCAAAGTCAACAAGAAAGCTAGGTTTCAATGTGTCCTTGTCATCTTAACCCTAGGTCTATGGAGGATTACGATAATGCCTTGGTGTGAGCATGTCTTATAGATTTGTATATTTGATATGTTTGAGGAACACTACAGTTGTACCTTGGTGGAAGGGTTTCATATACCTTGGTGTCTAGTGTTGTTACTTGTACCAAGGATAACTAGGTGTTTTCATCTTGACTATATGTCATCAGAGGCAATTTGACTTATACATCCTTACAGAGTTCACTCATACTAACTGAGAGAGGATGATATCATAGGAGTCCAACTGTCATAGATCTCATATGACATTGATTTCAACTTAGTAGTGGTCAATTGGACTTTGGGTGGTACTACTGAAACTCCTTAGGGCTTAAAAGATGTAATGCATTCATGTAGTATATCTGATTAGTGTTTTTTTTTGGTGAACCCAGCGTGCCGCTCTCTTTTTATTGATTTTTTGTATAAGAATGTACAAGAAAAAAAGAACTGTACAAGGAAAGGAAAATGGAACTATACAAAGAAAAAGCTATGCTAAGAAAAGAGAACAGAACTATAAAAGAAAAGAAGGGTAGAAACTAGATCTGAAGAATAGAGTCTGCCAAAGAATGTTACCAAAGCCAAATGATCTTCCTCCTATGATTGTGGAAGATATGATTATTCCTTTCCATCCAAAGAGCATAAACAATGTTGCACATGAGGAGCTTCACCTCTTTCTTTTTGCAGGTCAGAAGATCCTTCATATAGCCAGGAGAGATAACAGAAGGCAAATGATCCTTGAATCTATTCCAAAGGTTCTTAGCAGCCGCACACGTGAAGAACGGATGATCTCTGGTTTCTAGCTGAGCACAAAAGAGAATGCATCTAGAAGCCAGATCAAACCCAAACTTTTTTCTATTGTCATCTGTAAACAACCTATTATGAAAGGCTTTCCAAAGAAAAATAGAGAATCTTCAAGGTAGAATGGAATCCCAAACCCAAGCACCCCAATCAGTAGTCAAGTTCTTAACTCTTGTGAGGTTCCAGAAATCCCTGCATTTAAGATGATCTTTACCATTACAGAGGATGGAATCCTTAATATCAACAGCTGAGAGCTCAATCTTGTTCAGAATAGAAGAGACCCCTTCACTACCTCTGATTTTAGGAAAATACCATTTGTTATCTTTGATGCAGGTTGCAAGCTTACAAGCTTTCCCTTTCCCCATCCTATGAACCAACTGGTGATTAACTTCACTGAGCGGGGAAGTCTTATCGGGAAGCCAGGGGTCCTCCCAAAGAAGAAAAGAGTTACCATTTCCAACTTTGAAGTCCACTAACTTGAGAAGCAGGTCTCTATTATCAATCAACTTTCTCTAAATCCAGGAGTCATTAGACTTTTTATTTCTGATTAGTGTTAAACATATTTCACATTGGATGTTTACCCTTGCCTTATTTCTTATATTGCTTTGTTGTTGTATAATGTGGTAAGAGAAGTTAACTGTTATACATGTTCTTCATATTCCTTCTAATAATGTATGATTCTATGGTTATCTATTATAGCTACTTAACCTGCTTAACCTATGTTATTAGTTTAAATTATTCATTTAGCTTAATCTTCTCATCCTATTTAATGATGATATATCATGCTATATCAATAACCATTGGTTGAGAGT
Source organism: Alisma plantago-aquatica (assembly GCA_963693085.1). Classification (NCBI taxonomy): domain Eukaryota; kingdom Viridiplantae; phylum Streptophyta; class Magnoliopsida; order Alismatales; family Alismataceae; genus Alisma; species Alisma plantago-aquatica. Next base: position 982,051,534 of record OY856412.1, read on the forward strand.
TATATCTCTCACTAAGACATAGGTCTCACCTCGTGGGTCACCACATCTTTGTAGGTTGTTGTTAGTGGTGTGGGCAAGATCATGCTGTTAAGGAAGAGCAACTTGGAGATTAGTAGATGTAGAAAGTTGGATAGTTGCTACTTGTGTAGTAGAGTCCTAGCATCGCCCCTGTACTCTTAGGCCTAAGAAGTGATGTTTTGTAGATGATGCATACCAACACATGGTTTTGGCGGTATGTCGTGGTTGTATTTATGGCATGTATATGTGTACAATATCTATTTTTATATAGGTCATGGCTGTGGCCACTGAACAAATGTGAATACATGATATGATATGTGATATGATACTAGTTGATGGTGTAGGGTTTTGTGGAGAAAACATGTGCGGCGGAAGCGATAAAAACCACGCAACCCGTAACAGGATCTCGTCGATAACAGCGTATTCGGAAATAAGTTTGCGGGATATACCTTATCGCGGAGCAAGTCCGGCGATGTCCCGCTGCACGACGGTGCAACACTGCTTGTCAAACACGGATGGATCTTCTCTCCCGTTTGTTGTCGCAGGTTGATCCGGCAATGCTCCTCTGCGGCATTGATGTACGTTGCTCGCAGCACGTACAGGTGGTCGTCGACGTCCTCCGAACGCAGGCGTCAAGTCGTCTGTGTCTCTACTTCGTCCACGCGGATGGACGGAACTCCACGTCACGCTTCTCAAGCCGGCGGGAAGGAGCGTGTCTCTGTGGCGGCGTGCTAGCGCCGCGTTGCTCTCCTTTCTCTCCTAAGGACGACGACGGCTAGGTTTTGTACGTGAGAATAACCTAAAAGCGTCTCTCTATATCTTATATAGATATCGGCCGTCTATCCTCCTTTAAATAGGATAAGAAGAGAATTAGGGTTTCCTAAACTCATCGGTAAACAGAAACGTTGCGTTAATTAAAACGCTCGTGGATTAATTAGAATATTTCGGAATTCATTAATTAACCAAATAATCGCATTAATTGATTAATTAATATCTGACTCCATGCAATCGCTTGGGATGGCTCTACGGGCATACATATACCAGCAGACTCCCACTTGCACTTAGAGCCAGTCACTCCAATATTATTCTAATCGATTACATAAACATTTTAGTAATCAATGTGATTCGAAGCAATTTCAATCAAATCCACAATTATACTCCTATTCCAACACATCCTGTGTGTGTGACCCGGTAGGCTCCAAATTATGTTGGTAGTGATATCCATAATCATATTATGATTTCACAAGCAATGATTGGTATCTAGCAAGACTTCATTGCTACCCAAGTAATTGGAGAAGTTGGAGAACAACTTAACCTATCATACATGACTGGTGTTACAGTGATTGTACAGTTCCTTTGTCGCTGATATCCGGATTGAACTCAAGTCATGGAATTGTTATCCTCTTCAATGTTCAATCCATGTTCCTTGAACTAGAGCAGACTGTCTGAGATATATGTAAGCTCAATATCACATATTGACTCACATCAGCATGGCCATGCATTTCTCAGTCTCGCTTATCAAGTGGCCGGAATATCAAACTCCCGTAGGAAGGACAAATTCCATCTACATCACTCACAGTCATCCCCATGTGTCACAGTGCACCCAAGCACCATCTTTATAGCAATCCTTATTCAGGACCACGATGGATGATGTCAAAGTACACCAAACGTCATGTGATAAGTGTAGTGACTTCAGGTCTAAGAACCACAATCACCACCATCATTATGAGATGTGACTCTAACTACCAATCATGGTATCCATGTGTCACTCTCAAGGTGGGTCTATCCGATACACTGTTCTCTAACAAGTATCTATGTATTTGGTTTGATATCTCCATATCATGGATAATGAGATTCTTCCATCAACCAACATACATTCTAATCTTATGTGTTATTGATGTCTATGGATATTTCCACAATAACAACCGATTAGGGACAAAACAAGAATACATACTCTTAGCATACATATGATCTCACTGTTCAGGTCATCAACCCGAAGACATATGTCATTGAGTATATTATTCTATAGACATCTATAAGTTTTATGGTCATCTCACAGTATAAAACACAAACATATAGATTGGAAACTTGCCTTTATTGATATGATCAATATAGTATTACAAATCGTTTACATAGTATCCCATTACAATCATCGAATGATAGTCTCTATGGGCATACATACCAACAGATTCCCACTTGCACTTATACCCAATCACCCATGAATCTCAATCCAAGTGATCGAACATGCCCGTCATGTTTCTGCTGTGAAAGTGCTTTTGTGAGCGGGTCAGCCACATTGCTTTCTGTAGGTACTCTACAAATCTTCACATCTCCTCGTTGTACGATCTCTCGTATGAGATGGAACCGCCGTAGAATATGTTTGGAACGTTGGTGCGATCTTGGTTCTTTAGCTTGTGCAATTGCTCCATTGTTGTCGCAAAACAACTCAATTGCATCACCAGCGCTTGGAACCACTCCAAGTTCAGAAATGAACTTCTTGATTCACACAGCTTCCTTTGTAGCATTAGATGCGGCAATATATTCGGCCTCTGTTGTAGAATCCGCAACCGTCTCTTGCTTGGAACTCTTCCAGCTCACAGCTCCGTTGTTCAGGCAAAACACAAATCCAGATTGCGATCTGTAGTCATCTATGTCAGTTTGGAAGCTAGCATCGGTGTAACCCTTTACTACGAGCTCTTCCTCACCACCGTATACCAAGAATTGATCCTTAGTCCTTCTCAAGTACTTTAGGATGTTCTTTACGGCTGTCCAGTGACATTCACATGGATCTGACTGATACCGGCTCGTCATGCTCAAAGCATACGATACATCAGGACGAGTACATAACATCGCGTACATGATAGATCCAATTGCTGATGCATATGGAATCTTACTCATGCGTGCCCGTTCATCACATGAACTAGGACATTGGGATTTAGAGATTGTAACCCCATGGGACATGGGAAAGTTACCTCTCTTAGAACCCTCCATGCTAAACCTCTTTAGCACCTTGTCAATGTATGTGCTCTGGCTTAGGCCTAGAAGCCTTCTAGATCTATCTCTATAGATCTTGATCCCTAGTATATAGGATGCTTCACCTAAATCCTTCATAGAGAAAGTCTTCCCTAGCCAACCTTTTACTGTCTGAAGAGTAGGGATGTCATTTCCCATCAATAGTATGTCATCCACATACAATATGAGAAATACGACTGTGCTCCCACTAACCTTTTTGTAAATACAAGGTTCATCTTCATTTTGACTAAAGCCAAACTTTTTGACTACTTCATCAAAACGTAGATTCCAGCTCCGAGATGCTTGCTTCAATCCATAGATTGACCTTTGTAGCTTACAGACTTTATTGGCTTCCTTTGGATCGATAAAACCCTCAGGTTGTGTCATGTACACATCCTCGAGTAAATTCCCATTAAGGAATGTTGTTTTAACATCCATCTGCCAAATCTCATAGTCATGATAAGCTGCAATGGCAAGCATGATCCTGATGGATTTAACCATGGCAACTGGTGAGAAGGTCTCGTCATAATCAACACCTTGAATTTGACGGAATCCTTTCGCAACCAATCTACCTTTATAGGTTTGAACATTTCCATCCATGTCAGTCTTCTTCTTGAAGACCCACTTGCACCCTATGGGTCTTACCCCTTCGGGTGGATCCACCAAGGTCCATACCTTGTTGGTGTACATGGATTCCATCTCAGATCTCATGGCTTCGAGCCATTTCTCAGATTCTGTTCCCTTAGTAGCTTCTAGATAGGAAGTTGGCTCATCTGCTATGCCCAATTCGTCACTGTCTTGAGTCACGAGAAATCCAAATCTCTCAGGCTCAATTCGTGTCCTACTAGACCTACGAGGTTCCTGTGTTACATTTGGAACTTGAAATTCCACAACAACTTGTGAGTCCTCATGTTCCTTATGTACCTCCTCAGGTTCTATGCTTTCTTGTTGGTCTCGAACTTCTTCGAACTCTACATTCCTCCCACTAATTCCTTTGGAAATAAATTCCTTTTCAAGAAATACAGCAGTCCTAGCAACAAACACTTTGTTGTCAGTTGGTGTGTAGAAGTAGTATCCCCGAGTTTCCTTGGGGTATCCAACAAAATAGCATTTTTCCGATTTGGGTCCAATCTTTTCAGGAAATTGTTTCCTAACATAAGCTTCACATCCCCAAATCTTTAACATAGACAGATTGGGACGATTCCCATTCCATATCTCATATGGTGTCTTTTGAACCGATTTGGAAGGTACACGGTTAAGTGTAAATGCTGCAGTTTCAAGAGCATATCCCCAGAACGATATTGGAAGTTCGGCTGAACTCATCATTGATCGTACCATGTCTAATAATGTACGATTCCTTCTTTCTGACACACCATTATGTTGTGGTGTACCAGGTGGAGTCCATTGTGATACAATACCATGGTCTCTCAGAAGGTCCTCAAACTCTTGGCTTAAGTATTCGCCACCTCGATCTGAACGGAGTGCTTTAATACTCTTACCAAGTTGCTTCTCTACTTCATTCATGAAAGTCTTGAACATTTCAAGAGTTTCTGACTTGTGTTTCATAAGATATACATAGCCATACCTACTGAGGTCATCAGTGAAGGTAATGAAGTATTGATAGCCTCCTCTAGCATTTGATCTAAAAGGTCCACATACATCAGTATGTATGAGCCCTAGCAGATCACTGGCTCTCTCACTGTGTCCAGTGAAAGGAGTTTTGGTCATCTTCCCTAATAAACATGCCTCACATGTCTCTAATGATTCAAAATCAAAAGAGTCTAGATAACCATCCTTATGGAGTCTAGATATGCGCTTCTCGTTTATATGCCCAAGACGACAATGCCATAAGAATGTTTTGTTTGAGTTGTCAAGTTTTAACCTTTTAGTATTTACGTTATATATGCTAGTCTCAAGTTCTAACAAGTAGATACCATAAGACATAGGGGCATTTCCATAAAAGATCTCATCTTTAGATATAGAAATAATTCCATTCTTAATGTGAAATTCAAATCCACTCTTGTCCATACAAGATACAGAAATAATATTTCTATTAATGGCAGGTACATAATAGCAATTCTATAATTCTATTACAAGGCCCGTAGGCAAAGATAAACTAATAACTCCAACTGCGGTGGCAGCAACTCTTGCTCCATTAGCAACCCGCAGCTCGACTTGGCCCTTTCGTAAAGGCTTACTTCTTATCAGATCCTGCATATTAGAACATATGTGAGATCCACATCCGGTATCCAGTACCCATGATGACGAAGTATTTAAGTTTATCTCAATAACGTATATACCTAAAGTGGAGATCTCTATCCCCTGCTTCTTCTTCCTCAATTCCTCCAGGTAGAGAGGACAGTTTCTTTTCCAATGTCCAGGCTGGTGACAATGGTGACAACTGCCTTCTTTGGAGATCCCACCTTTAGCTTTGAGCGCGGATGACTTTGGCTTCTACCCGGCTTTAGAACTTTTCTTAGCCTTGCCTTTGCCTTTTGACTTTCCCTTTGTCTTGCTGATCATCATCACAGACTCGGGCTTGTCTTTCTTCATCTGTGCTTCAGCTGTCCTCAACATGCCCAACAATTCTGACAACGGCTTGTCAAAATTGTTCATGTTGTAGTTCATGACAAAATGATTATATGATTCAGGCAACGATTGTAGAATCACATCAGTGGCCAACTCTTGACCTAGGGGAAATCCCAGCTTGGATAGGCTTTCCACATACCCAATCAAGGTGAGTATATGGGTGCCAACTGAGTCTCCCTCTTTCATCTTGCTTTTGAACAACGCCTTTGAGACATCATATCTCTCCTGTCTTGCTTGATGTTGATACATGTTCTTGAGATGTGTTACCATCTCCATGACATTCATGTTCTCATGTTGCTCTTGCAACTCATAGTTCATTGAGCACAACATTAGGCACTTGACATCCACGGCATCATCAAGGTGCTTCTTGTAAGCATCCTTTTCAGCCTTGGGAGCATTTACGGCGGGCTCCTCTGGCTCTGGTGTTTCAAGGACATAGAGCTTACGCTCATGTGTGAGAACAATTCTCAACGTCCTAAACCAGTTTTGAAAGTTGGTTCCGGTAAGTTTGTCCTTCTCAAGGACCGATCGCAACGAGAACGTGTGAGTGTTGTTTGCCATTTGATTGCTACAAAAGAAAAATTTGCATTTAGTCCAAAACATTTTGACTTGTAAAGATTTGATAAACGAGATTAATTAGGCCTTTAATTAATTACGCTCCCACTATTTTATTCAAATTGATAGCCCTCACTATCAACTCGGAAGATTGCAACGCACAACCTTCTAGTGAGCCAAGACCCAAAATAATTGGATCAATGCCCAGCCAACGCCGGCGTCAAAGACCAAATACTAAGGTAGGCAACTTTTGCCAATTGCATCATATGCAACTCTTGGATAGATGATCATACACAACTCCTTGCCATGATGCATCTGTGTGCCTCTAGGTACTTGATCATATCAAGGTTCCCTAGTTAAGTCCAACCCATAAGCCAACACGATGAGTGTGCACCCTGCGGAGGCAGACCCACACGCCCACCATCACACTTCCACGAGATAGATAGTGTACCACGCGGAGGCGTGCCCACACATAGTCGATCAAGCTTTTCATGTGTGTTGCTTTATGGAAGGCAACTAAAACTTAATATTATTAATTGAGGGATTTTATTAATACATATATATATATATATATCCAAACACCACATACTTATAGTATGTATCATATACTACTATATCCACAACCACAAACGATAGACATGCAATCACAAATACATCGGTTATGGCCATACTATTGTAATCCTTTGGAGCAACAAAGGATTACGGTCCACCTATGGTCTTATGCATCTCATGCAATACCTGTGAAAACAACCTGTAAGCCTGTAATGATCAACATTACAATGAACAACTTCATGGATGCTTCGTGAGGTTGGAATGTCAAGTTGCTTCTTGGAATGGGATCTTCTTGTTGCTTCTCCATGGATGCTCCTTGGAGTGGGATCTTCAGGTTGCTTCTTGGAATTAGATCTTCATGGTGCTTCTCCATGGACACTCCTTGGAGTTGGATCTTCAAGTGGCCTCCTTACATCAAGATTACAAAGACTAAAACTGATCCTATCTTTATTACATCATATGATTACAAATATAAAGAGAAAGAATTAATTACACTTTGAAATAAGAGATGAGGCTCGGCATGCAAGCCGAATACATTATACAAAGGATCCATATGCAACGATTATACATCCATAACATTCACAAACAACCATATCCACAAGATCAACATCCACATCCATTCACAACATTCACAAAAGGGGATACTAGGCCATAACCGTGCATGCACTCACCACATAAAACAGATTTTAAAGGCGACGTGTATGCTATCATAGGTATATCTACATATACGTATATCCATATTAAAATTGCAGTACTTTTAATGTGGGACATTCCCCATTAAATGAATTTTGACTCCCACGCAGACAATGCGGGGTACACAGGGGCAGCGCCCCTGTGCGGGGCAGAGCCCCTGAAAGGTCTACGGAATTTTACTTCCGTGCACTTAGGAAAATCACTATTTTCCACAGTCGACCCCGTCCAAAACGTCAAAAACAATAGCCTGCGGCGTATGTGGAATTAGGTTTAGATTTGCACATTAACAGGTTTAATTCGCATCGTATGCAACATAAAACAGTATACAGCGTTTCGATCATATCGAAACGAATCCAAATACGTCGTAGATCGACGCTGCTCTGATACCACTGTAGGGTTTTGTGGAGAAAACATGCGCGGCGGAAGCGATAAAAACCACGCAACCCGTAACAGGATCTCGTCGATAACAGCGTATTCGGAAATAAGTTTGCGGGATATACCTTATCACGGAGCAAGTCCGGCGATGTCCCGCTGCACGACAGTGCAACACTGCTTGTCAAACACGGACGGATCTTCTCTCCCGTTTGTTGTCGCAGGTTGATCCGGCAATGCTCCTCTGCGGCAGTGATGTACGTTGCTCGCAGCACGTACAGGTGGTCGTCGACGTCCTCCGAACGCAGGCGTCAAGTCGTCTGCGTCTCTACTTCGTCCACGCGGATGGACGGAACTCCACGTCACGCTTCTCAAGCCGGCGGGAAGGAGCTTGTCTCTGTGGCGGCGTGCTAGCGCCGCGTTGCTCTCCTTTCTCTCCTAAGGACGACGACGGCTAGGTTTTGTACGTGAGAATAACCTAAAAGCGTCTCTCTATATCTTATATAGATATCGGCCGTCTATCCTCCTTTAAATAGGATAAGAAGAGAATTAGGGTTTCCTAAACCCATCGGTAAACAGAAACGTTGCGTTAATTAAAACGCTCGTGGATTAATTAGAATATTTCGGAATTCATTAATTAACCAAATAATCGCATTAATTGATTAATTAATATCTGACTCCATGCAATCGCTTGGGATGGCTCTACGGGCATACATATACCAGCAGATGGACCTTGTTGTAATATGTTTCTGCATATGATTAAAATATGAGTTCAATTTTAATTTACCTACTTTTTTGGTAATGTGGATGTCTAGATGTTGACTGAGTGCTTTGTTTTGAGTAATCTCTCTATCTGGCATTGGGTTGTCACAAGCTACTATAGTACATGAATATGCAAGGGATAGTTTCATTCTCCAACCTATATCAAACACCCAACGTGTAAAATGCATGGATCAGTGGCTTCATCATATCTAGCTCGATGGAAATCCTCATGGACCTTCATCTTTTCAATAGTCCTATGTTATATCCATCATGGTTGTCTTTCCAAGGTGGTTTCCTATCAATGTCAACAATGCCTCCAAGTACAAATGAATAGGGAGATTAGGGATGCACACCCATGCCACCATTTTAGTTGATTTTTTTTCTCTAGCGAGAAGCATGCATCCCACCTCTTTGATTGGTATGAGCCTAATATCGGCCATGGCCCTTGATGCTGCCCAAATTGTGCGTCTGAAAGGAGGCAAACTCAAAAGGAATCAAACTTTAAATTTATAACCCGAATCCTTCTAGGACCCCCGTAACTTTATTACGGGGTCAAAGTAGATATACGGGGTAAAACATAGGGATGTGGGGATGTTTAGGATGCCTAAGATATCACTCTTAAGTCAGTTAAGCCAACCCAATAGTTGATAAAAGTATGGAGCTAGAACTAGTCTAGCAGGTTGTCATGAAGTAAAACAAAACAAAGTAAAGAAAACAAAACACAGTCTGCAGGATTCTACTAATCAAAGAGAAGGAGTTCCTGGCTATGTAACCACAAGTTGGGCAGTCTATGCACCCATTCTCGGGTGTAGGCAACCCTTAAACACCTCAGCAAGAAACCTACATCCAAACATAGTACATACTATGGTATCTATTCCTATGGGGTCATCCCACCCGCTTTTGTGCAGCGTGACTAAAACCCAACAATGACATGAAACCTCTCTCGAGGATGACAAATCAACACCCTAGAATATTCTAGATACCCTCCTGGTCTAGAATATTCTTAGATATATGTTAGGAACAGGTGTGATCTTGGAAGAACCTAGTAGTGGGCCCGACTGTGTCAGGCTAGGCCCAGCGGTGCCCAGGTCTACAATTCTATACAGATCATCTTGAACCATCCTCCTTTCATATTCCAATCCAAACTACCTTCTCTTATCTATTTCTATAACAAATCTCTCAATATAGGTAGAAATAGAAGTTAAAGCAAGAAAGAGATCAACCAAACTAGCAATCATAACCTGAAAGAGAAGATAGAATAGAAAATGTACTATATCTGAAATAAAACTATTTGCTTAAGGTAAAAGTACATAAACATGCCCAAAACGGGCTGCATATCCAAGTAGGAGCTCAACTACCCATGGACCAGCATAGTTGGTATCGAACAAAGATGGAAGAACATCATTTGTACAGAAACAAAGGAGAACAATACTACAAAGGAGAAGAATAAGAGATTTAGCTTGTAGAGGAGAGGTGGCTCTCACTCCTTAGCCTCTGTATAGGCCGGATCTTGTCTTTTGGTCATCCTCCTTGATCTTATGGACTCCTTGGCCTCCTTTCTCTTTGATTCTGCCGCAAATAGTAGCTTGGTGGGTGTATGGAGGTGGAAGATGGTTGGGATTGGTAGGATATGGGTGTATGAAGGTGGATAATGACGGTGGGTGGAAGCAAACTGGAGGGATGGATGTAGGATGAGCACTCCACCATTTTCGGACCTTGGAACTCTCCCACAGGGCTCTGGGAACTAAAACGTGTCAGAACAAAAATGTGGAACCTCCAAAAGTTTAGAACCCCTATCCAGGTCACATGGGGTGAATGTTTACTGGCAAAGGCTGAAGATGTTCGCGACACCTTCCTCAGTCACGACCCTGGTCTCATCCCGACCATGCCAGACTGGACATGGTCGTGATGGGGTCACGGTCAAGGCAAATGCCTCAGTTGAGATAGACCCCACAGTCGAGGTGGTTGTGTTGCTGTCGCAGTCATGGTCATGCCATGGTCGAGGTGGATGTGTCGCGGTCGCACTCGTTCAGCGGTCGAGGTTGATGTTCCATGGTCACGGTCGCGCTGGTGTACCACGGTTGAGACCTTGGCCTTGGCCTAACCATGCTGAGTTGGGCCTGGTCATGTTGAGTGTAAGTTGACATGACATCTTGGCAACAGTCACGACATCCTTCATGGTCATGATTGTAGTGTCATGGAACAAACCCACCCCCACGCGTGGGGGGTATTATTGGTGGTCAATGGGCCCACATCGATGAACCTTCTGATTGGCGAGGATGCATTCTGATAAAGGATTGGCCACCCACTAGTGAGGCCACCATCTCCTAAGCTGGTGCACATAGTGCAATGCTTGGTTTTCCACATTCGTGATGGATCGTAGTCTAGTTGCTGCAAAAACCATGTGTTGGAGGTGAAATCTTAGAGAATAGATGTCTTTTTAAAATTGGATAGTTGAGAAACTTTATCTATGAAAAGATATAAATTACTAAAAGATAAGGATCTAGGATTATTTTGGGCATATTAAGGCTATAATGACACAAAACCATAAATAAATTATTAACATAAATGCCTGAATTTGGGTGTTATCAGCCACCCCAAGCTTAAACCTTTGCTTATCCTCAAGCAAGAATGTGCTCAAAGAACAAAAAGATAACATCCAAATTAAGCATGGCGATAAATGCTAAAGTTAAGAAAAATAGTTTAAAACATCAATTCTCTTGACCCGTGTCATTTTAGAGAAAACCCCCACCAATCGAGCACAATCCTGCTAAAGTAAGGTCAAAGAGTGTCCATGCACGATTAAGTGAAATCACTACAACCTGTCGATACTCATGAGGGTTTGAATCATAATTATAAAACATAAAAGAATTGTCACATAGGTGATCACGCGGGTGATGAGCAATGAGCCATCATCATGTATTCATGTAGACCAATCGGGAACAACACGCCTCCCACTTATTCAAGTCCTAAGAAACAACAAAATAAAAAAGACTCTAATGACTTCTGAGGATCCCGATCTGCATCAGGTTGGTCCATGTAACGAACAACAGTCCCCACAGTCCAATCTAGTTGGCCCAAAGTAGTGAGACAAACTCCTCATATTATGCTTGAACCAACCCTACTACTGGGATGATCTCATAGATCTCTGAGGGGTTCCTAATGACTCTCTAATGAGATTTAGGGTGGCACTAATAGGCACGAAATATCCACATTCATGAGCACAATCATACACTGGTTGGGCACCATCCTCAACTCTCCTAAAAGATAAAACAACACTCATTTATTCTTTTCACACTCAGGCTTTTATTCTCTACATTCTAATTTATAGGCCTGGGTGAGAACTATTTTGATACTTTTGGATTTTGTGGGCTGCTAAGCCTCTTTTGCAAATTTTAATTTTCATCATTTTAACTCAATCTAAGGTGAGAGGGCACACAGACCATCAAGGAAAAACATATTTCACTTGATTATAGCTCAAAACTCATCATTATTCGCTTGATACCTGTATGAAAAGATAGTAATTGTGATTCAGGGATCCTTAGATTGGAGACAAGTTCATGAAAACACAACTTGGAGTTTTGATCAAACTATAGCTCTTTCTAATGGTCCTATATCCTGGATTTGTCATTCAACATAGATCAAGGGAATAATGTTTTAAGCTATGAAAAAGGTGCATGCATAACCTTAGATTTTATGACCAAACTTAAGGAAAGATTCAATGAGCGAGTCAAGCAAAAGATCAAGTAGTTTAAGATGAAAATTGTGCATTTAGGCATAAAGATAAGCATTTAGCTATAAGATTTGCATTGCATGGCCTTAATTGCAACGATATGAATTTCGAAACAAAGTCTTATGAAGCTGAAAATTTATACTAAATGCAAGGAACATAGAAGATAAACATGCATGCATGTAATGAATGAAATAAAAGGGAAAGGTGAAAGATAGAGGGTGGTACACCCTATCACCCCAAGCTTAAAATTTTTGCTCGTCCTCGAACAAATCTCAAGCTATGGATGGTGTGGACAGTAGCTACTACTGGTAGTCACTATTTATATACAGGTTTAGATCATCAATGCCGCCTGGTGAGTTTTCATAGTCCTGGTGCATTCCCTGCTAAAAGTGGAATGACTGTTTGAAGTCCTGGGTCGGCTGGTAGAAAGGCTGGGAGGGTTGCTGGAATGGCTACTAAAAAGTCAAAGGAGGTGTTGGAGGGAAGGCTATGTTGAACCTATGTCTAAGTTACTACACATCCTGCTCCAACACATTGAATTTTCTATTAGAGTCAGCCCTAAAATCAGTCATAAACTCATAAAGGTGCCCCAAGTTGAGATTTGGGGCATATTGCTCCTACTGAGGAGGTTGTTGGTAATTTGCTGAAGGAATCACTATGTAGGGACCTCCCTGATATGAGACATCGTGGAAGGTTGCCCCTGTCTGCTGTTTGGCATCCTGAGTCTCTGGCACTGGTGGTGTTGAAGAAGATGCTCCTACAGTCCCTCCTGCCTGATGAACGTTGCCCTGAGCGTCCAATAGAGAGACGTCCACGACTATTGTCTGACATGCGAACTCTGCGTTGGCTGGTAGTAGTACTCTATGCCTAGTGTGACCAAAGATATAAAGATATCATGTGCTGCACTATTTGATCACCCTTGAGTGAATCAAGTGATTCAAGTCCAACTTGGACCACTCGGCCTTTTCCTAAATAAGTGCCAAATGTCCATCTCCAATCCCAAGATGACGCTCCATGAAAGTGATAATGTCCGCCATTTGCATGAATTGGACCTACTTATTGAAAGAGTTGTGAAAGTGGCAGATGAGGAAGTTCCCCACATTCAATTTTCTTCCTATTGCTCCATACCACAAAATGTAGAGGTCTACTGAACTGAGCGCCCCTTGACTATCCTGCTTCTCCAAGATAAAATTCATGATCATCCGGTGCAGATAATGGAGTACCAAGTTGTGGATGTGTGAAGCTTTGGCGGCTCTAGAAACATATTTATCTTCCCCCATAAGCATCTTCCATGCCTGAGCAACATCAAAATCGTTGTCCCCTGTCTCCAGCCGACCCCTGGACATCTCAGCATAGTCCTTAGTAGAGCATGGAAACCAACTATTTTGGTGATCCTCAATGACTTTGAAGCTCTGGTTCAGTAAGCAAAAATGCATGACAGTGTGCTGGTGGTCCTTTGGGGTCTCAAGCTTAGCATAGAATTCACAGGTAAATCTATGATAAGCATTGTACTACGTGTAAGAAAGGATGTCTAGGTCAACTTTTGTAAGATATCTGTCGACCTATGCTTGTATCTCCAGCTTGATGAGTGTGACAGGGTTTGCATATTGTGGGCCTACCAGTCTGCATTTGTCTTTAATTAAGGCATCAAACTGCTACTTTTGCTTCATATTTCTGAACAGGGGAGAAGGGAGGGAGCTTTGGTTAACACCTTCAAGAGTAGGGTGGTGCCTGCTCCCCTAAATTGAATCACGTGATGAAGTTGACCGACATAAAGATGTCGACCGTTCTAGTGATTCTCGATGTTGATCCCCTGTAGATGAATCTTTGTGCGTCATTGCTACAGATGGGCCCTCCTGATGTCCTGTCAAAGTATGGAGCTCAGTGTCACGGCGTTCTCTCAACCATCTCTCACTCGAGACTTCCTCCAACGAATCACCATTGTAGGTGTCCATCAGAGTGGCGAACATGCGGCAGTAGTTTGAATTAGTCTTGTGTGACTCGAACCCTGCTAAAGTAGAGTGCATTGTCTCATCATTGTACAATGGGTTCATGGTTCATGTGGAGTGAGGCGAATATCAGTTCTCATGCTCTACCAGTGATGAGGATCTTCCTTCCCCTTTCTTTCTCGACACTGTAATCTTGAGCTTCTTGAAGCTATTTATCATTGCATCCATTATGCTGATTGCTGGTGCTGATATGGGCCGAATCTAGCCGGGCACGATTGTGTTGAGATGGGCACGGTCAGGCAGGGTGAAATTCGAAGCTGTTGTGGGGTCTACTGTCGACTCTTGGCACGGTCGGGCCTGCTATGGCATGGTCATGCCACTGAGAAGGCTACTATGGCTGACAGAGGCGGTGAATAGGTATATTTTTGTGGGTAAAAATAGTATCTATACGGGGCATTTGTGATGAATTCAGCAGCATCTGCTACTGTGGGGGTCGATCAGTGGAGAGGGCATTGGTCCAGTGGGGATCTGCTTCTGCCAACACCGTGCACGGTAGTGTCGAGCTTTGGCATGGTCGTGTTGGGGAGGTGGGGAAAGCATCCCTGGTGGTGGCAAAGCAGGATATGGCTATGTAGAAAAGGATGGCAGTTCTTGGGGCAGTGCCAAAACAACAACATTGTGGTCATCACAGACAGGGAAGGGGTGGGCGATCTACAGTGGAAAGAGGTGTTGCTAGCGGCGGCGGTTGATGCTGCAACAGCTGTTGTTACTACAATGACTGTTGTTGTTGCCTCAATTGTTTCTAGCCTGCTAGGAGGTAGAGGAAGCAAGGAAAGGAGGGGAAAATGGCGGCGGTGCATTAGGGCTTCACTAGGCAAGAAGAGAAATTAGGTGGAAGGTGTGGGAAAGAAACGCTCAACCCGGGTGTATTTATAGGATGGGCGCGCGCGGTCACCCTGGGCCCGACCATGCTAGGCTTGACACGGTCATGTGGAGGTGGTAGGAAAGCCGTAAAAAGGCAGACAACTCAGTCAACAATGGGTATTTGGCCAGAAGGTGGAAAAACCAGTCAAAACCACAATAGTCGGTCAAAAGGTGAAAAAGGCAGAGACAAACCGACACGTCTGTCAGTCAAGCTCACAATATTGTCAGTTTGACTGACGTTTGACCGTTTGACCAAGACTGCATTCAAAAAAGCAATTTGTCACGTAATGCAGCAACCGGCACGATCGTGCATAGCTGGGCACGTTCATACTGAGATGGAAAATAAAAAAAATGACCGCTTTAAATTGTTGAATGACAAGTGAGAAATTTGGACAAAAACACGAGAGTGGCTCGACCGTGCTGGCCTGGCACGACCGTGCTGAGGCTGGCCCGGGTAGGCTCAAGTCTCAAAGAATTTGGATTTAAGAGGATAACACGAGGGTGGAATGTGTTGAAAATAGCTTCAGAATCAACCACCGTAGGAGAACAACAAGATATACCAAATAACTTCTTACAAAAAGATAGACCAAAAGCAGCTTTTAGGGTGAAAAAGAAGGAAATGCATTCAATATAAAGTAAAAGAAAGCTAGATGATGCAAAGGAAACTAAATTTAAATAGTTAGAGGATAGATAAAACTTGTATTGACTTTATTATGCTAAAATTTAACATTTAAAACTAAAGAAAATTTGTGTAGGTAATAGGGGGTGGTTTCCCTACAACTCCTACGCTTGGACCCCAAATATGTAATTTTGGGGTCTATGTTAGTTGTGTCTCACCGACAGGCTCCGCCACGTAATAGTAGTAGAATAGGTGGAGATGTGGGCCCTTCTGAGTCTAAAGAAGAGGAATAAAATCTGATGACTTAGTGAAGTCATCTCTGTGCTGGGATTTACTTGAACTGCGTGATAAATGTTTTCTTTAGTAGAGCATTCTCAAGGTACCCCTAAAGATATAAATTTGAATAGGAAGGCCCTAGGATGTCGACACAGGATGAGATGGAGGGGAGATACTAAACGTTATCTAGAGGACTCCTCTCTCCACCTCTAAACTTGAGGTAGGATGCTCAGATAAATTTTTATATATAGTCTGAGTCATCCAATCATCTTCTGAACGAGAAGTATTTCCAGGTGAATATGTTTGTCATTCTACCACCCCAAGGTTGTCACTTTCTATGGGGTCTAGGGTATCTTCATGCTCAGCAACCATGTTGTAGTGCATTTTCCATCTTGCTCCCTCGATGTCAACTTTTCCTTGAAAAGGGATTGTGGACAATGTCGTCTCATGCTGGTCCAGTTCGTCATCATCAATATACTCACTCCACTGAGATGAATAGTCATCAGCACTTTCATCAAACAAATTGTTCCAAATCATGAGTGGTTGACTGCTCAAAGCAAAGTGACAAGTATTAATATTAGATGTGTCACTCTGGTCTGGATCAACGTCTGATTCTAGTTATTCAAATTGACCTTCATTTTGTGAGGTTGTTTGACTACCCTGACCATCATCATTGTAGAACCACTCATGCATGTGGATTCTATCTTACATTGGTTGATCAACTGAATCATCTGGATAAAATGAAGGGCTTCCCCAGGTGAGTTGATCTTTGTAGAAAAATTTGGGTGAATACAATTGATGGTATGAATAGGATGGCAAGGTGTGTTCCGATTCAGGCCCAATGGAATGGTTCTGATGATTGTGATCTTCATGTTTGTGTGATGGCATTTGCAATTGAATGGTAAACAAATCGATGAGCTCTTGAAGTCTCCTGCTCTGTTCAACATCCTTATCATGAAGTTGTTGGACTTTATCAGCTATAATTTCAAGGTTCATTAATTCCACCATGCGCTTTTGTTGGAAACCCGCTATATCAGGATGATGCACTTGGACGAATCCTTGTTCAATAGTTTGAAGTATACTTCTACTATGGTTTGTGATCTCAGTGGCTACTTGGAGCTGATGATCCTACTTTTCTAGTAGCTGCTGGAGCAGATTGATATTTTCTTGGAGATGAGGAGCTAAGGAGGAGGTGAGTGGGTTGACACTTTCTCCAACTAGCTCCACTTCTCTAATTAGCTCTTGATCCCACGCCAACACAAAAGTCAAGGGCTAATCCGCCATATCCTTTGTTGGAATTTCAAAGAATGAGGATGGTGAGGCTGAATATAGCTCGACTAGTTGTAGCGCAAGGCTTTCAATTATTTGCTATCAGACAGAAATGTAGAAAATTTTAGGAGGGCAAGTTAACAAGATAACTTGCCTTGCTGAAGCAAGGTCCATGGCTGTAAAAGTATAAGAAAAAGGAAATCTATTTAGTATATATGAACAAGTATGTGTAAAACAAAAAGAAAACTATGCATATGTATATACAAGCTTAAGGATGACAAAACTAAATCTTTTCGGCATGT
Source organism: Alisma plantago-aquatica (assembly GCA_963693085.1). NCBI lineage: Eukaryota > Viridiplantae > Streptophyta > Magnoliopsida > Alismatales > Alismataceae > Alisma > Alisma plantago-aquatica. The sequence continues at coordinate 982,069,159 of OY856412.1, forward strand.
AAATGTGGAAAACCACGTCCCCAACGACGGTGCCAAAAGTTGATGCTGCCTAAATTGTGTATCTGAAAGGAGGTAGACTCAGAAGGAATCAAACTTTAAATTTATAACGCGAAACTTTCAAGGACCCCCACAACTTTATTACGGGTCAAAGTAGATATAAAAGGTCAAGTATAGGGATGTGGGGACATTTAGGATGCTTAAGATCTCACTCTTATGTCAGTTAAGCCCATCTCATAGTTGATAAAGGTATGGAGCTAAAACTAGTCTAGCAGGTTGTCATGAAGTAAAACAAAACAAAGTAAAGAAAACAAAACAGAGTCTGTAGGATTCTACTCATCAAAGAGAAGGAGTTCCTGGCTATGTAACCACTAGTTGGGCAGTCTATGCACATGTTCTCAGGTATAGACAACCCTCGAACACCTCAGCAAGCAGCCTACATCCAAAGATAGTACATACCGTGATATTTGTTGATGTTGGGTCATCCCACACACTTTCTCATAGCATGACTAAAACCCATCAATGACATGAAACCTCTCTCGAGTATGACAAATCAACACCCTAGAATATTCTAGATACCCTCTTAGGTCTAGAATATTTTGAGATTCTAGGAACAGGTGTGATCTGGATAGAACCTGGTAGTGGGCCCGACTGTTCTAGGCGGGGGTCGGTCGTGCCCAGGTCTACGATTCTGCATAGATCACCTTGAGCCATCCTCTTTTTAGATTTCGATCCAAACTACCTTCTCTTATCTATTTCTACTATGAATCTTTCGATATAGGTAGAAATAGAAGTTCAAGCAACAAAGAGATCAACCAAACTAGCAATCATAACTAGAAAGAGAAGATAGAACAAAAAACATACTAGATCTAAAATAAAACCACTTGCTTAAGGTAAAAGTACATAAACATGCCCAAAACAGGTACATAACCAAGAAGAATCTCAACTAGCCATGGACAAGCATAGTTGGCACTGAACAAAGATGGAAGAACATTGTTTGTACAGAAACAAAGGAGAACAATAGAAGAAAGGAGAAGAAGAAGAGATGTATCCCATAGAGGAGAGGTGGCTCTCACTCCTTAGCCTCTGTATAGGCCGAATCTCATCTTTTTGTCATCCTCCTTGATCTTCTGGACTCCTTGGCCTCCTTTCTCTTTGATTCTGCCCCAAACAGTAGCTTATTGGGTGTATAGAGGTGGAAGATTGTTGGGATTGGTAGGATATGGGTGTAAGGAGGTGGATAATGATAGTGGATGGAAGCAAACTGGAGGGATGGATGTAGGATGAGCACTTCAACCTTTTTGGACCTTGGAACTCTCCTACGAGGCTCTGGGAACCAAAATGTGTCAGAACCAAAATGTGGAACCTTCAAAAGTTCAAAACCCCTCTCTAGGCAATAAGGGGTGAATATTTATAGGTGAATGTGGAAGATGGTCATAACACCTGCCTCAGTCGTGGCCCTAGTCTTAGCGCGGCCGTACTAGGCTGGGCACGGTTGTGCCAGGGTCACAGTCGAGGCAAACCCTGCAGTCGAGGTAGATGCCTCAGTTGAGACAGACCCCACGGTCAAGGTGGTTGTGCCATGGTTGTGGTCATGGTACAGTCGAGGTGGATGTAATGCAGTCATGCTCGTACCGCGGTCGTTCTAGTGTACCGCGGTCGAGGCCTTGGCCTCATCCCAACCATACCGAGCTAGGCCCAGTTATGCTGAGTATCGGTCGAAATGACATCTTGGCTGCAGTCGCAGCATTGCCTTCTTGTCCGTAGTCGTGACATCCTTCTAGGTCGCGGTCACGGTGTCATGGAACAAACCCACCCCCATAGGGGGGTATTACTGGTGGTCGATGGGCCCACGTCAATGAACCTTCTGATTGGTGAGGATGCACTCTGATAAAGGAATGGACATTGACTAGAGGGGCCACTATCTCCTAAGTTGATGCACATAGTGTGATGCTTAGTTCGCCGCGGTCGCGATGGATCGAAGTCGACTGCTGCAAAAACCATGTGTTGGGGTGAAATCTTGGAGAATACATGTCTTTTTAGGTTCGGTACCTACAAATCCCAAAATTGGCTAGTTGTGCAACTTTATCTATGAAAAGATATAAATTACTAAAAGATAAGGATCTAGGGTTATTTTGGGCGTATTAAGGCTATAATGACACAAAACCATAAATAAATGATTAACATAAATGTCTGAATTGGGGTGTTATCAACCCTCCTACAAGCATTGTTAGATAATCTTCTTCATTATGTTAGTACACCATGTAGTAGTTATTGCCTAGAAGTATCAAGTTGAAACCACTATTCAGCTTCCACAAAAACCAAATTTATCTCCTAATGTCATGTATCCTATCTCCTTGTATAACAATTTCACTATTGCCGCAAATTAGCACAACTTCAAAACATCCTCCATTACTTCTTAGCACACACTAAAAATGGAAGTCCTCACTCCATCAATATTTAGAATGTTGTCATTTTGAAGTCTAATCATCCAAATAAATTTTTATGTAGCCATGGCCTTCTTTCGATGTCCCTCCCACAACATCCTCATATAATATTGTTTTTCCTTGGTTTTTTGCAACATCGGCATTCCCATTAAGTGATGGAAGATGCCTCCAACTTCTGTACACCTCCATGTCTTGCACCGTTCTTTTTTATTCTTTGTGTTGTCATATTGGCCCCCTTCTCGACAATTGCTTAAATGCTTCAATATGCAGTTGTATACTTACCTTTATGTGGTAATGTAAATCAATTTTTTTCTCTTCACCTAGGTTCCAAAAAGATCTCCTTAATTAATCCATTTCAGACTTAGAATGGCACCTACATGGTCATTCACATATAAATATCTTGAAGAAACATACTTGGACTTTGTCGTAATTATATAGTTAATCTAAGGAAAGCAAAATAAGTTTGGAGGACCTAGAATTCATCATGGTCTACACTTAGGAGTATTGTTCCTTGAAGCCAGTAGGAATCACTCCCCACAAAAGAGGAAAATTCAAACCATACCAGAATTGACGGTACATTGCATTTTGTGAGTCCTCATCCACATTCCAGGGGAAGTCCTAGTGTAAGACCCTCAATTTTTGCAAATTTATTTAATATAGGAATATTGAATTGAAATTCATATCAAGTAAATTAAAATATAATGATCATGAAAGTATGACACTGGATGGTGGAATCTTTAATCCAACCCAATATGACTATATGAGGTTAGTATGCTATTACTTAGGAAATAACCTACTATTGATGTAATTATGATGGTTGAGCCCTATATACAAAATTAGGAGTTTGATGGATCACTTGGAATCATTATAAGGCATAGGTTCAACCCATGGCCCAAGTAAGGCCCAATTTGACCATTTGGAGTTGCAAATAGCTAAATGAGTTACATATTAGAGAAATCAACATTTCATGCCTAATAATGCTAATAATATTATCAATTGGTTGTTCAATAAATTATGAGATAATAAGCAAGTTTGTAGAACAGTTCCAAAGTGATTAATGACCTAGATAATTAAAGGATCATTATCTGGATCTATTGGGAATACAAGTACTTGGATATCAAATAAATGTAATTTAACCTAATTCCTGGTCCCACATGAGATATTGATTAAATATAGATGAATCCAAGTTTTGAGATAATTATGAGATTATATGTGATACACATGGCTTATTTAAGTAAATTGTAGAATAGAAAGAAATGACTTTTATCATTAGTATTATTATCTCAAACCAGATATAGTCCAAGATAAATATAATAGGAAAAAAATCCTAAAATTTAGGATTAATTGGATAATACTATTAACCTATATGATTTTTGGAAAGTTTGGTTACATTTTTCTATAGTGATCATGATGTTAATAGAAATCTAATTTATCTGATGTACCACCCAAAGTTTGGATATACTGGACCTTCAAGAGGTAGTGCAAGATATCAAGGACGATCTCAACTGTGATTTGGGGATTTTACATCAACCAACCCATCTCCTACTTCATGACCAGTGATTCATAAGGTTTGGACTCAGTACTTAACCATGCCTCTTCCCTCCCTCTCTACCAACCACTATTGGTCCAGATAACAGTCTCGATCAGTCGGGGAAGTTGAGATGAACCAATGACCCCTTGGAGACACCATTATCTTGCCAAGTTAGGATAATGGCCAATTCATGGGTGGATTGGATCTCCAGACTCCAGATAATAGTAGGCCCACGATCAACCCGATACTATATAAGCCTCTACATAGAAACTTTATGACCCTAGAACATGACGGTGCCACCAATTTCTCCCTAGATACACCATGTCTAACTCTCCACCTTTGAACTCCTTCCCTTCCAATAAGCCCTAGTCCACACCACTTTGGCCATCTCCTATCACTAGAGAAGACATAGTCGATTTTGGTAGGCCTCCACAATGGTTGATGACTCTTCAATTGAAATGTTGGGGCTTGGGAAGAAGAAGACAACATGTGAGTTGACCAGGGCCATCGCGAGGTAGGCACTAGATCAAAAGATATGAGAAAGAAGAAAATTGCAAAAAAACATTTCTACTCCTCGACCCAATGCTGGAAGGTAAGTGTTACTTACATCCATTCTACCTTTTGGTGCTAGGATGATGTGTGCCCATTGGCTCATGCATAGCCCCATGACCTAGTTGGATAATAGAAAAGTATCAATGTGGCCATCCTGATTGGCTAACTTAGAATTATTTTGGAATAATTGTAGCTAATTAATTGTAGATCATATGACATTCAACCTATGTATGTATTTGATCAAAAAAGTGAGTTGATCATGAATAAAATACTTTTAGAGTCTAAATATGTGTCTAGTTATAAAAGTATAGCTAATACATGGTTATAAAGTGATTAGTGCATACCAACCATAGATATGATAAATATTAATCTTGATGATGTTGAATATATTTATGTCATGACTATGATGAAATATAATGATATCCCATGGTTTTAATAATATTAGGATGTTATGATGATCAATTAGGGTTGCTAGATCATATAATCATGTGTATGTGGAATTAAGGTGAATAAACTAATGCTTATAACTTTCTATGGTCCTAATCCATGTAAACTAATATAGTTGTTAATAAGGAGTTAACATTATTAATATAATGACTTAGGGATACGCATAACGTCAACTTAGGGGTTGTAACCCTTATGACTCATGATATGGTAATGTTAGGGTTTTGAGCCTAGTATACAACACTTAAATAACCTCCAACCCCAATCAAAGCCATGTTTGGTCTCATTAGAATAACCCAAATCCATGGTAACACTTTAGGATTTAGATATATGCATATTGAATGTTGATCTACTTGGATGTTTGGATATGTGCTTAAAGTATTTGAAGTATACTCCATGGTTCTTCAACAAGGTATGTGGTAACTATGAATACTCACATGTATCACTCCAGGAGATTTCCAATGGTTTCTTATAGTTTGATTGAAATAACTTGTTGGGTATACATTTATTTCATACAAACCATAAGGCCCATATTAGTATCACATAAAGTATACAATATTCTGAACCCTGGGTTAAACCCATAAAGGGGTAATGCACATAAGTTGAATGATGGACAATGCTTACACGCAAGAGGGCATAACAAGCATGGGTTAGAATATGAAATGAAAATACATGTTTCATATGTGCCATTAAGTGATTGTTGAATATAAATTTACATGCCATGTTTTGGTTAAACCCATGAGTAGTATAGAAATATGATGATCGCATTTTGTTTATCAATGTTTTAGGAAGTTGATACACATGATACCAGGACATGAAGATAAAGATTGATATTGAAGATATTAAAGATATACCAAGGAGGATAAGCTAGATAGTATATATCATATTTTCATTTATGTACAAATTAGTTCTTGAAGTATTCATGTAACACCTTCAAGGTGTACAATTCAAATATATGTATTCATTCAAGTTAAATTAACCAAAACTATTTACTATTATTTATTATTTATTTAGTCTGATCCTAGAAAATTAGGTAATGATGATTGACTTAAAGGTCCATCTTTATTGGGAGAAACTAAAAATTGGGTTCATCACATTTGGTATCCGAGCTCAGACTATAAACATAATACTTAATAGTTAATAATTCTAGATAATCTGTAGATATATAAGAGAAAACTATTAAGGCATAACCTAATTGTAATGGTGTCTAAAAAGGATCACAAATTTGGGGACTGGAAATATTTTCCTCCACAACATTAAGTTGGTATATGAGATTCCCTTAGGCAATGTGATACCTGCCTGGCCATAACCTAGGGTTTGCCTGAAATTATATTTCTTTTAGGTTTATCATCTTTAATTTCTTCCTCTCCTCATATTTTCTTAGTAAACACTAAAAATAAAATACCTCCTCATCTTAAGTTTGGTTTTAAAGAAAATAGGGTTAAGGCATCCTTCTCCATATACTACACACATAATGTTAAGATAATGACATGGTTACCAAAAATAGTTATGTGTAATTTGGGTTTTCTATAGTAAGGGTAAACCCTAACCCTACCTAGGTATGGGTAGGAAAACCTAGTCATCCATAAAAGACTCGAGTAGGGTATCCCAATAGGTGTGGAAACCCTAATAGGTCAAGGTAATCATAAAACCCAAAAATGTAGGGTGTAATTCCTAACCCGTCGGACCTATACTGCAATCGATGGTTTTAATATATGAACTTGACCCAATGGTCAAGATATAATGTTTATTCCTCCAATAAAGTGGAATGATGGCTAATGTAATATGTTGGTCCTACTAATGTGATTAATATGGTTTTATTTATATGATCAACTTAAGGAGCTTACTTGTTGATAATGGATGGCTTATTTTAAACGAACAATTGATTGTGGGTTTTACCCTACTTTCAATGGAAATTTTTGTGTTGTTAATCAAGGGATGTCTAGGATTAGATGGTGACTCTTTATAGAGAACAAATCAAGGACTTCATAGGTGGTTTATCCAAGGTGTTTACTTATGTAAACAACCAATGGTCTTACCTTTTAAACTTCCAATGGTTTTGGGTGACATTGTGGTATGGTGATATGGGTTGAATGATGATGGAACAAATGGAGGGTTACCCTTAATAAGATAGTCTTACCTATTCCCTCATATGAATAGAAGGGATGCAAATCATATTGTGTTGATATGTAACCCTAATGAGGTATAGCTTGTTATACCTAGCTTTAATATAACTAAATGATAGTAATTGGGTATGAATAGTCCTTGAATAACTAATACAATCATGAAGTACTAATACAATCATGAAGTACTATGTTAATGTTGTTGAAACCCTAGTATGCTGTAACCCAATGGTTACACCTTGATTTTTGTGTGGGTTCATACTTGAGAATAGTATGGAATGTGATGGTGATGCTTCACCTTATGCATCCATGATCCAATGGGGATGTCCTGAGTTAGGGTTTGGGTATAAGTGCTGATTAGTAACATTAATATAATTTATCCTGTTGAACCTAACTCTAATGCAAATAGATAAAGACGAGTATTCATGTTTAACATTCTTATATGATGACATGATGGTGAAATAACATCCTTAATGTGTTAATTGGTGGTTTCCATAGCCACATGGTTGATACTTGCTTATGAGAAACATGTGCATTATGAATATGATCATGGTTAATCATATCTAAATTCCTTGTGTCTATTTGGGTGATCATCACAATATGGTTAATTATGTATATCTTTTAATTTAATTTCCATTGGTTCCAAGCCATTAGTATGAAAAACAAGAGTACTCCATGAAGGTGAGATTGAATCAAGACATCTATAAAATAATGATTTGGGCTGCACTTATTGATACTAAAATCATCACAAAGTCAATTTGAAGGACTAATTTATACATATTTCTCAAATGAAGATAAGAAATGCATTTAGACAAGTAGAATAAAGTTTAAGACTAATGTTTATCAAAGATCAATATAGTTCAATAAGAATAAGACTGAGAATTTAGAATGGAGGGTAAAAATTTAAATAATATCAATATAGATTTAGTACCCAAAATTGAGTATGTTACAATACTCTACCCCTTGAAGAAGATTTTCCCTCAAATTCGGTATATTCATAGTCTAGTCAGAAACTATTCCCCACCCCTTAAAAGGATTAAGTTAGAAACCTAAATAGGCATGTGAACTACAACTTAGTATCATTCACCAACTCTAGGCTTCTCCCCTAGGGTTTTATCATACCTCCTTTATTGGGACTTAGATCAAGAAATTTTTGATAAAATTCCATAAAATCATTTTTTGTTGTCCATATAGTATTATAAAGAAAATAATGTTTTTTGATGGGAAAACTTTTTTAATGCAAAACTAAAAATGGTGTAATAAAGGAATGTTCTTAATGTTAATATAACCCTGCTATTATTGTTTATGAATATCTCCTAGCTCATTAATGCAATATTGTGTTGATCTGGTGTATTATATGTAAGTGATGTTGTTGAGCCTTGTTATAAGGCATGCAAAGATAATGATGATCTTGTAGGGAATAGTATGACGGTCTTAATGACATTTGGGCATGGTTAAGCCCTAAATGAGGTGTAATACTCGTGTTGGTAAGGGTTGATACCCTGTGATATTGTGAAAATGATTTATATCTTGTGATAGTATGATGACTAGTGTGGTCTCATGAATGGCAAGTGAATAGTACCATGTGATGATGAGATGAGAAATTATGTTTAACATGTTTTATATATTTTAAAAGTTATTATATTTATATGCTTGCTAGAAGTGAATTAGGGTTTGTATGTCCACTTGTTTGATGCAGCCTTAATTCACCAAAATAGCATAACTAATCAAGTGCAACTCTAATCATGTAGTACCCTGTGATGTAGAACCATCTTCAGTGTAAGAACTTGCTGGATGGTGAAATAAGTATTCCTAAGGGAAACTCGGAGCGCATATTGTTGAGTATGTGGGGGTGGAAGGTTGAGGATATATCCTTGTCATCTACAATGTAGATTGTGGAGGTTGGCTATGGTCATGCCTCATACATTTGATGTGATTGAGAACGGTTGTGGTCGTGTCTTGGTGATTATATCATGATGTGATTAGAGGACAACTGTGGTTGTACCTCAGTGATTGGGTTTGAATCCCCTAGATGCTAGCGTCGTGACTTGTACCAAGGTGGGCTAGTTACATGACTATATGTCACTGTGGTGGCAGCTTTGACTGATATGTCACTGTCTTTTACTTGTACTGACCGAGGGGAAGAGATCTTAGGATATCGACACTCCTATATCTTGTACAGAACCAAATAGCCCTTCCTAGGGGTCGGTTGGACTTTGAATGGTACGATTCAAATTCCCTAGAGCGTAATAAAAGATGTAATACAACCATTTAGCATATTTTTTTAGGGTTATACATGACATTTTACATTGGATGATACCCTTGATTGTTATCTTTACATAAAGATGATACTTAGTGCAATTAAGAGATTGTAGATATACTTATGTTGTGGATGTTCTTAAGATTGTAGAGGCATACATACAGTAGCCATGCTTATGTTGATAACTATACTGCTACTACTGATTATAATCATGATGCTAGATATCTCATGTTGATAGTTATGTTTAGCATGATAGCCATGCCTTTGTAACTAGAGATGCATATACTGCTAATCATGCTTATCTAGATAGTTGTTCTTATGTTTTTAGCTCTTCTTATGATGTTTATATGTTCAACCAATTAGACATGCTCATGTTGTTAGCTATGCTTTATTACTAGATGCTAGATATGCATATGCTACTAAATTGCTTATATTGTCAACAAGATAAAGGATGATTGTCTGGCTAATGATGATAGTTATTATCTACTCCTTTATGTATTTTGTTAATCATCAGTACTGCTGATCTTATTTTTTATATCTGATTGAACTGCTTAACTATTTAATTACTTAAAAATGTTGTAATCAATAAACATTGTTGGAGGTTATATCTCTTGCTGGGACATGGGTCTCACCCTTGTGGTTCGCCACATTTTTTTAGGTAATCAGAAGTGACAAAAACAAACATCTGGCAGAAAAGAGGAGCTATAGTAATGAATATTTGATAAAGTTGATTAGATATCTAGTGTGTCCTATAGTCGTCCTTGTACTCTCAGGTCCGGGTAGGAAAAGTTTGTATATCGTGTTTCAAATAAATTAGACTTTTGTTAGCATATTAATTCTTGTTTGTGTGGCATATGTGATTATTGCTCTCTAGTATAAATATGTTGTGGGGAATATGATAGAATAATTTGTATCAAATTCTTGGCATAGTATGGATACAAGAAAGATGTTGGGCTCTTATGCAAATGTTTTTCAGTGGGTGTTGATGTCGAAATCAGTTTTAATTTACCCATATTTTTGGGTATGTGATTAGTTAGTGATTGATTGTGTTTTATGTTTTGAGTAATCTCATTTAGTGTAATGGGTTCTCACATTGGTAGTTAGCACAGCCGTGCTGGGTCCATCTTAGCACAACTGTGGCAGATTGCATGACCATTTTGGGGCATTTTCTCTTCAACCAACTAATCTGTAGACTGCACCTATAACAATACATTGTTTGATTTTTATTTATATATTGGTAGCCCCAAATGATCTAAATTTTTTACAGGAGCTCCAAAATTACATGTTGGACACCATGATAAATGTTCATAATTTATGGAGGTGGTCTAACTCTATAATAAACATATACAATAACATTTTACCCTACCTAGTGACGTGTTGCATTGACACTCAGATGCAGTGATAAATATGCAATGGGTTTTGACACATCGATGCCCGATTGTATTGAAGGATAAGAAAGGGTTTCCACATCTTGGACGAGTGTGGGTAAAGAAGTTAGTCCCGCCGCGTCATCACCCAGATGTAGTAAAAAATGTGTATGGTTTTCCACATCTTGGACGGGTGTGGATAAAGAAGCTAGTCCCACCGCATCATTGCCAGGATGTAGTGAAAAATGTGCAAGGAAAACATTTTTGACAAAGACATGTAAAGAAGAAATTCTAAGAAAAAAGAATTAGAGTTTGGAATATTGGCTCTTTGGTAGGAAAATCTTTGGAGATAGTAGATACCATGATGAGAAGAAAAGTCAATATATCTTGCTTGTAGGAAACTAAGTGGATAGGGGAAAGTTTTAGAGAGATTGGAGACACAGGATACAAAATCTGGTATACAAGCATTGATAAACATTGAAATGGCGTAAGTATTATTGTTGATAAGATGTTGAAGGATGATGTTGTCAAGGTCACTAGAATGGGTGATAGAATCATAGCTATCAAGGTCATTCTTGGGGGAAACATTTTTAACATTATTAGTGCTTATGCCCCCAAGTTGGCCTTAGGGAGGAGTCTAAGAAGAATTTTTGGGATAACATGGATGAATTGATGCAAGGAATACTAATGGAGGAGAAGATCATTATTGGGAGTGATTTAGATGACCATGTGGGGAGTGGCAATGATGGATATGAGAGAGTTCATGGTGGTTTTAGATATTGCAATAGAAATAGAGAAGGAGAGAGGATATTAGATTTTGCAATTGCATATGATATGATTTTGGAAAACACCCATTTCAAGAAAAGAGAATCTCATAAGATTACTTTCAAGAGTGGGCACAATTGTAGCCAAATTGATTACCTCCTTACAAGGTGGGAGGATCATAAAGTATGCAAGGACTGTAAAGTTATTCCTGGCGAAGAACTCATGACCCAACATAGGTTGGTGGTTTTGGATATTAACGTGAACATCAATAAAGGAAAGCACAAAAAAATCAAGATAACATGATCAAGTGGTGGAATCTCAAAGGAGAAAACAAATTGACCTTTCATGATAAACTCATCAAGGAGGAACTTGGAACTTAGAGTCTGATGTCAACACTATGTGGCATAACATGAGCTCCTACATAAAAAAAATTGTCAGAGAGGTTTTGGGGGAGTCCAAAGGTTGTGGGCCTCCACAAAAAGAGACTTGGTGGTGGAATGATGAGGTACAGAAGGCTATTAAACTGAAAAGGGAGATCTATAGGAGCTTGTCCAAATCTCAAGATGATGCAATGTTCCATAGATATAAGCAAGCAAAGAAAGAAGTGAAAAAGGTTGTTTATGAGGCAATATCTAGATACTTTGATGATATTTATAAGAAGTTGGACACTAGAGAAGGGAAAAAAGATATATATATAATGGCTCATATAAGAGAAAGGAAAGGAAGAGACTTGAGTCAAGTAAAATGCATCAAGAATGAAGATGGTAGAGTGCTGGTAAAGGATGATGATATCAAGAACCAATGAAGAAATTACTTCCATAAGCTTTTCAATGGAGATATTGTAAATAATGTTAGCGACTTGTGTGACAGGGATACACGAGACATCATTTACACATGAAGAGTTTCACATTTTGAGGTCAAGAATGCCTTCAAAAAGATGAAAATGAGAAAGGCATGCAGACCGGACGATACTCCCATTGATGTATGGAAGAGTATGGGGGATGAAGGAGTTATGTGGTTAACAAATTTATTTATCAAGATCATGAAGGCAAAGAAGATGCTAGATGAGTGTAGAAATAGTACTATAGTCCCCATCTACAAGAACAAAGGTGATGTTCAGAGATGCACAAACTACAGAGGTATCAAGTTGATGAGTCACACAATGAAGCTTTGGGAGAGGATTATTGAGCAGAGGCTAAGATCTATAACACAAATATCAAACAACCAATTTGCTTTCATTCCTGGTGGATCAACAACAGATGCCATTTTTCTGATAAGGAGGTTTATGGAGAAGTATAGGGAAAGAAAAAGAGATCTTCACATAGTTTTTATAGATTTGGAAAAGGCTTATGATTGAGTACCCAGAGAAGTGTTGTGGATGGTTTTGAGGAAAAAGGGTGTGCCAATCCAATACATTGACTAGATTAAAGACATGTATGGTAGCTCTTCTGCAAGTGTGAAGACTCCTAGAGGAGAGACACCAACATTTCCCATCATAGTTGGGGTACACCAAGGATCCACACTCAACCCATATCTATTTGTTCTTGTTATGGATGAGTTGACAAAGAATGTTCAGGATGCTCCTTGGTGTATGTTATTTGTTGATGTTATTGTATTGATTGACGAAACTAAAGATGGTTTGAATAATAAAGTTGAACTTTAGAGAAAGGAATTGGAATCAAATGGATTTATGATTAGTAGGAGCAAAACTGAGTATATGCATTACAATTTCAGCCAATATCGTAGTGTGAATGGTGGAGCCAAGTTGGACAGAGTAGATATACCGAAATGTGATAAATTTTGTTACTTGGGCTCTATCATTCAAATAGATGGGGATGTTCAAAATGATGTTTGTCATAGGATCACTACAGGATGGTTGAAATGGAGGAGTGCAACTAAAGTACTATGTGATTGGAAGATCCATCTTAGACTAAAAAGTAAGTTTTATAGAACTACTATATGGCCAACCATGATCTATGGGAGTGAATGTTGGGCGGTGAATAAATAAGGACTCAACAAGATGAATGTGGCTGGAATGCATATTTCAAGATGGATGTGTGGGAATATAAGAAAAGATCGCTTGAGAAATGACTATATTAGGAATAAAGTGGGGGTGGCAAGCATTGAGGACAAGTTGCGGGAGGGCCGAGTTAGATGGTATGGACATGTACAACATAGACCGACTAATGCACCTATATGAAGATATATTATTGAGGCAAGAACAATTAATAGAAGAAGAGGAAGGCCTAAATTAGCATGGGAAGAGCTTATAAAGAGATATTTTAAATTTCTACATCTCAACCAGAATATGACCCATGATCAAGCTGAATGGAAAAGAAGGATACATGTGGCCGACCCAAAGTAGTTGGGATTGAGGCTTATTTGTTGTTGTTGATGATGATGATGATGATTTTAGTGATATAAAATTATGCTGAAATAAGAGATAGTATAGTGAGGGGACATTTTGCAAACTACCCAATCACTCTAATTTCTCTATATGATCAACCTAGCACCCAAGGAGCTCTCATATTTTTTGATCTATTCTAGAGAAATGAAATTCTAGAGAGAGACAGAGAGAGTAGATATAGGGTTTTTAAAGGAGAAAGTGGTGGAGATGTTGACCTAGGGTTTCGCTACCTGAGATATGATGAAATAAAGTAAGTTTAGCTTCTTTGCATATCCTTTCATGGTGAATATTCTCTCACATGTAAAGATTACTTCCCTCCTATGATTGGATTCAAAATGATATCAAATATCCCCCTTTTCTTACTCTTTTTCCATAAATCTCCTTTTTTAGGATTTCTGAGTTGAAAGGAAGAAGAAACTTGTGACTTGTTAGGGTTTTGATATGGATTTGAGAATTTCAGAGATATGCTGCGTTTTTAAGGTGTTTTACACCTTAGAGTGAGTGGGTACTTCCTTAACACTAGATTGCTTAAAATTTGATTAAATCCACACTAATATGAAATTCCTTTCTATTCAACTACAAACCCTAAATTGCCTTTTCGTTCTAGCTTTTATAAGATAATATGAAATGGATTATTTATATGTTGTGATGAATTTCAGATGATAAAATCATATTATATATGGATACAAATCATCTAAATAGCGTTCCTAAATTTATTGCTGAGGTTATAAGAATATGCTAAAATGTAGAAATTTTCAGTACTGCCTAAAATTGCTATATAATTAAATAGAGAACTTTTCCTATTTGAATCTCGTTGTTTATGAGTGATTATTTATCTGAATGTATATACATATGTGTCAGATACTATATTGGATTTCATGTGATGTTATCAATATTTCCTTGATATCTTAGTAAAGAGGGTGAAACCCTAGATGAGTGGAAAGTTGGAAATTTGTGAATAGACATTGTTAAATCCATTTGAAGTAATTGTCTTTGACATCATAGACTTTATTTGTTCAATGTTATTCTTGATGCATGATATCTTAGTGAATGGTGTGGAATCCCTAATTCAACTCAATTCCAGGGTTTCATTATATATATATATATATATATATATATATATATATATATATATATATATATATTGTATGCTAATTATTGAAAGCAGTCTTATATTAGTGAAATATTATGATGCTATAGTCCTTATGTGAGTTGTGTGATATGTGAATGAGGTGAATGAAACCCTAATGATAGGGAATTTAGTAAAACAAGTATTTTCAATTTAGTGTTCTTCAGTTAGATATGTTGTGTTGAACCATTTCTCAATTTATGATACAAATTAATGATAATTAAGAAATGTTGATGGGATGATTGAATTATGAATTCAAAGAGTGAATTATACATTTAGATGCCTTAAACACTGTAGAATCCTCATAAGATGAGGCCTACACTGTGTGGAGGAAACAATTTCCCGACTAGAAGTAGTCCAAATCGAGGTAAGCTGGAGCACACCAGTAGGGTGTGGAGGTCTTTACCAGTAGGACATACTCCTTATAGTTGTGTTGTACCCAACACCAACCGGGGATGACGGTGGTACTTGTGTTACATGTTGTAGTGATTATTGGTTAGTAGGTCCACTGATGCATAATAAGCTTGAGGGCTTTGTCTCACCACCTTAGTACCCATGTTGAGAGGTGGAGTTTGAGATATCCAACCACTCCCATTAACCGCTGAGAGCCTAACATGGCAACTATTCGTTGTAGACAGGGCGGGTGAGACTATAGGCTTAGGAACCCAAGCATACTTCTAAGCCTTATACAGTGAGATCGTGTCTTGTTGTGATGCTTTCACATGTTGTGGTACACTTCATGTGGGTTCAGGGCATAATAAGATGAATGTGAGATTAATCAAGTGTATGTAGTTACTGATTTATTCCTTGGGATTTTCTAGAGTAACTTTCTATATGTATGTTCTTGAATGACGATTTGTTTTGTGATTGATTAAGAATGTTCAGTGATCTATTTACTCATTGTAGTCATATAGAGTAACCTTCCATACATATGTTTGTGAATGACTATTCCCTTTATATCATGTTACCATTCTACTTTACGTTTAGTTGCTCAATATTACATCACCATTATCTGTGTGCTTTATACTATTTCTTTGAAGTACTCATTCACTGAGTGAGTAGGCTCACCCCTCTACTCCCAAATATTTGGGGAAACCATGTGAATTTGAAGAATGTCAATGCCAGAATAGATCTGCCATGAGAGCTAAGTACTAGATCAGTTAAGTTAAGTCGATCTGTGTCACTCTAGATCCTTGTAGAGTAGTGAGAGAGTTGTAAATGATGATGTGTAACTATGATCCCTTAATAATAGAGTATGTATCTGATTATCATGTCATATGTACATGGAAGTGTGAGAAACAAATGAATGTATAGATATGTATCTTTACTATTGGCATCATATTGGAATAATAAAGTTTTAGTTTCCCTTCTAATTTTGTTTGTGTGATTGAATGCGAGTAAATAAAGAGTTTCAAAATTAAGAAAAAAAAGTTAAGAGAGATCTTTGTATCATGTTAAATTCTTAACTTATGCCCTAATCTCATGATTAGCAGTAATCATGGGATGTGGGTATAACATAGGTTGTGGCTAGAACGCCTAACCTCCTCTTGGAGGTTAAGAAGACACCCAAAGTTAGGACCTTCCCTAGAAGGTAGTTGACCAATCTTATGCTAAGAATCAAAGAAACTTTGGACGTCCTTTAAGGACCAAACCCTAAAGGGATGGAATGTCATGGGATGGTATGGCACAAGGCATGGAAGCCTCTATCCCTACATAATCAAAATAAGTCATGAAATGGGAAATATAATTCCAATGTATGTAAATATGAAAATCTTGGTTAGAGAAATCCCTAGGTAAACATGCAATTTACACTATAGGAAATCATACATATAAGGCATATAAGCACTACAACCACCACGTCTGGAAAAAAAGGGTGTGTGTTTAGATTAGTACCCTATATTCATAAATATATAAGAATGAAAATGTTGGTTTGAGAAATATAAAATAATGTGTAATATGACAAATCCTATGAAGGACATCTAAGTTATAGAATCCCCAAAGAAGGATGAATCATGGGATATAGAAACATAATGATATTGGAGACCCTTGTCCTTAGCCACAGTGTAAGTAATGAAGAAACATAATACCCTAAACCCTAACATGGTATATCCCTAAGTCCATCCTATGGTTAATTAGGAATGAATGAAGGTACATAAGACCTTAGAGGTCAGGAGGTAATCATGTCTTCAGTTCACAAGGCTTGTGGGGTCAGGAGAAAGCCATCCATGAGTGCTTAAGGCTCTTGGGTTAAGGAGAATGGCCACCTACAAGAGTACAAGAATGGCCCAAGGGTTCAATGTGAAAGGTACTCCACAAGAACAAAAGGCCCATGGGGTCAAAAGGAGATCACTGCAGAGGTACCTATACCCCTAGAGACCATAAGGGAGTGGATAAGGCTAATGATACATGAGATGTGAACATAAGGAATACAAGAAATTATGTAATAATTTTTGGAATAGAATCTTATGGGAAGTTGTGCATGAACTCAAGAGGTAGGATAAAAACACTATCCCTTGAGTTCACGAAAGCTAAGAAAAATTTGTGGAATTTAAAAGTGTTCATGGTTAGTAGTCGTTATTGAGAGAGACTCAACCTGAAATTCAAAACCATGTGATGATGTGTGGGTGCACTATCTCTACACATGGAATAGGTTTTAACATTGTATTTTTACTACAATTAAATGCTTCTTTCATCTTGCTATGGATGTTAGAGATAGGATAGCCATGTATGGTGCATAAATTGACATGTGAAGCTTAACGCTTTAAGATATTCCAAAGAGGATTAGGTAGTTTATCTCTTATTTTCATTTATGTATAAATTTGTTCTTGAAGTATCCATGTAACAAATTCAAGGTTTATAATTCGAATATATGTCTACATTCAAGAAAAATTAATGGAAAGTATTTACTATTATTTATTATTTGTTACATCTGATCTTGGAAAATTTAGTTGTCGATTCTTGTATCTAGGTCTTTTAAGTGGGGGATGTTTAGAATTTTGGGTCATTATACCCTAATCCTCTCCACTTTTCTATATATATGGCATGATAAGAAGATTCCATTCAAACAATCTCATTTTCTCTTTTTTTTCTTCTAAGGTTTTGAAAACTCCAAGAGCAATTGAGAGGGACAGAGAGAAACGAGAAGACTAGAAGCTCCATACCTTCTTTGGTTCTCATGTGGATAATTTGGAGGTGGGTTCATTCAGTGAACTCATTCTAGATGAGAAAATTCATCAGTGAAGCAAAGAAAGTAAACACCATATAACACAATGTTTCATAGTAGACATCATATACAAAATTTCGATTCGTTTGAAACACCATATACAAAATTTTCCTGCCCAGACCTGAGAGTACATGGATGACTCTAGGACACAGTAGACATCTAATCAACTTTATCAAAGATTCATTACTATAGCTCCTCTTTTCTGCCACATGTTTGTTTTCTTCACTTCCAATTACCTAAAAAAATGTGGCAAACCACAAGGGTGAGACCCATGTCCCAGCAAGAGATATAACCTCCAACAACGTTTATTGATTACAAGATTTTTAATTATTTAAATAGTTAAGTAGTTTAATCAGATATAACAAATAAGATCATCAGTACTGATGATTAACAAAATACATAAAGGAGTAGATAATAACTATCATCATTAGCTAGACTATCATCCTTTATCTTGTTGACAATATAAGCAATTCAGTAGCATATGCATATCTAGCATCATGATCAAGTCTAGTAACATAGCATAGCTAACAACATGAGCATGTCTAATTGGTTGAACATATCAACATCATAAGACGAGCTAAAAAAAACATAAACACAACTATCTGGATAAGCATGATTAGAAGTACATGCATCTCTAGTTACAAAGGCATGGCTAGCATGATAAACATAACTAACACCATGAGACAACTAGCATCATGATTATAATCAATAGTAGCAGTATAGTTATCAACACCAACATAACTACTATATGTATGCATCTACAATATTAAGCATATCCACAACCTAAGTATATCTACTATCTCTTGATTGCACTAAGCATCATATTTATGTAAATATAACAAACAAAGTTTATCATCCAATGTGAAACGTTGTGTATAACCCTAAACAAATATGCTACACGGCTGTATTACATCTTTTATTATGCCCTGGGGAATTTGAATCGTACCATTCAAAGTCCAACTGACCCCTGCAAAGGGCTATTCGGTTCTGTATAAGATCTAGGAGTGCCGGTATTCTAAGATATCTTCCCCTCGATCAGTATGAGTAAAAAGGTAGTGACATATCAGTCAAAGCTTCCACCACAGTGACATATAGTCCTGTAACTAGCCCACCTTGGTAAAGGTCATGACACTAGCATCTAGGGTATTCAATCCCAATCACTGAGGTATAACTTTAGTTGTCCTCTAATAACATCATGTTATAATCACCGAGACACGACCAGGGCCGTTCTCAATCACATCAGATGTATGAGGCATGACCATAGCCATCCTCCACAATCTGCATTGTGGATGACAAGGATATATCCTCAACCTGCCACCCCAACATACTCAATAGTATGCGCTCTGAGTTTCCCTTAGGAATACTCATTTCACTGTCCAGCAAGTTCTAACAATGAAGATGGCTCTACGACACATGACACTACATGAGTAGAGTTGCACTTGATTAGTTATGCCAATTGGGTGAATTAAGGCTACATCAAACAAGTGGACATACAAACCCTAATTCACTTCTAGCAATCATATAAATATCTCAACTACAAAAGATATAAAATGTGTGAAACATAATTTATCATCTCATCATCACATGGTACTATTCACTTGCCATTCATGAGACCACACTAGTCATCATACTATCACAAGATATAAATCCTTTTTACAATATCACAGGATATCAACCCTTATCAACATAAGAGGATTACACCTCATTCAGGGCTCAACCATTCCCAAAGTCCATTAAGACCATCATACTATCACAAAATATAAATCCTTTTCACAATATCACAGGGTATCAACCCTTATCAACACAAGAGGATTCCAACTCATTCAGGGCTCAACCATGTCCAAAGGTCGTTAAGACCATCATACTATTCCTTGCAAGATCATCATTATCTTTCCATGCCTTATAACAAGGCTCAACAACATCACTTACATATAATACAATAGATCAGCACAATATTGCATTAATGAGCTAGGAGATATTCATAAAACAATCATAGCAGGGTTATATTAACATTAAGAACATTCCTTTATTACATCAACATGCAAGGAATCTAGATATGATTAACACTCATCATATTCATAATGCACATGTTTAGCATAAGAAAGTATCAACCATGTGGCTATGATAACCACCAATTAACACATTAAGGTTATGATCATGTCATGGAGTTTATTCCACCCTCATTCCATCATATAATAATGTTAAACATGAATACTTATTTTATCTATTTGCATTAGAGTTAGGTTCAACATGATAAATTATATAAATGTTACTAATCAGCACTTATACCCAAACCCTAACTCACGGCATCCCCATTGGATCATGGATTCATGAGGTGAAGCATCACCATCACATTCCATACTATTATCAAGTATGAACCCACACATAAATAAAGGTGTAACCATTAGGTTATAGCATACTAGGGTTTCAACAATAGTAACATAGTACTCCATGATTGTATTAGTCATTCAAGGACTATCCATACCCAATTACCATCATTTAGTTATATTAAAGCTAGGTATAACAAGCTATACCTCATTAGGGTTACATATCAACACAATATGATTATCAAACCTTCTATTCATATGAGTGAATAGGTAAGACTACCTTATTAAGGGTAACCCTCCATTTGTTCCATCATCATTCAACCAATATCACCATACCACAATGTCACCCAGAACCATTGGATGTTTGAAAGGTAAGACCATTGGTTGTTTACATAAGTAAACACCTTGTATAAACCATCTATGAAGTCCTTGATTTGTTCTTTAGAAAGAGTCACCATCTAACCCTAGACTGTGGCATCCAACTTATGAAAATAGGATTTACTTAAGCGGAAGCATTCGTTAGCAGCGGAACTACTGAAATTCACTAAAAAATAAAACTTTTTACAAAGAGATCCATAAACTAAAAAACTCTTTCATAAAGGACCAAAGTATTTCAAATACATTCTGGTTTACTAGTACATCTCTTGTACCATTTCTTCTCGAGAGTTACAAACATCAACTGCTCTATTAGACTGTACACAAGTAGTATAAAAATCTCGTGGCATCAAGCCAAAATCTCATATCGATATAAAACTAACTACTGTCTCCTAGGATCTGAGAGTACAGAGACAACACATAGGACTCTCTATTTACAAGACATGACAATCAGTGTCTCCACCTAAGGATTCACATCTATCCTTGTGGTTGTTGTTGCTGTTGTTCTTCCCTTGCTGTAGGGTTTCTACTTCCTCTTCTGCGTCTACCTAAAAGGTTGGATCCCATAGGGTGAGACAATTGAAAATTGTCCCAGCGAGAGATATAACTCTCCGCCAGAAACATTATTATAGCACTAATGGTATATAATTGAGCAGAAGATTCATAAGAATTTAATATCAGATAATTCAATATATAAACAGATTAGAGCAGTATTCTCCATTCAAAGCATTTCACTTATAAATTGATAAGGCAACATGTTACTTATACAATAAGGAATTTAAGAGCATAAATAACATTTGTCCATTTAGAAACATACTATGCAAAGTAACATCAACCAATGATTCTCATATTTCAACCTTAAACAATTATGCTACACGACTGATTATATTTTACAATCATACTTAAGCCCTGAGGAGACGAGGTATACCGCTCATACTCCACCTGACCATTGTGAAATCAAAATCGGTACCATACATAGGTCAATAGAAGAGCCATATTTTCATGACCTCATCTTCCTCAGTCAGTGTGAGGACCAAATGCAGGACATCTTGTGTCTTTGCCAAATAGCTTCCCAAGGTATACTGGCAACTTTGCTATTAGAGTTACAGTGGCATGTTGTACTCTCTTCGCAATTGATAGATATTATATTTATCTCACATCGATTCGGCATTAAGATCATCGTTAATAATACATCCATCCCGACATTCGGGAGATTAGTGATACATCCATCCTGGCATAAATAATGAAGGACTGAGAGATTTAATGTTTACCTCACATCAATTCCTCCATTAGGGCGTAAGGATATTCACGCCCATAACCCCCACATACTTAAAAGTATGCCCTCCAGGAGTTCCCAAAGGAAAAACTTATTTCACCATCATCAAAATACTAACGATGATGGATCTATGGTCAGGGATATACATTATATTATTTCACTTGATTAATTAAGTATATTACAATATTCTTTTAGCATCAAGCATGTTTTCAAACATAACACATTATAACAATTGCTACAAGGAATAAGTACTATTTCTATCAAGTTCTTTTCCAAGCTTTATCAAACATTGGGACCTCAATCCCTTATCTCATCAGGGTATTCTCATCCCTTATCATCTCATCATCATGAGTATGAAATATGGGTATTCAAACCCTCAACATCATATCACTTGTTACCAATTTATCAGGTAACTTAATGCCTTCAGGTTATCTGACCAATGTAAACATAATATTTGCAGTGCAGGTATTTCACATGGCTCTTAAAGCACAATAATGTCTCTTGTTACCTCTCACTAGGAACACAGCATATTATGGCTCACAAAGCCCATAAAGAAATTTCAATAGCAAAACATCATAGCTCATACCTGGCTATATCCACCATCTCATGAAATTTGCACAATTAGTGTGCATAATAACAGTTATATCAATTACAATTCAGTACTATCCTTTGTAAGAGTATCATCACTATTTCCTCATTTGAGTTGGTATTTCCCAATTTATGTCAATTAGGAATAATTTATCTCATTTCCCAGATTTGGGTTATGATTTATCATCATACTGCCCAAAATTAGAGTTTCATACATTACAACCCAAGATTAGGGCTCCACATATCTTTACTCTATATCAGTGTAGGATTTCATATCAAAGTGTCACATACCAGTATATGGCATTACCTTGAATTAAAGGTTATATCACATTATTATAATTTCATTTTGACATCACCCTTATCTAGGGTTCCACATGGCATCACCCTCACTTAGGGTTTCGTATGGCTTCACCCTTGATTAGGGTTTCTCATGACATCATCCTCAATTAGGGTTTACTATTCACATTCAATCAAGGTTTATTATTAAAATACCCTAAATTAGGGTTTCTCATGTCATTATACTAAATTAGGGTCATATCGTTACCATAGATTAGTGCTTCTCCTATCATTGCCCTCAATTAGGGCTAGGGCACATTAACCTTCTTAATTAGGGTTCATGATCTCTCTGTCAAGGATCATATCCTAATTGCACCTTCTTTCGTGTTGAAAGTGTTGAGACTTAACCACTACATGATTATTAATCATGTAGGAAGTCCTTTCTCTCTCATCTTCTATAAGATGATGCTTAATTTAGACTTGCATATATTAGGTCAATTCCACTTGATTGAAGAGTTGACACATATATTGTGTCATTACTTCCATAATCATAAAAAATTAATCATTCAAAAGGTACTAATCACTCTATCATATTAAGAGTACAATTACAATAATCATCCTTGAATTATATCATGTAATGATCCATTAAAAAATTGACCTTTAATTGCCTTAAGTGTCCATACGGTTTTGGTTAATTACTTTCAAACGATCTTGGTAACTTAGACCCCAAACGGTCTTGGCCAACCAGACCTCAAACGGTCTTGCATGGATGACCTTCAAACAGTCTAAGACCGTTTAGACCTCTAAACGGTCTTAGTCTAACGGTTTGAAACTATTTAGCAAAGTTGGTTCTTGAAACCGTTTAACAAATTTGGTTCTTGAAACCATTTAATAAAGTTGGTGCTTGAAACCGTTTAACAAAGTTGGTGCTTGAAACCGTATAACAAAGTTGGTGCTTGAAACCGTTTAACAAAGTTTGTGCTTGAAACAGTTTAACAAAGTTGGTGCTTGAAACCATTTAACAAAGTTGGCGCTTGAAACTATTTAACAAAGTTGGTGATTGAAACCGTTTAACAAAGTTGGTACTTGAAACTGTTTAACAAAGTTGGTCCTTGAAACTGTTTAGTACATATGTACTTGGGATCGTTTGAGTCTCAATTGGTTTGGGATCGTTTGGTCCCAAACAGACTTGAGACCGTTTGGTCCCAAATGGTCTTGAGTCTATTTGGACTCAAACGGTCTTGAGAACGTTTGGTCCAAACCTCCTCAAAACTGATTTGACCAAAAATGCTCTCAACAACTCATATTGATTTAGGGTTTCCAAGATTAATTCCTTCATCAATCGAATCCATGTAATTACTCATCAATTGACCCTAAGCACTATACTTCAATTGAGATTGATGAATAATCCTTCAATTGATTCAACCTTCAATTTATCATCAATTAGGGTTTTGAACCCAATTGATCATCAATTAGGGTTTTGAATTAGGGTTGAAATCGATAAACCTTCAATATTAGTCATCATGGAACTAATTGCCTAGAAATCATTGGACCATCATTCAAATTGGGCATGACCTGACCTAAAAGGGTCTTGTGGTCGTTTGGATGACCTACAAATGATCTAGAGACCATTTTCCCATCCCATCACAAAAAAAATGTGAAATTCATATAGAGTTTGGATCATTAGATTAATCAACAAACTAGCTATTGCATGCATTTCAATTTGACATCTTTGGATATTCAACTACTCAACCCTACTCAACCCTAGACCTCCAAACGGTCTTGGTTGACCTCCAAATGGTTTTGAGACCATTTGGGTGATCTCCAAATGGTCTTGAGACCATTTGGGTTAATCAACCCAAAGATTTAAACCAATCAATTGCAAATCAGCACATAACCCGATTAGGGTTTCTAATTAGATGATTTTCCATATGTTGATTAAATTAATTCGAACCATTAGATCCTCATCCAACATGTACTAGGGTTCTGACCTCAAATGGTCAACCTTTCTAAATGGTTTGGGGTTCAAGACTCTAAACAGTTTGCAAACTGTTTAGTCTCCAAACGGTTTGGTGAAACCGTTTGGACCAAAGTCTTAAAACCGTTTGCAAGGGAGACTTGTGGGAATATGTGCCTAAGATGATGTCATCATCATCTACCTTCTTTCATTCAAAAGCTACTGCCATTTTCATGGTAATTACAGTAATGGATCAAGGGAATTTCAAATAGAACAAAACATTCAACAAATAATGGAGATTTGAATGCAATAACAATATTTAAGGGTTTGAGTTATATAATCCGCCTCCAATTGAGCTTAAAAGCTTGGATCTTCACGTAAAAAATGGTGGAGGAAGCTTTTGAAACTCTCCCAAGGCTCGTCCTCAAGCTTTGGGGTGAAAAGATTGGCTAGGATTGAAGATGGAGTGAAATAGAGAAGAAATTATGCATTGTTTTGTGATTTCCACCATGAAATCAAGGTGAAAGCAGATCAAGAAGCTTACCAACATGTTTGGGGTCGTCCTCCTGCTTCTCCTAGATTCCTTGGTCGGTTTGCAAGCAAAGAGAGGAAGTGGGTTCAAAAAAGCCTTTGATTTGAGTTGTAAAAGGTGTTTTTATAAGAAAATCAACGAGAGAGAAAATGCCTTATTAAAAATCTTTTAATTCCAAAATTAGTGCTGCCTCTTCCCCCTCAATTACTTGGCCACGAATGCATATTCTCCCACTTGCAAAACTTCTTCATTATCCAAGAATTAAAATAAAAGAAATTAAGCACCTTAAACATATTCTACTAATATCCCCTTTTTAGTGGATATTTCTTTTTATTAACTTAATGTGAGTGGGCTTTCCACTCACTCAAGATATTTTCGTGCCTTTGCAAGGCACAAGCTCGTGCAACCCTTTTTCAAATTCATCCCTCACCTTTTGGTTGAAGGGCTCTTCAATTAATATATTTCTTTTTGCATTAAATTGAAATAAAGTTCCTTTTATGCTTAAATCTTGATTATTTTAATATCAAGATTCTCTCTCCTCCAAATTAATTCAAATGAGGCGCCCTTCTCATTTTCTTTGCTATACATGATGCCAAGAAACATGAGGGACCCTCTAGAAATGATATTTTGCATATTGAACCCTAGGTTTTGGGTAAATTTCACATTACACCAAAACTAGGTTTTAATGCACAAGGATTGCTCAGCAAGCTTTATCTTGGTGCTCAAGCTTATGGAAACCATAAAACTGCATCATCCTCATTCTTATGATGCTTCAACATCTGAGAAACATTTTATCATGAACAATTTTCAAGTTAACCCCTCAACTTGGGTAATTTGCACTTTAGTCCAAAACAAGCAAAATATTATTTCATCAGTATTCAGAAAGGACTAAAATTGAAATATAAGTTCCCCATGAACCTTAATTACTTTCCAAGAAACATGATCAAGCATCTAATCAACTTTATTAAGTAAAACATTCAGGGTTAAAGCATAACCCAGGTCAGGGATGTTACAAATTACCCACCCCTTACAAGGATTTCGTCCCCAAAATCATTAACGAAAACATTTAAGAGAAAAGAGTAGGGTATTTCCTCCTCATCTCTTCTTCTAGTTCCAATGTAGCTTCTTCAATGCCATGGTGATTCCAGAGTATTTTTACAAGACAAATGTCTTTCTTTTCAACTTTTTAATTCTTTTATCAAGGATCATCACATGTCCTTCAACATATGATATGTCATCATTTAATTCTATCTCCATAGGTTGTAGAACTAATTTTGTGTCAGGATGACACTTCCTCCGCATGGAAATGTGGAACACTGGGTGCAACTTATGCAACTCAGGTGGTAACTCCAGCTTATAAGCTACCTTTCCAATCCGTTCAATGATTGGATAAGGCCCCATAAATCTAGGAGCTAACTTTCCCTTTCTTCCAAATCTAAGGACTCCTTTCCAAGGTGAGACCTTGAGATAAACTCTTTCTCCAACTTGGAATTCTAAAGGCCTTCGCCATTTGTCGGCGTATGATTTATGTATATCATGTACAGTCTTTAACTATTGTTGTATTACTTTAATCTTCTCAGTTGTCTATTGTACTAGCTCAGGACCCAAAAGTTGATTTTCTCCAGTTTCATACCAACATAAAGGAGATCTATAATGTCTACCATATAAAGCTTCATATGGTGTCATGTCAATACTGTGCTGATAGCTATTATTGTAAGAAAATTCTATCAAGCTTAGGTGTGGATCCCAACTTCTTACAAACTGAAGGACACATGCCCTAAGAAAGTCCTCCAAGGTTTGTATGGTCCTTTCAGATTGTCCATCTGTCTGTGGATGAAAGGTTGCACTAAACCTTAACTGTGTACCCAAGGCTTTATGAACTCGTTCCTAAAAATGACTCGTGAACTGGGGACCTCTATCAAAAATGATAGTGGATGGAACCCCGTGCAACCGCACTATCTCATCTACATATAACTGTGCCAGCTTCTCAGTAGTGTAGGTTGTTTTGATAGGTAAGAAATGTGCTATCTTGGTCAACCTATCAACTATCACCCATATGGAATCATGACCTTTGGTTATTCTAGGAAAACCAACCACAAAGTCCATGGTCACATGATCCCATTTCCACTGTGGTATATGCGAAGGTTGCATTGTTCCTGCGGGCTTTTGATGTTCAGTTTTAACCTACTGACACACCAGACACCACATAACAAACTCAGCTACATCTTTCTTCAATCCAGGCCACCAATACATATCTTTTAAGTTATGATACATCTTGGTGCTCCCTGGATGCATAGCATACAAATAAGAATGAGCTTCTTCCAGAACCAACTTCCTTAATTCATTGGCATCAGGTACTACCATCCTACCATTGTAACATACTACCTGATCCTCTGAATCATGGAAATCATCTTGTTTCTCACTACCATACTCTGACCTAATCTGCTAAACTACAACATCATCTTGTTGTTCTTCTTTAATCTGCTGTCTCAAAGTTGGTTTTATGTGTATCTCAGCTAACAACCCGGCTAACAATGATACTTTAAACTGTACATTGTTTTGCCTCAAGGATATAAACATATCCCTCTTAGAGCACACTAAGGAATTCAACTATGCTTTATCTAGGGTCGGTGTTGTTGATTTCCTACTTAATGCATCAGCTACCACATTAGCCTTCCCTGGATGATAATCAATTATACAATCGTAGTCCTGGATTAACTCCATCCAGTGGTGTTGCCTCATGTTCATCTCATGTTGTGAGAAGATATACATTAGGTTCTTATGGTCTGTGAAAATTTGGAATGTTTCTCCGTAGAGATAATGTTTCCAGATCTTCAAAGCATGGACCACAATAGCTAGTTCTAGATTGTGTGTAGGATAATTTTCCTCGTGTTTCTGAAGTTGTCGAGAAGCTAAAGAAATCACTTGCTTATCCTGCATCAACACACATCCTAAGCCTTTCTTGGATGCATCACAGAAGACTATGTACCCCTTTCCCTGCTCAGGTAGCACTAACATGGGTGCACTGGTTAACCTTTCTTTCAGTAACTGGACAGAATGTTGACACTTGTCATTCCAGACAAAAGGAATCTCCTTCCTAGTCAACTTGGTTAGAGGTAAAGCTATAGAAGTGACGTTCTTAATGAATCTCCTGTAATAGCCTTCCAACCCTAAGAAACTACGTATCTCCATCGGTGTCTTAGGTTGTTCCCATTGCAGGACAGATTCCACCTTCTTAGGATCAACATGAATACCTGAGGCAGATATTACGTGTCCTAGAAAAGAAACTTCTGGTAACCAGAACTTACATTTTCTAAACTTAGCATACAACTTATGCTCTCTTAGCAAAGTTAGAGCCTGACAGAGGTGCTGCTCATGTTGTTGAGCATCTCTGCTGTAGATCAATATGTCATCTATCAAGACGACTACACATTGATCAAGGAAAGGTTGAAAGATTCTATTCATGAGTTCCATGAATGCAGCTGGTGCATTAGTTAGTCCAAACGACATAACTATGAACTCATAGTGACCATACCTTGTCCTAAAGGCAGACTTAGGTATGTCACCCTCCTTAATACACAATTGATGGTATCCCAACCTCAGATCTATCTTAGAAAAGATAGTTGCACCACACAACTGATCAAACAAATCATCTATTCTTGGAAGAGGATACTTGTTCTTTATAGTTACTTTATTCAATTGTCTGTAGTCACTGCATAATCGCATAGACCCATCCTTCTTCTTTACAAAGAGGATCGGAGCACCCCATGGTGAAGTACTCTGTTAGATGAAACCCTTCTCAAGCAACTACTGCAACTGTTTCTTAAGCTATGCCATCTCAGCAGGCGCCATCTTATACGGTGTTTGTGTTATAGGTTGTGTGCTCGAAACTAGATTAATTTCAAAATCAATCTCTCAGGACAGAGGTACTCCTGGAAGTTCTTCAGGGAACACATCCTCAAATTCCCTGACTACCGGAACTTCAGAAGGATGAGGGCTCTCAATGGTGGTATCTACCACGTGTGCCAAGAAAGAAATACATCCTTGCCTCATCAACTTCTCAGCTACTATAGATGACACAAGATAGGTTGGAAGAATCTTCCTATCTCCCTGAAATATCCATGTGTCACTATTATCTGTGAACACAACCTGCTTGGACTCACAATCCAAGACAACCTTGTACTTTTCTAAGGTGTCCATCCCAAGAATTATATCAAACCCATGCATCTCAAGTGGTATAAGATCCACTTGAATGTGATGTTCAGAAAAGAAAAGAGTGCAGGAAGAACACACCTCCCACAACACTGTAGATCCCATCAAACGAGTTTCTAACTTCAAACTCTCTTCCCTATGACCAACTGTCATATTGCAGTCAAAAATCACTCTTTTAGTGATGAAAGAATGTGTAGCACCCGGATCAATTAAAATAGATATGATGCAAGATGTAGACATATCACAATAAAATAGTTCCATCTGACCTGTCACAACCCTAGGGTTGACTACTGCATCTGGCTGATTCATCACATAGAATCTCACGGTCACCTGTGGTTGACTCGGTGCTCAATTATTGGGTGCTGACGATCCAGCTTGGGACGCTTGTCCACGTCCTCTTGTGCCACTTGGAAACTGTCACCTCTGAGAACCTTGCTGACTCTGCCTCTGAGGTTGAGTCACACTTGCTTCTTTGGCTCGGTAATCCTTCATCAGATGTACCATGCTTCCACATATAAAACAACCTCTGTTCCCTGGTTGTGGTCTAGATGGTCCTATTACTGACATTGATGTTGTGATGTGGGCTCCTTCCGGTGGTAGACTACGACCTCTACCCCTATTAGACGTCCATTGCGTCTGGGTATTATTTCTTGGTGGTGCTATTGGTGCAAAAAACCTCAGTTTCTTAAAACTTTTGGACCCTTGTCCATGAAACTGAGTGTACACCTTCTTTCTCTTAGTCTATCGCTTCTTAGTCACAGACCTCTCTATGCGTCTGACATACTCCACAAACGTAGCAAACCTCTCCTTGTTCTCTAAAGCAGACACAGGAGTGGCCAAATCGGCGTTCAATCCTTTCTCAAAATGCCAAATCCTTTCTTCATCGGTAGTTGCCATATGTGGACAAAACCGCAAAAGCTCCATGAACTTAGCCTCATACTCTCTAATGTTCGTTGGTCCTTGCCTTAATCTCTCAAACTGAGAAATCTTCTCATCTAGGAATGTCTTAGGAAAGTATCTATTGACGAATTCTCGTCAAAATACTTCCCATCTGATCTCCACACCCGGCCTCTTGCCTTCTTCTATGGTCCACCAATGGCCAGTACTCCCCTTAAGAAGGTGTACTGCATGTCTAACCTTCTCAGCTTCTGGGATGTTAAGGATTCTAAAGGCTTTCTCCAGCTCGGTCAGCCACATGTCGACATCTGCTGGATCAGCTGTTCCAGCATATTCTGTGGCCCCAACCCGGCAGAGTCATTCAAATGTCTTGCCGGCTCCCTATCCTTCATGGTAAACGGGCGCCCTAGGTGCAGGTAATGGCATCCTATCTGTCATATGAGTCATGGTTGCCATAAACTGTCCAAACATGGCTTGGAAGGTTGGGTTCCCCATATCTGCTTGATTGAACTGGGGTTGTTTAGGTACAGGTTCTTCCCTATCTTGGTCTGTTGCACCTCCTCCTGGTGCAGCAACGCTGCTCTCAGCAGCATGTTCATCATGTGATCCAGACATGTTTAGTTTTTATTCTCCTCCTATATGAGCAGAAGACACTATCAGATAAACTAGAAGACACTAGAACAGACTCAACAACCTTAATCCTATGTCTCTGTAGACTCAATGAACCTAGAGCTCTGATACCACTTAAATTGTGGCATCCAACTTATGAAAACAGGATTTACTTAAGAGGAAGCATTCGTTAGCAGCAGAATTACTGAAAATCACTAAAAATTAAAACTTTTTACAAAGAGATCCATAAACTAAAAAACACTTTCATAAAGGACTAAAGTATTTCAAATACATTCTGGTTTACTAGTACATCTCTTATACCATTTATTCTCAAGAGTTACAAACATCAACTGCTCTGTTAGACTATACACAAGTAGTATCAAACTCTCGTGGCATCAAGCCAAAATCTCATATCAATATAAAACTAACTACTGTCTCCTAGGACCTGAGAGTACAGAGACGACACATAGGACTCTCTATTTATAGGACATGACAATCAGTGTCTCCACCTGAGGATTCACTACTATCCTTGCTGTTGCTGTTGCTGCTCTTCTTCCCTTGTTGTAGGGTTTCTACTTCTTCTTCTACGTCTACCTAAAAAGTTGGATCTCACGGGGTGAGACAACTGAAAATTGTCCCAACGAGAGATATAACTCTCTGCCATAAACATTATTATAGCAACTAATGGTATATAATTGAGCAGAAAATTCATAAGAATTTAACAGCAGATAATTCAATATATAAACATATTAGAGCAGTATCCTCCATTCAAAGCATTTCACTTATAACTTGATAAGGCAGCATGTTACTTATCCAATAAGGAATTTAAGAGCATAAATAACATTTGTCCATTTAGAAACATACTATGTAAAGTAACATCAACCAATGATTCTCGTATTTCAACCTTAAACAATTATGCTACACGACTGATTACATTTTACAATCATACTTTAGCCCTGAGGAGATGAGGTATACCGCTCATACTCCACCTGACCATTGTGAAATTGAAATTGGTACCATACATAGGTCAATAGAAGAGTCAGATTTCCATG
This sequence comes from Alisma plantago-aquatica, assembly GCA_963693085.1. Lineage (NCBI taxonomy): Eukaryota > Viridiplantae > Streptophyta > Magnoliopsida > Alismatales > Alismataceae > Alisma > Alisma plantago-aquatica. The sequence goes on from OY856412.1 coordinate 982,101,505, forward strand.
ACCTCATCTTCCTCAGTCAGTGTGAGGACCAAATGTAGGGCATCTTGTGTCTCTACCAAATAGCTTCCCAGGGTATATTGGAAACTTCGCTATTAGAGTTACAGTGGCATGTTGTACTCTCTTCACAATCAAGAGATATTATATTTATCTCACATCGATTCGGCATTTAGATCATCGGGAGATTAATAATACATCCATCCTGACATTCGGGAGATTAGTGATACATCCATCCTGACATAAATAATGAAATATTGAGAGATTTAATGTTTACCTCACATCAATTCCTCCATTAGGGTGTAAGGATATTCATGCCCATAACCCCCACATACTGAAAAGTATGCCCTCCAGGAGTTCCTGAAGGAAAAACCTGTTTCACCATCACCAAACTACTGATGATGATGGATCTATGGTCAGGGCTCTACATGATATTGTTTCACTTGATTAATTAAGTATATTACAATATTCTTTTAGCATCAAGCATGTTTTCAAACATAACACATTATAACAATTGCTATAAGGAATAAGTACTATTTCTATCAAGTTCTTTTCAAAACTTTATCAAACATTGGGACCTCAATCCCTTATCTCATCAGGGTATTCTCATCCCTTATTATCTCATCATCATGAGTATCAAATATGGGTATTCAAACCCTCAACATCAGATCACTTGTTACCAATTTATCAGGTAACTTAATGCCTTCAGGTTATCTGACCAATGTAAACATAATATTTGCAATGCAGGTATTTGACATGGCTCTTAAAGCCCAATAATGTCTCTTGTTACCTCTCACTAGGCAACACAGCATATTATGGCTCACAAAGCCCATAAAGCAATTTCAATAGTAAAACATCATAGCTCATACCTGGCTATATCCACCATCTCATGAAACTTGCATAATTAGTGTGCATAATAACAATTATATCAATTACAATTCAGCACTATGCTTTGTAAGAGTAACATCACTATTTCCTCATTTGAGTTGGGATTTCCCAATTTATGTCAATTAGGAATACTTCATCTCATTTCCCAGATTTGGGTTATGATTTATCATCATACTGCCCAAAATTAGAGTTTCATACATTACAACCCAAGATTAGGGCTCCACATATCTTTACCCTATATCAGTGTAGGATTTCATATCAAAGTATCACATACCAGTATATGGCATTACCTTGAATTAAAGGTTATATCACATTATTATAATTTCATTTTGACATCACCCTTATCTAGGGTTCCACATGGCATCACCCTCACTTAGGTTTTCATATGGCTTCACCCTTGATTAGGGTTTCTCATGACATCATCCTCAATTAGGGTTTACTATTCACATTCAATCAAGGTTTATTATTAAAATACCCTGAATTAGGGTTTCTCATGTCATTACACTAAATTAGGGTCATACCATTACCATAGATTAGGGCTTTTCCTATCATTGCCCTCAATTAGGGTTAGGGCACATTAACCTTCTTAGTTAGGGTTCATGATCTCTTTGTCAAGGATCATATCCTAATTGCACCTTCATTCATGTTGAAAGTATTGCGACTTAACCACTACATGATTATTATTCATGTAGGAAGTCCTTTCTCTCTCATCTTCTATAAGATGATGCTTAATTCAGACTTGCATAGATTAGGTCGATTCCACTTGATTGAAGAGTTGACACATATATTGTGTCATTACTTCCATAATCATAAAAAATTAATCATTCAAAAGGTATTAATCACTGTATCATATTAAGAGTACAATTACCATAATCATCCTTGAATTATATCATGTAATGATCCATTAAACAGTTGACCTTTAATCGCCTTAAGTGTCCATACGGTTTTGGTTAATTACTTTCAAATAGTCTTAGTCACTTAGACCCCAAACAATCTTGGCCAACCCGACCTCAAATGGTCTTGCATGGATGACCTTCAAACGGTCTAAGACCGTTTAGACCTCTAAATGGTCTTGGTCTAACGGTTTGAAACCGTTTAGCAAAGTTGGTGCTTGAAACCGTTTAACAAAGTTGGTGCTTGAAACTGTTTAATAAAGTTGGTGCTTGAAACCGTTTAACAAAGTTGATGCTTGAAACCGTTTAACAAAGTTGGTGCTTGAAACCGTTTAACAAAGTTGGTGCTTGAAACTGTTTAACAAAGTTGGTGCTTGAAACCGTTTAACAAAGTTTGTGCTTGAAATCGTTTAACAAAGTTGGTGCTTGAAACCGTTTAGTACATATGTACTTGGGATCATTTGGGTCTCAATTGGTTTGGGATCATTTGGTCCCAAACGGTCTTGAGACTGTTTGGTCCAAACCTCCTCAAAACTGATTGGACCAAAAATGGTCTCAACCACTCATATTGATTTAGGGTTTCCAAGATTAATTCCTTCATCAATTGAATCCATGTAATTACTCATCAATTGAACCTAAGAACTATACTTCAATTGAGATTAATGAATCATCCTTCAATTGATTCAACCTTCAATTGATCATCAATTAGGATTTTGAACCAAAATGAATTAGGGTTGAAATCGATAAATCTTCAATATTAGTCATTGTGGAACTAATTGCTTAGAAATCATTGGACCATCATTCAAATTGGGCATGACCTGACCTCAAAGGGTCTTGAGGTCGTTTGGATGACCTCCAAATGGTCTTGAGATCGTTTTCCCATCCCATCACAAAAAAAAATTGTGAAATTCATTTAGGGTTTGGATCATTAGATTGATCAACAGACTAGTTATTGCTTGCATTTCAATTTGACATCTTTGGATCTTCAACTACTCAAACCTACTCAACCCTAGACCTCCAAACGGTCTTGTTTGACCTCCAAATGGTCTTGAGACCATTTGGGTGATCTCCAAATGGTCTGGAGACCGTTTGGGTTAATCAACCCAAATATTTAAACCAATTAATTGCAAATCAACACTTAATCCGATTAGGGTTTCTAATTAGATGATTGTCCATATGTTGATTAAATTAATTGGAACCATTAGATCCTCATCCAACATGTACTAGGGTTCTGACCTCAAACATTCAACCCATCCAAACGGTCAACCTTTCTAAACATTTTGGGGTTCAAGACTCTAAACGGTTTGCAAACCGTTTAGTCTCCAAACGGTTTGGTGAAACCGTTTGGACCAAAGTCTTAAAATTGTTTGCAACAGAGACTTGTGGGAATATGTGCCTAAGATGATGTCATCATCATCTACCTTCGTTCATTCAAAATCTACTGCCATTTTCATGGTAATTACAGTAATGGATCAAGGGAATTTCAAATAGAACAAAACGTTCAACAAATAATGGAGTTTTGAATGCAATAACAATATTTAAGGGTTTGAGTTATATAACCCGCCTCCAATTGAGATTAAAATCTTGGATATTCACGTCAAAAATGGTGGAGGAATCTTTTGCAACTCTCCCAAGGCTCATCCTCAAGCTTTGGGGTGAAAAGATTGGCTAGGATTGAAGATGGAGTGAAATAGAGAAGAAATTATGCATTGTTTTGTGATTTCCACCATGAAATCAAGGTGAAAGAAGATCAAGAAGCTTACCAACAGGTTGGGGGTCATCCTCCTACTGCTCCTAGCTCCCTTGGTCAGTTTGCAATCAAAGAGAGGAAGTGGGTTCGAAAAAGCCTTTGATTTGAGTTGTAAAAGGTGTTTTTATAAGAAAATCAATGAGAGAGAAAATGCCTTATTAAAAATCTTTTAATTCCAAAATTAGTGTCGCCTCTTACCCCTAAATTCCTTGGACACGAAGCCATCTTCTCCCACTTGCAAAACTTCTTCATTATCCAAGAATTAAAAGAAAAGAAATTAAGCACCTTAAACATATTCTACTAATATCTCCTTTTTAGTGGATATTTCTTTTTATTAACTTAATGTGAGTGGGCTTTCCACTCACTCAAGATATTTTTGTGCCTTTGCAAGGCACAAGCTCGTCCAAACCTTTTTCAAATTCATACCTCACATTTTGGTTTAAGGGCTCTTCAATTAATATATTTCTTTTTGCATTAAATTGAAATAAACTTCCTTTTATGCTTAAATCTTGATTATTTTAATATCAAGATTCTCTCTCCTCCAAATTAATTCAAATGAGGCACCCCTCTCATTTTATTTGCTCTACATGATGCCAAGAAACATTAGGGACCCTCTAGAAATGATATTTTGTATATTGAACCCTAGGTTTTGGGTAAATTGCACATTACACCAAAACTAGGTTTTAATCCACAAGGATTGCTCATCAAGCTTTATCTTGGTGGTTAAGCTTGTGGAAACCATACCACTGCATCATCCTCATTCTTATGATATTTCAACATCTGAGAAACATTTTATCATGAACAATTTGTAGTTTAACCCCTCAACTTGGGTAATTTGCACTTTAGTCCAAAACAAATAAAATATTATTTCAACATTATTCAAAAAGGACTAAAACTGAAATATAAGTTCCCCATGAGCTTTAATTACTTTCCAAGAAACATGATCAAGCATCTAATCAAATTTATTAAGTAAAACACCCAGGGTTAAAGCATAACCCCGGTCTGGGATGTTACATAGACATCCCTTGAATAACAACACAAAAAGTTCTATTGAGAGTAGGGTAAAACCCACAATCGACTGTTCAGTTAAAACAAGCCATCTAGTATCAACAAGTAAACTCCTTAAGTTGATCATGTAAAGGAAACCACCTAAATCACATTACTAGGACCAACATATTACATTAGCCATCATTCCACTTTATTGGAGGAATTAACATTAGATCTTGACCATTGGGTCCAGTTCATATGTTAAAACCATCAATTACAGTATAGGTCTGACCATTGCATCAAGTGACCCAAGAAACCATTGGTATAAGGATTAATTGATGCTACAATACAATGCTTAACTCAACATAGGTTTTAGAGACCTGATTTACTATCATTAATGACCATTAAATCATAATAAGTTGTTATAACAACACTATATTCATTAATCAACATCAAATATTAAGCTAATGTCATCATTGATTGATAACATCAGTAGGGTACTTAATGGTTGATCATTAAACTTCTAATTGATCCTAAACCTGACCTAAGGGGGTGACCATAGGTTGTCACCATCATCTTACACCTTTGATATCGACCATCAGTTGTCATAAAGACAACACCATAGGGTTGTTGCAATGGTACCATCATCGGGTCATGGGTTTATAGAAGAAATCAGCTTTAAACCCTAAAATTGGCCATTGGTTGATTGATGCTTAGCACCATAGGTTGTCAAACCAACATGATCCAAGTCATATTATACCTTAGGAATAACATAAAAATGATCATAGGTTCATATAGAACTGAAATCATAACAGGGAACATTATAAAAATTGAAATCCAAGTCAAGCATAACTTTTTAGTGCATGAATCATCATTTTCTAGAAAGAACATGAGATAGCAAGCTTATGGTAAGCAATAAACGTGGAGAAAGTTATAAAACTTGCCTCTATTGAGAAAATAAACTCCCACACACAAGAAAACACGAGCAGGTTGGGTAGAAAATCTAATCATAAGTTGTGAACTCGTCCATTTAGCACCTTTCTTCATCAAATGAGCAAACCCTAAGCTTAAGTGGCAAGAAAGGTAAGGTCTTAGAGATTTATAGCACTTTATACCATGGAACAGCAAGGTTACAACCTGGAGAAAGGTAGTAAGAAGGATAACAAAGAAATAAACGGAGGAAAGAAGGGGATTCTTACTCTTTACGATCAAGATCACTAGAAGGAAGCTTTTTAAACCCTAAAAGGAAGTCAATTGCAACCCAAGATTCTTTTTCCCAGAAGGTCCCCTATTTCTTCTTCCTTGGACAGGATATTCGCAGCATCACAGAAGGAGAAAGTGGTTAATAGAAGGAGGGAAGTGGTGGAGAGCAAATGGCTCGTTTTGGTGCTTAGGGATAAGTATATGAAACTTTAATATAAAGAAAAAGAAAAAGTTGAAGTTCTAGTATCTTTCCAAGTGTCCATTGCCTTAAACTATTAAGAATATACAATCACACACACAAGAAGCTCTCCCACCATCCATAGAGACATGATTATCCCTCGGTTCATGAATTTCCAAGAAAAACAAATCTTTCATTAGTTGATAGCTACTAAAGGTAGCTCATGCATGAAGGGGTAAACCCTAAAATACCCTTGAGGAAAACACCTTCAAACCAAGGTTTAAATAGGTTCCCAATGGATCAAAAAGCTCAATAATGATTATAGAATATCCAAAGAACATAATGCAAGTGATAAATTGCAAAGGAAACCCCTCAATCGGGTAAATTGTAGAAAAGTTCAAAATGGGCATAAAATTGCATAACTTGCTCAAACAGTGTCCAAATTGGACCAAATTTGAAACTTGAGCTTATCTTATGATTTCAAAGCATTTCAAAAGGTTAGATTAGGGCTATAAGAATTTAATTCTGATAATTAAGCTTATTCAACTCATTAAGCAAGTTTAGGGACCTTACATTATATAAGCAAATTAAAGTCATTGTGTTGTCAAAATGTTTAGTTTCATCATCAAAACTCTTAATTTCATACCCCACAACTTTTTCTTTCAATCATCAAAACTCTTAGTTTCATCATCAAAACTCTTAGTATAGTTATCAACATAAGAGGATTACACCTCATTCAGGTCTCAACCATGCCCAAAGGTGATTAAGACCATCATACTATCACATGATATAAATCCTTTTCATAATATCACATGGTTGATATCAACACAAGAGGATTATACCTCATTCAGAGCTCAACCATGCCCAAAGGTCATTAAGACCATCATACTATTCCCTGCAAGATCATCATTATCTTTCCATGCCTTATAACAAGGCTCAACAACATCACTTACATATAATACACTAGATCAACACAATATTGCATTAATGAGCTAGGAGATATTCATAAAAAATCATAGCATTGTTTTATTAACACTAAGAACATTCCTTTATTACGTCAAAATGCAAGGAATCTAGATATGATTAACACTCATCATATTCATAATGCACATGTTTAGCATAAGAAAGTATCAACCATGTGGCTATGATAACCACCAATTAAAACATTTAGGTTATGATCATGCTAAGGAGGTTATTCCACCCTCATTCCATCATATAAGAATGTTAAACATGAATACTCATCTTTATCTATTTTCATTAGATTTAGGTTCAACATGATAAATTATATCAATGTTACTAATCAACACTTATACCCAAACCCTAACTCACGGCATCCCCATTAGATCATGGATGCATAAGGTGAAGCATCCCCATCACATTCCATACTATTCTCAAGTATTAACCCTCACATAAATCAAGGTGTAACCATCGGATTATAGCATACTAGGGTTTCAACAATAGTAACAGAGTACTCCATGATTTTATTAGTCATTTAAGGACTATTCATACAAAATTACCATAATTTAGTTATATTAAAGCTAGGTATAACAAGATATACCTCATTAGGGTTACATATCAACACAATATGATTATCATCCCTTCTATTCATGTGAGTGAATAGGTAAGAATACCTTATTAAGGGTAACCCTCTATTTGTTCCATCATCATTCAACTAATATCACCATACCACAATGTCACCCAGAACCATTGGATGTTTAAAAGGTAAGACCATTGGTTGTTTACATAAGTAAACACCTTGGATAAACCACCTATGAAGTCCTTGATTTGTTATCTATAAAGAGTCACCATCTAACCCTAGAGATCCCTTGATTAATAACACAAAAAGTTCCATTGAGAGTAGGGTAAAACCCACAATTGACTGTTTAGTTAAAACAAGCCATCCTCTATCAACAAGTAATCTCCTTAAGTTGATCATATAAAGAAAACCATCTAAATCACATTATTAGGACCAACATATTACATTAGCCATCATTCCAATTTATTGGAGGAATAAACATTAGATCTTGACCATTGGGTCAAGTTCATATGTTAAAATCATCAATTACAATATATGTCTGACCATTGAATCAAGTGACCCAAGAAACCATTGGTCTAAGGCTTAATTGATGCTACAACTACAATGCTTAACTCAACATAGGTTGTAGAGACCTGATCCACCATCATTAGTGACCAATAAATCACCATAGGTTGTTAGATCAACACTATATTCATTAATCAACATCAAATATTAAGCTAATGTCATCATTGATTGATAACATCAGCAGGGTACTTAATGGTTGACCATTAAACTTATAATTGATCCAAAACCTAACCTAAGGGTATGACCATAGGTTGTCACCATCATCTGACACCTTTGATCTTGACCATCAGTTGTCACGAAGACAACACCATAGGGTTGTTGCAATGGTACCATCATCAGGTCATGGGTTTATAGAAGAAATCAGCTTTAAACCCTGAAATTGACCATTGGTTGATAGGTGCTTAGCACCATAGATTGTCAAACCAACCTAATACAAGTCATATTATACCTTAGGAATAATGTACAAATGATCACAGGTTCATCTAGAACTGAAATCAGAATAGGGAACATTATAAAAATTGAAATCCAAGTCAAGCATAACTTTTTAGTGCATGAATCATCATTTTCTAGAAAGAACATGAGCTAGCAAGCTTATGGTAAGAAATAAACCTAGAGCAAGTTATAAAACTTGCCTATAATGAGAATACAAAATACCACACATAAGAAAACATGAAAAGGTAGGGTAGAAAATCCAATCATAAGTTGTGAACTCGTCCATCTAGCACATTTCTTCATCAAATGAGCAAACCCTAAGCATAAGGAGCAAGAAAGGTAGGGTTTTAGATCTTTAGAGAAATTTTTACCATAGAACAACAAGGTTCCGACCTGGAGAAAGGTAGGAGGAAGGATAACAAATAAATAAACGGAGGAAAGAAGGGGATTCTTACTCTTTTAGGTCAAGATCACTAGAAGGAAGCTTTTTAAACCCTAAAAGGAAGTCAATTGCAACCCTAGATTCTTTTTCTAAGAAGGTCCCCTCTTTCTTCTTCCTTAGATAGGAAATTCACAACAGCACATAGGGAGAACAAGGTTCATAGAAGGAGGGAAGTGTTGGAGAGTAAATGGCTCATTTTGGTGCTTAGTGATAAGTATATGAAACTTTAAGATAAAGAAAAAGAAAAACTTGAAGTTCTAGTATCTTTCCAAGTATCCATTGACTTAAACTATTAAGAATATAAAAGCACACACACAAGCAGATCCTCCATCTTCCATAGAGACATACTTATCCCTCGCTTCTTGAATTTCCAAGCAAAACAAATCATTCATTAGTTGATAGCTACTAACGGTAGCTCATCCATGAACGGGTAAACCCTAAAATACCCTTGAGGAAAACACCTGCAAACCAAGGTTTAAATAGGCACCCCATGACTCAACAAGCTCAAGCATGATGAGAGAATATCCAAGGAACATAATGCAAGTGATAAATTGCAAAGGAAACCCCTCAATCGGGTAAATTGTAGAAAAGTCCAAAATGGGCATAAAATTGCATAACTTGCTCAAACAGTGTCCAAATTGGACCAAATTTGAAACTTGAGCTTATCTTATGATTTCAAAGCATTTCAAAAGGTTATATTAGGATTATAAGAATTTAATTATGATAATTAAGCTTATTCAACTCATTAAGCAAGTTTAGGGACCTTACATTATATAAGCAAATTAAAGTCATTGTGTTGTCAAAATGTTTAGTTTCATCATCAAAACTCTTAGTTTCATACCCCACAACTTTTTCTTTCAATCACGGCATAAAAGTAACAATTCGTTTTATTGCATAAACGTTGTGTTTAGTCACAAAATCACCTTGTTTGGTCATAAAAATACCTTGTCTTGCTCCAACAACCAAGTCATTTGCATACGCCATTGGTAGAACACCTTGTTTAGTTGTGGAAACACATTTTTCATTAACTGAAATGCTTCATCTACATAAAAATCCTGGCATTTTTAGCCTGAAAATGTATGCAATGAGAATGCATCATTGCAATTTAGTGTTATATTTGGAAAAAAAAATGTTGAAGAGGGATATATAGTGTGATCAATAATGTATGTTAGCTTTATAACTTTTCTAAGAGGTTTTGATAAAAATGTCAACTACGACGACACTTTTTGATAAAGAACAACAATCCCCCACTACTTCATAACGTTGTGGGGAATTTTTTTGCTGACGATATGGTTAATGTAAAAGAGAGAGAATTAAAAAAAAATAGAAAAAAGGAAGATTTGTGAGGAGAGAAAGTTAAAAAGGTTGTAATATTTTGAAATTGTTACAATCTAACTGGTGATAATGTTTAACAAGTAGAGAAATGACACTATAGCAATTATTAGGAAAAATCCTAGTAGTACAGATGTTATTTCCTACAATACTATGGAAGTTATTGTTTTAAGGGAAGTATATCAAGTTTGATTTCTTCTTCTTCATGTAATAGCAGCATACTCATTCTAGACCATGTATCTGACCATACAGGTCGTTGGACCGGAATCCTTTTCTAACGTGACAAAATTGAGCCACTCCGCCCGTAGTTACTAAATCAGTCGATTAATAAATTATCCACTTAGTTTTATTCCATTTGTGGCTTCCTGAAAGCAACTTGCAATTTCAATTCAATAGAAAAGACGTATAGGAGAGTTGCCAGTTTCCCATTGCCCGTGTCGCTCCGTGGGATGTAGCTTGCGAGGAGACCACGGCCCACGAGCTCCATGCTAGCTACCGTTCCACGACCCTGGGTATAAATGCCCACCCATTCGAGTTCCACCTTCATCAACCCACCACCACGAGTCGACAAGGGAGCCACGTGCTCACATCCGCAGGTCATCGGTACAACCTTCCGGCAAGCGGCGCCTTGACAAGCAGCTTGCCAGTTTAGATCGGCGTCACGGCTGCGACGACAGGGAACCAGCTCTGTCTGGCATGGCGACTCTGCCGCCTTCGTCGTCCTCGGCTTCCAACTTCACCGCCCAGTCCCTCCTCAACATGAGCACCGACCACCTCGCCTCCATGCTCACCACGGCAACCACCCAGCTCTCGACGCTCCCACCGGTCCCGACAGCACTCTCCTTCCTCCTCGCCCTCGCAATCTCCCTCATCCTCCCGTCCCTCCTCAGCCGCCGCAACTGGCGCAACGCCCCACCGGGCCCACGCGGCTGGCCGGTCCTAGGCTACCTTCCATACCTCACGGACCGCCTCCACGAGGACCTCTTCCACCTCGCCAAGACCCACGGTCCACTCTTCAGCCTCCGCATGGGTCAGCGCCCAGCGATCGTAGCCTCCTCACCGGAAGTCGTCCGCGAGATGCTAAAACGGCAGGATGCCGAATTCTCCAGCCGCACAATCACCGAAGCCGTCCGGTCCGTCACCTACGACGCGACCTCCCTCGTCTTCGTCCCTTACGGATCACGGTGGCGCCTCCTCCGCAAGCTCCTCACAACCGAGCTCTTCTCCTCCCGGTCCCTCGAGCTCCTCCAGCCGGCGCGGAGGAAGCAGGTCACGATCCTGCTTCAGAAGCTGTACAAGAGCTACAAGACCTCTGTACCCGCCAACATCGCTGACACGACGTTCGTGGTGTCCGCGAACCTTATCAGCAACCTGGTGTGTTCCAAGAGCCTGTTCGACGACGACAGCGCCAGGGGAAAGGAGCTTAAGGAGATGGTGTGGGACGTCCTTGAGGTCGTCGGCTCTCCCAACATCGCCGACCTTGTCCCCATTCTAAGGCCCCTAGACCCGCAAGGTCTGCGCAGGAGGATCGACAAGCCCGTGAAGAAGCTCGACGAGTGGTTCGAGCAGCTGATTGATCAGCGACTCGAGGAGAGGTCCAAGGGTGTGAAGACCAATGCGGAAGGCAGGCTTGATATGCTCGATATCTTCCTGGACTACCGCTGTGACAAGACCCGCCCCGAGCCTGATGAGATCATGCAATTCTCCCGTGTGGATATTAAAGGGATGCTGGGTGACATGTTCATCGCCGGCACTGATACGTCGTCCAGTACCGTCGAGTGGGGGTTGACGGAGATCCTGAGGAAGCCGGAGGTGTACAAGAAGGTCATAGCTGAGATCGACTCCGTGGTCGGGAAGTCAAGGTTCGTTGAGGAGTCCGACATCCAGAAACTGCCCTACTTCCAAGCAGCCGTCAAGGAAGCCTTCCGGCTACACCCTGGTGTGCCGCTCCTGATCCCGCGCCGCACCAACGACGCCACCGAGGTACTCGGTTACAGCGTGCCCAAGCACTGCATCGTGTTCGTCAATGTTTGGGGAATGGCGCGCGACCCCAAGGTGTGGGGGCCCGATGCGACCGAGTTCAAGCCGGAGAGGTTCGTCGGGAGCGGCGTGGACATCAAGGGGCAGGACTTCGAGGTGCTGCCGTTTGGTACAGGGAGGAGGTCTTGTGTCGGGATGCCGCTTGGACACCGCATGGTGCACTTCTCCCTCGCGTCGCTGCTTCACGCGTTCGAGTGGGATTTCCCGGAAGAGATGCTCCGCGACGACGGTGAGAAGACCGGGATCACACTCCAGAAGGCAAAGGGGCTCGTCGGCGTGCCCAAGCCAAGGCTGCCCGAACACCTCTACCAGTAGGTTGCAGCCATAACGCATTATACAAGGTTATGTGTGACATGTGTTGTTTCCTTTATAGCGTTGTATGTTTAAAGCATTAATATGGCTGAATAATGTATGTTTGATTCTAGTGTTTTTGGTAAGTGGTGGCGTACGAATCTCGATTGATATCTTCTGTCTTCACTTCGTGTTCCAAATTATATCTCAACTAATTTCAAATATACATCTACCAAAAAACTCATTCTTAAAAATATAATTAGGTGTATTTGGAGTAAAGTGGACATGCCGGAGACACCAAGTGAGGACAAAAGATTTCATACCGTTCGAATTTCTTTTGTCGCCATTTGAATTTGAATTAGGCTTGATGTTAACCAAGAAGATTATGGTAGTCGTTCTTTAGTTCTTTTTTTATTTATAATCTTGATCCCATTTAACCCCTAAAATTTCAGCCAACCCCCTCACTTTTTTATGGATTAATGACCGTCTAAGCAGATGCTAAATATATAAAGAAAACACATTTATACCAACGCCAGCCACATCAAGGTCTGGAGCAGTAACTGGACCGTATTATCATCCAATTATTCTTCATTCTTGGAAGAATACTTAACACCTCAAATTTCACTGAAAAGATTCTTGGCCACCCCAACTTCCGCCCCCTTGTGACCATGTTTAGAATTCCCCAATTAAGTTTTTAATCAAAAGGGTTTTCCAAATTCATCTGTACAACTAAATCTATCCTACACTGCCTCAAAAGGTGGAACGAAGAAGCTCTTGATACTCTATGTTTGGCCAGTGTGATTTGGTTTACGAACGAGTTTGATCAATCGCCACATGAGTTGGATTTCTAACAAATGTCAAGGAAAATTATCAATGAATCAAGTTGATCTATCAAAAAAAAAAAATCAAAATCAGAACCTAGTCACACTAGTACAGAAATGAGTTATAACGTCCCTACGTGTAGGGTCGGTTTTACCAAATAACCGACCTTATATGTCTAAAAAAACGTGGGCACTACTTAAGACCTCTTGGGTCGGTTTTCTTAAAAAAACCGACCTTGTAGTGTATCTCTATAGGGTCGGTTTTCCAAATAACCGACCTTATATGTCTATAAAAAACGCGGGCACCACTTAAGACCTCTTGAGTCGTTTTTCTTAAAATAACCGACCTTGTAGTGCATCTCTATAGGGTCGGTTTTCCAAATAACCGACCTTATATGTCTATAAAAAACGCGGGCACCACTTAAGACCTCTTGGGTCGCTTTTCTTAAAATAACCGACCTTGTAGTGCATCTCTATAGGGTCGGTTTTTATAAAATAAGCGACCTTATAGACAATTGGTTTAGAAATTCATTTACAAGTTTCCTGCGGCAAAAATTTGCTTGATTTTTGGCTTCGCGCCTCGATCTATAGGGTCGTTTTTCCTTATAATCGACCCTAAAGGGCTCCTCGGTCGACAAATTCGTCGACCGAATAAGTGCTGGATTTCACGTATATGAGCACCTTTAGGGTCGGCTTTATCCTTATAACCGACCCTAAAGTCATCTTCGGTTCTGCACCTCTAAGGTCGGTTTTTCCTTTAAAACCGACCTTAAAGGATCCTCGGTCGACAAATTCGTCAACCGATAACAATTCTGGAACCAGTTTACTTCACGCATGTATAAGCACCTCTAGCGTCGGATTTGTACTTATAACCGACCTTAGAACTTTTCTCGGTTGACAAATTCAACGACCGATAAGGAGTCAGATTTCAAGTGTATAAGCAACTTTTAGGGTCGGTTTTTGCTTATAACCGACCTTAGAAGTCTATTCGGTCGACAATATTGTCGACCGAATTGGACTTTAGGGTCGGTTATAAGCAAAAAACCGACCCTAAAGGTACTTATACAACGAAATCTGGCTGTTTCTCGGTCGACAAATTTGTCGACCGAGAGAGAGCCAAATTCGTTCGTATAAGCTCCTGTAGCGTCGGTTTTCCTTTATAACTGACCCTAGAGGGATTTTCGGTCGACAATATTGTCGTCCGAGATAAACTTAGGATCCAATTTAGTATTTCACACATGAATAAGTTCCTCTAGGGTCGGTTTTAAGGAAAAAATCGACCCTAAGAGGTACTTATACGAAGGAAATCTGGCTCTTTGTCGGTCGAAGAATTATTTGACCGAGACAACATCGGTCGACAAATAGTTCGACCGAGGCCAACCCTGTGAACCTCCATTTGCTTGAATTAAAAAGGCAATATTTTGATTAAAATATAAATCGTAACGGCTAGAAAATCGACCGTCGTAACGGCAGACGACCGTTGCGGGCGTCGGTCGACAAATTGTCGACCGAAATGGCTAGAAAATTGACCATCATAATGGCTAGAAAATCGACCGTCGTAACGGCTAGTTCGATCGACCGTTGGCCGACCGAGAGACGACCGTTGTGGGCATCGGTCGACAAATTGTCGACTGAAATGGCTAGAAAATCGACCATCATAACGGCTAGAAAATCGACCGTCGTAACGGCTAGTTCGATTGACCGTTGGCCGACCGGGAGACGACCGTTGTGGGCGTCGGTCGACAAATTGTCGACCGAAATGGATAGAAAATCGACCGTCATAACGGCTAGAAAATCGACCGTCGTAACGGCTAGTTTGATCGACCGTTGACCGACCGGGAGACAACCGTTGCGGGCGTCGGTCGACGAATTGTCGACCGAAATGGGCTCTGTTTTGCTATAAATAGCACCCAAAACAATTCATTTCTTCACACCTTCACATTCTCACTTCTCTAGCTCCTCTCTAGTGTATTCTTGTGAAAATCTTTAGCTTCTCTACATCTAAGTCTTGCTTGCTACTTCTCCATTTCAAAGCAACGAGATGGCTTCCTCATCAACGTGTGGAAAGAAGCAAGTTGCAGGCATGAAAGGAAGGACGATCTCTGATCCGCTGTCGTTCATCAACGACGTCCCCTTCAAAGACGCAGCTGCAGGCGACTGCTACCTCAGGCTCTCCTCAAAAACTCCTCTTCCACGACGGCCAGTCGACGTCATGGACTTTCACAGCATTGTCGATTTGGAGGAACTCTTTAAGGTGCAACATTTGACTGATTTTCTGATCCCCTCCTTCCATTCCTACTCCTCCAAAGTAGTTAATGAATTCTATGCCAATTTAACCCCACATCCTGACCATGATTCATTCTCCTCTATGGTTGGTGGGTATGGATTCCATTTTACTGAGGAGGGTATTCTTGATATGATTGACATAAACATAGAAGAATATAAAGATTTTGTTGATCTCACCATAGGAAATCCACTCAACAAACTCTCCCAAGATGACACTACAACTAGCCTTAGTGGTGTCAAAAAAGCCATCTTTCAATCAAATACGACTTGCCATGAAGATAGGGGTACCTATTATGCCATAAATTTAAAACCTGAAGCTAGGATCATAAATCTCATTGTTGTCACCAATATCCATCCTAGAGCAAACAAATCTGAAGTACCCACCTTTCGTATGTGCCTTATCTATGCCATTCTCAAAGGTATTCCCATAAACTTTATTCGTATCATCCTTAAGAATATATTTGAGTTTTCTGGCAATCCACCTTATGCTGACTTTGTATGCCAAATCACTCAACATTTTCTTAAGAAGAATATTGAGGACGACTTAGGTTACACATGGGATAGAAAACCCCAAAAGATAAGTAAAAATACGGTGGAAAAGATGGGAATCGACTTTGGCCACAAAAGGGCTAGGACTGAAGGGGAGACATCCACCCAAGACATACCTCCACCACCTCCTCCTACCAACCTACCCCATGATCCTATTACAAACACCTTGACATACATTGTTGGATCCCAATATCACCTAAGTAGGCAATTGGATTATAATCACCATGGCATGACTTATTTAAACTGAAGGATGCAAGCTCTCTCTCCTAACTAACCTGATGAATATCCCTATTCCCTTAATCCTGGCATGATAAATCCATGCAATCCTTCCTACAACTACTATCAAATTCCACCTCCACCATCTCCTAATCTCACACATACTCAGTTTTCCCCAATTCAACTTCAAGACATTGCTGCCCACTTTCTCTTTGATCGTGCTCCCACCTTTTTGGAGGCTTATGCCTTAACCAAGACAGGTGCCTTGGAGTGGCAGACACTGGTCAAATATTATGGAGCTGAGCCCTTTCTTGGAAAAGATCCAGACATTGATGTAATCCTTCGGTCTTTTCAGTGAGATTATGAGATATTTTTGTAATGATTGTAATGGATATCTTTTTATAAAGCAAGTATGTCATGCTTCATCTTATAAAGTGTATGGGCATTAAATTGTTATGAATAAAAGTGTTTTCCATGGCTTCATTTGGACATATACATGTTATATAAGAATATTGTTATTTAAAATGATTGAAAAATAAAGTATGGCTAAATTTGATAAAACATCACTTGGTTTTAAAATTAAATATCTTTTTAAGGGAAAGCATGGTATAAAATTAAGAGGGAGAACTAAATAGTCATACAAAATGATTATATTGGATATCATGTAAAATCTTGTACAAGTACTTAATTTAAACATTGAAACAGGGTTAATCTCGGTCGAAAAACTACTCGACCGAGACATCTCGGTCGACATATTTGTCGACCGAGAATGAGAGCCAGATTTCCTTTTGTGCGTGTACAAGCATCTCTAGGGTCGGTTTTTTCTTTAAAACCGACCCTAGAAGGTCTCTCGGTTGACAATATTATCGACCGAAATGAGTTTTGGATCCCAGTTTAGTTCACGCATGTATAAGAACCTCTAGGGTCGGTTTTTTTACTTTTAACCGACCCTAGAGCTCCCCTTGGTCGATGAATTTGTCGACCGATATCATCTCGGTCGACAAATTTGTCGACCGAGAATGAGAGTCAGATTTTCTTTGTGCGTGTATAAGCACCTCTAGGGTCAGTTATAAAAAAAACTGACCCTAGAGAGTCTTTCGATCGACAATATTGTCGACCGAGTTTAGTTTTGGATCCAATTTATTTCACGCATGTATAAGAACCTCTAGGGTCGGTTTTTTAATTTTTTAACCGACCCTAGAGCTCCTTTCGGTCGACAAATTTGTCGACCGGAAGAAGAGCCAAATTTCCTTTTGTGCGTGTATAAGAACCTCTAGGGTCAGTTTTTTCTTTAAAACCGACCCTAGAGAGTGTCTCGGTCGACAAATTCGTCGACCGAGAAGTCTTTGTTGTTACCTCTAGGGTCGGTTTTAACCATATAACCGACCTTGTAGGAGGCAACCTCGGTCGACAATATTGTCGACCGAGAAGCTTGTTCGGGCATCGCTTACCTGTTGGGTCGGTTGTTTGCAAATAACTGACCCTACAAGTTTCGAGTAACAAATAGTCGGGGTCTCATTTTCCCTCCATTCTCACTGCCAAGACCTAGTTCTTCTTTTCTATTTGGCCTCCATTTTCACACCGCCAAAGCTCATTTCCCTCCATTCTCGCTCAGCCAAAGCTTCTCCTTACCAAAAGAGCTGCCGCGCCGCCAAAGCTTTGCCAAGACGGTCGTCGTCGTGTTTGAAGGGAGCTCGTCGTCAAAGCCTTGCCTCCTCTCCGTGAAACCCTTGCCGCCTCTCCGCGCCGCCAAGCCTCCTCTCCGCGAAAAGAGCTCGTCGTCGCCGCCTCTCCACACTTCCACGAAGGTCACCGCCTCTCCGGGAAGGTCGTCACATCCTCCACGAAGGTCGCCGTCATTTCCAAGTAAGGCTGTCGCCTTGTTCCCTCATTCCCGAGTTCGTTCCCGCTGCCATGGAAGTCCAGGTCCAATCTCGGTCGACAATTTGTCGACCAAGAGCCCACCTACGCGCGGCGTCCAAGTCCACTCTCGGTCAAGAATTTGTCGACCGAGGGTGGACCTGGACGACACGTGCAGGTGGGCTCTCAGTCGACGAATTGTCGACCGAGATTGGACCTGGACTCCTTTAACTATACAGTTATATTGTTTTTCCATTTTATATGGTTTGATAACATCCCACTTCCTTAATCAATTTCTTAACACCCAATTTTGTTAGTTGCATGCTAGACTAGTTCTCTTCTACTTTCCTTAGTATTAATTTCTTAAAGAATTTTCTCTAGTTAGTGTTACTTAACCTGCTTTTAGTTGTTTAGTTAGTTGATTTCCTAGTTAGTGTATGATTTCTTTGTTTAGATAATTTTTCTAGTTAGTTGATAGATCAGGGTTGCCATTATTAGATTAGTGTAGTTGCTTGTTCTTTATAGCTTGGCCTAATTGCTTTCCATTTCCAATCTTCAACTAGTTTCTCTCTCTTGCTAGTGTATTGATCATTTCTTTCTTAGTCCATGATATCTAATTTTCCAGGGTTGGTCTAGATTTTAAAATGACATCATGAATGGAAGGAAATCTTTAGATTATTAGGAATAAACTTTGGATACTCCCAAATTGACACTTTAGGGTTGATGCATGAAATAATGCATTTATATATTAACTTAGAAACCCATTCAAAATTTACTCATTAGGAGTAAACTTTGGATAGTCCCCGGTTTGGGACTATTTTTGGATATTTTAATCTCACTTAGGATGTACCTGTATAATGTATGTTTAGTTTTGTAGATTATTTTTGTGATGACTGTCTCGCGAAAACAAGATTAACTAATGCGGAAGCGTTCATCAAGCAGCGGATTAGCGAAAATCACTAAAAATTAAAACTTTTTACAAAGAGATCCACACATAGGAAATCTTTTCCAACAAATGCCATTGTATATCATATACATTCTGTTTCAAACGTACATATCCTGTACCATCTCTTTCCAGAGACTACATCATCAGCTGCCTTATAAACATATATGCAGGCAGCATACAAATCTCGAGGCATCAAGCCAAAACCTCATACTGATATATCAAAAACACAGATTAAAAACTCCGAGGACCTGAGAGTACAGAGATGACACATAGGACTTCTAGCTATATGACTTGACAGTCAGTGCCTCCACCTGAGATCTCACTACTGCCCAAGCTGTTGCTGTCCTTTTCCTGCAAAAGAGTATCTGCCTCTTTGTCCGCGTCCACCTAAAAATGTTGGATCCCACGGGGGTGAGACAATTGTAAATTGCCCCAGCGAGAGATATAACTCTCCGCCAAAACATTATTATTGCAATTAATGATATAAAACTAGGCAGATGATAAGCAGTTTAAAGCATTCTCTTAATAAGGAATAGGAAGAACATGTATATCATTTATCCTCCATATTATACCATCATATCAAACTTCTCTTGTGACACTCATTATCTTGATATGTCACCCATGAGACATTCTCTTGTGACACTCATTATCTTGATATGTCACCCATAAGACATTCTTGTTTCAACTTATTGGCCTTAGCCAATCTGCTAAACAGATTTTGGTTATAATGGACATGAGAGTGTACATCATCATGTCTTATTCAGGCATTGGTCTATACCAATCCTATATAAGTATTCCAGGCATTGGATTACACCAATCCTGTGCAACTAGTACAAGCATTAGATTTATATTATTCCTGTGTATCCATTCCAGGTATTGATCTATGTCAATCCTGTACAACCATTCCAGGTATCGATCTGTGTCAATCCTGTGCAACTATTCCAGGTATTGATCTATGTCAATCCTGTGCAACTATTCCAGGTATTGATCTATGTCAATCATGTGCAACTATTCCAGGTATTGATCTATGTCAATCCTATGCAACTATTCCAGGTATTGATCTATGTCAATCCTGTGCAACTATTCCAGGTATTGATCTATGTCAATCCTGTGTTATTATTCCAGGTATTGGGAGTTAGCCAATCCTGTGCATTCCAGGTATTGAGAGTTAGCCAATCATGTGTTATTATTCCAGGTATTGGGAGTTAGCCAATCCTGTGTTATTATTCCAGGTATTGATCTATGTCAATCCTGTGCAACTATTCCAGGTATTGATCTATGTCAATCATGTGCAACTATTCCAGGTATTGATCTATGTCAATCCTGTGCAACTATTCCAGGTATTGATCTATGTCAATCATGTGCAACTATTCCAGGTATTGATCTATGTCAATCCTGTGTTATTATTCCAGGTATTGGGAGTTAGCCAATCCTGTGCATTCCAGGTATTGGGAGTTAGCCAATCATGTGTTATTATTCTAGGTATTGGGAGTTAGCCAATCCTGTGTTATTATTCCAGGTATTGATCTATGTCAATCCTATGCATTCCAGGTATTGGGAGTTAGCCAATCATGTGTTATTATTCCAGGTATTGGGAGTTAGCCAATCCTGTGTTATTATTTCAGGTATTGATCTATGTCAATCTTGTGCATTCCAAGTATTGGGAGTTAGCCAATCATGTGTTATTATTCCAGGTATTGGGAGTTATCCAATCCTGTGCATTCCAGGTATTGGGAGTTAGCCAATCCTGTGTTATTATTCCAGGTATTGATCTCTGTCAATCCTGTGCATTCCAGGTATTGGGAGTTAGCCAATCCTGTGCTATTATTCCAGGTATTGGGAGTTAGCCAATCATGTGCATTCCAGGTATTGGGAGTTAGCCAATCCTGTTCTATTATTCCAGGTATTGGGAGTTAGTCAATCCTGTGCATATGTTATTCCAGGTATTAGACTATGCTAATCCTGTGCAACTATTCCAGGTATTGAACTATATCAATCCTGTAATGCTAAAAGTGATATTTATCACATATTGATATATCACTTTCCTCATCACTTTCAACTTCCTTAAGTTATCAGCTTATCTTGGATTAAGGTATTTCCCATCTTAATCCTTTAATCTATTAACCTATCACCCTTACCATGAAGTGCATAGGTCACACATAAGAATGGTCCAACTATCTTTAATGATATGGACTCATCTCAAGTTAAAGCATTACTTGCTATAAGGGTATCCACAATCAATCACTTTAGGCATTTCCCCCATCAGTATATTAGTAACCATTCCATTATTAGGATTAGGGTTTCCCATACTATCATACTTCATTAGGGTGAGGATTGCATATAACATCACCCTTCATTAGGCTTTCTCATCATATTGCCTAAAATTAGGGTTTACTATTCATCCCAACATGGGTTTCTCATGGCATCACCCTCAATTAGGGTTTACATGGAATCAACCTCAATTAGGGTTCACATAATATCTTTATTAAGGATCATACCCTATTCATCACATGATCAATACTCATGTATGAATTCCTTTCCATCATCCTATCAACTTGATTAGGTTACATCAACCCTTCAATCAAGTATATACAACTATGGTTAACATAGTGTACTAAGACATTGTTCTTATAAGCAATTAGTGTTCATTCCTTAATTGGCACTAATCACTTAGGTACTATTAGGGTTTCAACCTTTGTACCTTCATTGATTATCATTACTAATCATCATTGGATCAATGGATGATTCATCATCTCTATTCTCAAGAGATTCAATCACATTGGACCTCCATTACATAAGGTATCCAATTGAATTAGGGTTTTCAATGTTGATTCCTTCAATCATTGAATTCATGGAACCAATCATCAATTGGACCTACCCTCATACTTCAATTGAGTTTAATAGGTCAACCTTCAACTGATTTGACTCTCAATTGACCCTCAATTGATCATCAATTAGGGTTTGATTCAATTGAATTAGGGTTTGGAATCGATGATTCAACAACACTAATCAATGTAAGACTAGTTGCTTTGAAACCATTGAACCATCATCCAAATTGGGTATGACCTGACCCCAAACGGTCTTGAGGTCGTTTGTATGACCTCCAAACGGTCTTGAGACCGTTTGCCCATCATATCACTCAAATCTAAGCAATCCAATTAGGGTTTGGTTCATTGGATTGATCACCAAATCAGCATTACATTGTTTAACAGCTTGGTACCTTTAGACCTTCAAACACCTAACCATACTCAACCCTAGACCTCCAAACGGTCTTGGGTGACCACCAAACGGTCTTGAGACCGTTTGGATGAGCTCCAAACGGTCTTGAGACCGTTTGCCCATCCAACCTTTGGACTCTAGTGAAAATTCATCATGGATTGGTCTATCGAGTTGATCAACAAATCAGCACTACATTGCAATATGATTAGTACCTTTGAACCTTCAATTGGTCAACTATACTTGACCCCAGACCTCCAAACGGTCTTGGGGTGATCCCCAAACGGTCTTGAGACCGTTTGGATGATTTCCCAAACGGTCTTGAGACCGTTTGGGCTAATCAACCCAAAATCTCAAATTAGCTCATTGTGATTTCAGCACTGATTTCAATTAGGGTTTGCCCTAGTAATCAACCTTCAACTCTTAACTCATTTGGAATTAGTCCATCAAATTTGGTGAGTCATTAATTAACATCATTATGAACAGTAATCTCATACGGTCAACGCTTAGTCAACCATCTTATATGGTCTTGAGACCGTTAGCCCAAAAAGTTCAATTAAATCAGATTGATAATCAGCACTTAGTCCAATTAGGTTTTCCTAATTGATTAGCCTTCAACTCACGATTCCTTGGGAGTTAATCCCTCAAATTTGGTGAGTCATCAACCAACATAGTTATGAACAGTAATCCCAAACAGTCAACGCTTGGTCAACTCACTCAAACGGTCTTGAAACCGTTTTCCCAAACAGGTTAAGTTAATCAGGTTGAAAATCAGCACATAATTCAATTCGATTGCCTAATTGATTGGCCTTCAACTCTCGATTCCTTTGGAGTTAATCCCTCAAATTTGGAGGTATCAGCCTACATAATTAGGAACAAAATTCCCAAATGGTCAACGCTTGGTCAACCATCTCAAACGGTCTTGAAACCGTTTGCTCCCAAACGGTTTCAAACCGTTTGCCCTTAAACGGTTTGCTGAAACCACATAGCCAATCAAATTATAACGATTTGGAGTAGCTACCAAAACGGTTTTGCTTGGTAATTTTCTTTGGATAAGCATCTAGGATGATGTAATCATCCCCTTCCTTCGAACAACCAAGAACAGCAACCGTTCTTGATGGAAATTGCAGCAAAGAAACAAGAGTGTATCAAATTGAAGAAATCAATCAACAAAACATAGAGAATTGATGCAATAGCAATGTTTAAGGGTTTGAGTTATAAAACCCATCTCCAATTGAGCTCCAAAGCTCCAAGATCACGCCATTAATGGTGGATGAAGCTCTAGCAACTCCCCCTAGGCTCGTCCTCAAGCTTTTGATTGCAAAAGTTGGCTAGGGTTGAAGAGGAGATCGAAATAAGAAGGAATCCATAATTTATTTTCGATTTCCACCATGAAATCATGGAGAACGAAGGTCAAGGGCTTACCCACAGGTTGGGGACGTTCTCCCTGCTCCTCCCTAGCTCCTTGGTCGGTTTTGCAAGCAAGGGGAAGAAGAAAATCCAAAAAAGGCCTTGGTTTGGGCTTAGAAATGGCACTTTTATAAGGAAATTGATGAGAGAGAAAATGTCTTATAAAAATCCAATTAATCCCAATAAAGTGGCCGCCTCTTCCCCCTCAACTACCTTGGGTACGAGGCACCTTCCTTGCCTTTAATTCTCCTTCATTATCCTCAATTTAAAGAAAAGTAAATTATCTTAATGCTTATAATATAATATCCCACATGTGAGTGGATATTACTTTTCTTTATAAAAGGTGAGTGGAATTTCACCTACTTAAGATATTTTCGTTCCTTATCTTGTTAAAGGAACGTCCATACTTATTCAAAATCAACCCAAAACATTTTGGTTGAAAGCCCTTCAATTATTTTTATTCATTTTTTCCCTAAATCGAATTAGGGTTTCAAATAGGCATTATTCTTGATTATTTTAATGTCAAGATTCTCTCTCCTACAACTTAATTCAAATGAGGAGTCCCTCTCATTTTATTTGCTCTACATGATGCCAAGAAACATTAAGGACCATATTGAAGTGGTAATTTGCATATTGAACCCTAGATTTTGGGTAAATTGCACATTACACCAAAACTAGGTTTTAATGCACAAGGATTGCTTTACAAGCTTAATCTTGGTGTCCAAGCTTGTGGAAACCATACCACTACATCATATTCATTCTTATGATGTCTCAACATCAGAGGAATATCTTATCATGCAACATTTACAATTTAACCCCTCAACTTGGGTAATTTGCACTTTAGTCCAAAATAAGCAAACATTGCTTCAACATTGTTCAAACAGGACCAAAATTGAAACATAGGTTCCTTTTGAGCCTTAATTACTTTTCACAAGATGAGATTAAGCATATAATCATATTTCTTAATCAAAACACCTAGGGTTAAAGAATAACCCAGGTCAGGGATGTTACAATTTCAGTAGGATTTCTTCATTTGTTCTCTGGGTACATATGTGAGTGGTTATTTTCCATTTACATCGGTGTACTTGGAGAACTTAGGGGAAATGCTGCTGAAATTTTCTTCAAAACTAAACATACATTATACAGTTACTAGTGAGATTAAATATTCAAAAATGGGATAGGTGGTACACTTTAGTATATAAGTAATTAACTTCCTATCAATAAAAACTTACAGATTATTATAGTATCAATATTAAACTGTTAGTTTTATAATTAATTTTAATGTGATATAGAAAATGGATCGAATTTGGATGTCTATCAAGAACCGTTGCAGTCCAGAGTTTGCCAAAGGTCTTGATGAATTTATCAGATTTGCTGAGGAACATAGGAAACTACCTACAGATAGGCTATATTGTCCATGTAGAAATTGTTGTAACAATTTGAAAGTTGATACTGGTGAGGAAATTAAGAATCATGTCATATGCAATGGGATCATACAAGGTTATAATGAATGGTATTGGCATGGAGAGAAATTGAATTATGGATCAGAAAATGTCGATACTAATAGTTGTGGCATAGAAGATATAGATAATGGTGATAATGTTAATGATGAACCGAATTCAGGATGATATGGTTGATGAGATGCTACGTAGTTGTCGGGACAATATCATTGATCCACCTTCTTTATTTGCAAACATTGTCCATGATGTTGAAAAACCATTATATAAGGGTTGTACTAAGTTCACTAGGTTGAGTGTTGTGATGCGATTATATACTCTTAAAGCTCAAAACCGTTGGAGCGATAAGAGTTTCACTTCACTGTTGTCTTTATTAAAGGAAATTCTTCCTGAAGGCAACGAGCTTCCAATTTCAACATATCAAGCAAAGAAAATAATGTGCCCAATGGGAATGGAGGATAAGAAGATTCATGCATGTCCATTGATTGTGTGTTATTTCAGAAGGACTATAGTAATTTGATAAATTGTCCAAAATGTGGTGTGTCAAGGTATAAGACTGCAAATTCAGCTAAGGCTAAAAATGGCTCTCCTGCCAAGGTGATGTGGTATCTACCAATAATACCATGATTTCAACGCTTATTTGCTAATACAGAAGATGCGCAAAATTTGTCTTGGCATGGGGAGTTAAAGGTCAATGATGATGGCGTCCTACGACATGCATCTGATTCACCACAATGGAAGAAAATTTATTTATTATACCCTCAATTTGGTAAAGAACCAAGAAACCTAAGACTTGGGCTCTATACAGATGGAATGAATCCATATGGTATATTAAGCATCCAACATAGCACATGTCCTGTTATGATTGTTATATACAATCTTTCTCCTTGGTTGTGTATGAAAAATAAGTATGTGATGTTGTCAATATTGATATCAGGGCCCAAGCAACCTGGAAATGATATTGATGTTTACCTTCAACCTCTAATTGATGACCTAATGAAACTATGGGAAGAAGGTATTATGACATATGATGCTTCACGTAAAGAGATCTTCAGCTTGTGTGCTATGTTATTTTGCACGATTAATGACTTTCTAGCTTATGGAAATTTGTCTGGATATAGCATAAAAGGATACAAAGCATGTCCTGTTTGTGAGGAAAATATTGATTCAATCAGACTAAAACATGGTGGTAAAATCATATATCTTGGTCATCGGAGATTTCTCTCACCAGTGCATCCTTATCGAAGGCAACGCAAAACCTTTAATGGGTCAACTGAGGAACGAAGTACTCCTAAACCTATACCAGGAAATGTTGTATATGATAGGGTGAAACAATTTGTTAATGAATTTGGAAAGAGTTCAAGTAGTCATACACTCGCATGTGACAAATCTCTATACAAGAAGAGGTCAATATTCTGGGATCTTCCTTATTGGAGATCTTTGGCAATTAGACATTGCATTGACGTCATGCATGTTGAAAAAAAAATTTGTGATAGCATCATCGGTACGCTATTGAACATACCAGGAAAGACTAAAGATGGCATCAAATCTAGAAAATATTTAAAATTAATGGGTATTAGAAAATAATTATCAGTGGAGATCAGGGGTCGCCGCACATATTTGCCACCGGCTTGTTACACTTTGTCAAAGAAAGAGAAAAAGACTTTATGTGAGTGCTTGTATAATATTAAGGTTCCACAAGGATACTCTTCTAATATTCATAGATTTGTATCAATGAAGGATCTGAAACTGATAGGTCTCAAATCTCACGATTGTCACACCTTAATGCAACAAATTTTACCTGTGGCTATTCGATCTATATTGCCAAAGCATGTAAGGTTTGCAATCACAAGACTCTGTTTCTTCTTCAATGAAATATGCAACAAAGTGATACATCCTGATACTCTCGATAAATTACAGAAAGATGTAATTGTTACTATGTGTCAGCTTGAAATGTACTTTCCTCCTTCATTTTTTGATATCATGGTTCATCTTGTAGTACATATTACAAGGGAGGTGAAGATGTTGGGTCCAATTTTCTTACACTAGATGTATCCATTTGAACGGTACATGAGTGTTTTTAAAGGTGATGTTCGGAATCGTTATCGTCCTAAAGGGAGTACTGTTGAGGGTTACGTGGCTAGGGAGGTGATGGACTTTTGTAATGATTTTTTGAATTGTAATGAAACTTGTAGCGATCAAAAAAATTCCCATCACACTGGATCTTATTGTGGCAAAGGAACTCTGAGAGGACGAGTGAAAGGAATCAGTCATGAGTTGTGGGAACAAGCGCATTTGTATATTTTACACAAAATCGATGAAGTTAGTAGCTACATCACAAAACACAATGATCTTATCAAGAGAAATCATCCGCGATCCAGTTCAATGTGGCTTGCAAGAGAGCATAATCGAACATTTATTAGGTGGTTTGAAGAGAAAGTATTTAATCAACTATCTGAATCACCAAATAATATTGTTGAGAACATAAAATGGCTCGCCTTTAAGCCAAAAATGGATGTCATGTCATATGAAGGTTATGACATTAATGGATTTTCATACTACACAAAGCGTCAAGATAAAAGTAGTGTAGTTCAAAATAGTGGGGTCACTGTTAAAGCTTGTTCATTGTATTTTGCTAGTGCCAAAGATAAAAGACCACGCGAAGCTGAGATGTCATATTACGGCGTCATTGAGGACATATGGGAAATAGACTATACAAATTTTCGAGTTCCTATATTTAGGTGTAATTGGGTTGACAACAACAAAGGAGTTTTAGTGGATGAGTTGGGTTTCAAATTGGTGAATTTTGAAAAGATTAGTTTCAAAGATGAGCCATTCATCATGGCAGACCAAGAAAAACAAGTATTCTATATTGATGACCCAGCAAATAAAAATTGGTCTGTCGTTCTTAATGGAAAAAGACAGTTTACTGTAGATCCTATAAATGAAGAAGAATACTATGAAAAGTATGATGATTCCAGTACATTCTTAGTTGGTTTGCCAAGTGTAAATGTTGAAGATAACACCGATGAAAATTATAAACGTCAAGACCATGCTGAAGGAATTTTCCTTGACTAACAACTCAACCAATACTAAAGGCATGTATTCTTTGAATTATTTATTTTATTATCATGTATACCTTATCACTTGTGCTTTTATTATCACTTATTTTTTTATCATGTATACTTGCAGGTTCTAAAATGGCGAGTGAAGATGAACATTCTGAGCATGAGCACCATGAGGATGGTAGTGGTGATGCTAAGAAAAGTAGAGGTCCTACATTGATGCGTAGGCTGCAGGAGCTCAGGGCTAAAGGGGATAAATTGCCAGTCCAGTTTGATATGACAGGAGCACCTGTTGGGGAACATGCTAGTGCTTTCAAGCATTACGTAGGGGCAACCACGCGCAGTAAGGTGGCAATAGATATAGAAAATTGGCATGATGTTCCTAATGCCAAAAAAGACCTCATATGGAAAGATATATCTGTGAGTGGAAGTGATATTATTTTAATATGTTTTTTATCTATTGATTCTAATTTAGTTTTCTTGGAATTAATTCCTTTTCAAAACAACATTATTAATTGCTTCTTTTGTATGTATAGGGTGTTTTTCATCTAAATGAAAAAGATCACAAGAAAAGAGTGCTACAACGTTGTGGTGTATGATGGAGGAGTTTTAAGACATATCTTGTAAGGGAATTTATAAATAATCCTAAACAAAAGAAGAAAGCTACATATGTATATATTTTTATAGATCCTGAGGTGTGGGAAAGATTTGTTGCAGCTAGGAGATCGGAAGAGTTTCAGGTAATAAAGATTGTGATGTATTGTATGAATATTTAATTTTATATAATTAAGGAGGTAGATCTTTTTATACATGTTTGCCAAGTCTAAATTGCAATACCTCATTTTAAATGATCAGGCTATTCACCAGGCTCAAAAGGAAAGACGGGCTAAAAATGTGCATGACCTCGCTTGGGGCTCGGTGGTTATGCCTTCCGCCGCCAACTACAAGAGAAGCAATCCTCTTCTGGAGAAGAATCTAGTACAACTCAAGTTGAGCGACCACCCCGACACATGACATGGATTGATGCTAGAAAGAATTGAGCAGGTGAAATTGTCAACCCTGCAACTAAGGAGGTGGCATAAAAGATGGTAGGTTTATCCCAACTAAGTATTTATATCTAATTGATATTGTGATTAAATTTTTTTATTGACTATGAATAGATTGATCTCCACGAGCAAAGGAAGGAAGGAAAGTTCATCCCAACTGGCTACATAGATGAACTAGCAGTTGCTCTTGGTACGAAGGAGTATTCTAGCCGTGTTAGGGGATTAGGAGCTGGCATAGGATTCAAGTCTTATTTTGGCCCTTCACAATCTAAAATAGGTCGTGTAGGAGGTCTTACACAAGAGGATCTTGAAGCATTAGTAGCGCAGAAAGTAAAAGAAATAATGTCTTCATTTCATCCTACTCAACCTTCTCAACCTATTCATACTGTGCGTCTCTCAAGTGATGAGGTACAAGCCCATGATCCAGTTGTAGAAGGTCATGGGAGCACTCCCGATGACCCACCACAACAATCTGCAGTAAGTTTTTGTTCTATATGTTGTGTTAGTATGATAAATATATGATAATATATATAGTTGTAACATGTATCTATTCTACTGTTTCTTATATAACTTATATTATTTCAATCTAGGTTGGTATGAACTATAAACTTGCAGTAGAGGTTCCAGAATATAATGTTGTGGCAGCGGGCAAGGTGTACAACCTTAGTGGTACATTGCATTTCCAACAAATTACTAATGACATTTGTCGTGTGTCCATCCATCTTGTGTATGACGGAATGGGGGACAAACCACTACCCATACCTAATCCTAAATATAGTACAATTGAAGAAGTTGAGGGTGCTATGGTGGATTGACCTAGACACTTAGTTATCAATGACAAGGTATACCTTATTTCTACCATATTTTTCATATTTGACTGCATATATGAACTCGTGTAATATAAGTATGTAATTTAATTAACAGGTTTGTAAACCAAAAAGTAAAAATTATACTAGTCATCCTCCTATGCCCAAGCCATCTTTCATTCTTGAAGCTACATTCGACGAATTGAAAAGTAAATGTAAATGTTTGTGTCGATACTTAGCCAACCAAAGCTCAGGATTACAAATGTTGGTCAATTTAACAGAAGATGCAGTTGGGAGGGATTTTGAGAATTTAATTTTTCTTGATGATATTATAGAGTTGTTCCAGTATGATTGGCTAAATACTTTGATAATAGAAGTATGGATAAGGTAATGATCTATCAATATATATATCAAATTCCAATACATATTTTTAGCTTAGTTCTATATATGGAAATAATTACAAATGTTTTACAGCCATTTATATACTGAGATCACAAACTTTGATATAAAGAATGTTGGATTCTTAGTTCCTTCAATCACTAGTCAAGTGGAGATAAATTTTGAGGATGTGAATGAGTACTTCTCTACTGCATTCAAATATTTTTCTAGTGAAGGGTAGGAAATTATCCTAATTCTTTTTAACGTGCAGTAAGTATTATTATTCAATATAATTTTAATAATTAATAAAATTATTTATTTTAATGTTTGTTTTATTCTTACTCAGAGGTAGACATTGGGAATTAGTGGTGATTGCCCCTAAATTGATGACTCTTTATTATCTTGACCCAATGAGTAAAACAACAAGGAGTCACAAACTGAAATTGCCAGCTATGGAGTAAGTATAAGTTTAGTCAATGCTTCAACATGATATTTCTATTTAAAATTTCTATTTTACCAACTATTATATAATTGATAGGGGTATAAAGGCTTTTCGTGATGCTGGAGGACAAATTATAACAAAATTAAAGACATTGACTTTGAAAAATGTCAAGGTAGCTACTTTGACAACTGCTTAGTCTTATATGTATTAATTTTCAATTCTAATATGTCAACTCTTATAGTGTTATCTCAACTGTTGTTTATAGTAGTTTACTAACATTAAGTATAATTCGTTATTTGTAGTGTCCTATGCAAAATAATGACTGGGCTTGTGGCTACTATGTAATGAAATATATGCAAGCTATTGTCAAACAAGAATCACATGACATTCAGACTATAAGTCAGGTAATAAAGAATAACATCATAAATTTACAAGTGATTGTAGTCATTTTATAAAATATTAGCATGTGCATTTTCTGTTACAGATCTTTACAACTCAGCCTTACACCCTTGTGGACTTGAATGAATTCCGAGAAGAGTGGTCAGATTCTTTTCTAAATGAAGTCAATATAGCATTGGATTAAATATGTCAGCTCCATTTATGTATGTGGCCCTTTCATATTTACTTTTGTATCTGATTAATATCATCTCAGACTTGCAATCTATCATTTTGTAAATTTTTATGTGATTATGAATCATTTTTGTCATGAATGTGTGGTTTTGAATGGTGACGGTTGAGCATTAATGCTCCCCTCTCCCAGAATATATGAATCTTCTTATTCTTCTGTTCTATTTCATTTTCTGCATAAATTTTTTTAAAAAAAATTGAAACTTCTGGCGTCGGTTTTTTAAATAACTTCTCGACCGAGGATTACTCTGAAGTCTTTTATTCAATCTTTAGGGTCGGTTATTCCAAAAAAACTGACCCTGTAAAACTCTCTCGGTCGAGAAAATTGTCGACCGAAATATTTTTGGTCGAAAATTGTTCTCGACCGAGGATCACACTGAAGTGGTCATTCAATCTTTAGGGTCGGTTATTCCAAAAAAATTAACCCTCTAAAACTCTCTCGGTCGAGAAAATTGTCGACCGAAATATTTTCGGTCGAAAATGTTCTCGATCGAGGATCACACTGAAGTGGTCATTCAATCTTTAGGGTCGGTTATTCCAAAAAAAACCGACCCTGTAAACGATATCGGTCGAGAAAAATCGTCGACCGAGATCGTTACAGGGTCGGGTTTTTTTTTAATAACGGACGTTATAGAGCAAATTCTCGCCTGGGTCGGTGTTTTGCGTCGGTGTTTACTCTGTAAGGTCAGTTTTATTTGGTCAAATAAACCTACGCTATAGAGCAAACTCTATAGCGACGGCCACTTAGGCGTCGGTTATAAAGTGACGCTGCAGGCTTAAAAAAACTGACGCTACAAACCATTCCTGTACTAGTGTCACCAAAGTCTGGATGTGACGCACTAAAGTTTTTAGGAAGTGAATATTTAATATGGATATCTCTGATCTATGAGTAGCTGTCTTGATGGACATCGTGATAACGTAGATATGATTCAATCTAATGCTCAAAAAGTTCAAACAGAGTACGAGGATTCTGCTAGACGTGTGGTCAAAGATCGAGATATGATTCAACAAAAAACCACTCTAGTTTACAGTCAATGAGTGGATTAATCAAAGGAAATACTAATTCCACATGATTATGAGGTTTAATAGTACAATTCAAACTCAAACATCCAATCAATGATCATTCTTTCATAGACTACTTTTCTCGGGTGTTGTCCGCCATGTTTCTAACCCAAAACATTGTCATAAACTGGCCCCAATCACCTAAACAAGATACCCGACTTAACCTTTAACACTCAAAACTAATGCAATGATCCCCAAACTTACGCTTCTTTTGGTCCCCTGATCATATCCAAGCTTGTCTACCACCTCTGCCTGAATGAAATTTTGGAGACTGAGGTCGGGTGGGGATCCTAGAAAGTGCACAACCCACTTTATAAAGTTAGACCCCGAAGCAGACAATAAACGATTTTACCATCCAAACCATCCCAAGGATCAAAAAATGGTGCATTCATTTGGCACAAACTCCACTTTATCCATGTCTAGTATGCTAACTGGACATGTGTGTGACAGAATAATTTATCCTGCAAGCCTATAGAAGAAGGGGTGACCCCACCACTTCTCATACTTTTTTTTTATTAACGGTGGGTTTAAACCCTACCCTAAGTAGTCCCAATCCCTATAAATATAGCCCCAACCATCATTTGAAGAGGAGCTGTTATTTATGTTGGTAATTGTTAACAATTACTCTATCCCTTTGATTGGAAGAACATTACAAGGTTTTGCAATGGGGGTTAAGGTCTAGGAGGTGATTCATAGGGACACTCGCATGGTGACCAGGATTCCCTCTCTAGGGACACATCACACTATAGATCTTCTTTGCAAAAGGCCCCCCTCTCTAAAATTGATTCACTTCTTTCCAACCCCTTCTCTCAAGAAGAGAACCAAGAGCGGAAGGCACAATTGGTGGGCCCGATGGATCTACACATGACAAGAAGTTGGTGGGTGGTGTTGATGGGCGAAACCTCTCGCCCACTTGACAATGACTGATGTTTATTACATACCCTAAGGGTCTCTACTCCAAATATGGGGTTGCCGTCTTGACTGGTGATTCATAGAAAAACACCTATGGCCCTCGACACTCTCAATTTCTATCAGTGCCTTTGGCATGAATATCGATAAGACCAATGTCTTTTGTCTAAGGTCTGATACTAATGTGGTAGGCAAGGAAATCTGGCCAGTAGCTTCTCCTTCTATAAACATTAGAGACCGTCAAATTTCACTTTCCTCTCCTCCTTTCCTCCCCTAGATGTGAGTTCCCATGTTTGTATGACACATGGAGCTCCCCAAAACTCTCCAAAGAAGCTCTTCCTAAAAATAAAAACCTCAAACCTAATGCATCGAGTTGCCACTTTGAGGATAATGACTTTTCTGGAGATAAGTTGGGTTGAAGATTGCCACTAGGATGAATGAAACTAATTCCTCCTATCGTTCTGGCAACATGATGAGGAAGTTTTGAGGACACTAACAAAAAAGGCACTGGTCTTCTTCCAATCTTCCATGGAGGCGCATAATATGTTTGATGGACTGCATACCTGGACCAAGGATCATAACCTCCATGACAATCTAATATTTGGTCTTAGAGGTGGGAGTCTTCATCAAACTACTTGGTTTTTGATGGAAGGCACCCCACTCTCTTGCAAGGATGATGATTCCATACAAAATATCACCTTCTCCTTACAAAATATCTCGGCATATTTAATGGCACCGAACACCTTTTAACAAGGCTAGCTTGTAGATTAAGGTTTGGGATTTCATAGAGGATGTCTCACAATATGCGGGCCTAGTAGTGACTAACCTAAGATTGTTGATCAAACCACTCAAAGTGGTTGAGGTTATGGTTGCTGGGGATTATCCTAATTTGACAGATATTGGGAGGCAGCTAGATATCTGATGGGAGCTTTTTAGGGCAGTTCACATACCCCTCACCACCTCCCACTCAGAATTTAGTGACTATAGATGATAATGTACCATAACATATGGGCCATATACACATATGTTGGTGGAGAAGAACCCCAAAGATCGATTTCAAAGGTGGGTGGAGGTGTATGAGGGATGCCGCTATATTCTACATGATAAAAATTTAGGAGATTTTGTGGGTGGCATAAATAATTTTGTGGATAAAAGACCACAATTTGTTAGGATCCAGTAAGGAAGGGGAAATCATTGCTTTGAGGTGTTTGAGTTCCACAACCATCCCCATGACTTCTCAATATTATAGGGAGGCTGGTCTGATGATGACTTATATAGAAGATCATATGACAATAGGGATGGCATGGTTGGTACCATGAGAGGTTTTATGACCAATGAAAAAAGACATGAGAGAGGCTTAGTTTATGATAGAATGGAGTTTCTGCAGGTTTGATTAAATCCATGTTTTTTGTGATTACTTCTGATGACTCAACAAATAGAGTGTTCGTCATTAAATGTATGACGTCGAGTGATTTTGTTGGATATCAGAGGTTAAATTTAGATGAGTACTTTGTAACTATTCTAGTTAGCAGAGAGTAGCTTGTTGTTTGTTGATGCAAGTATTTTAGTTGTTGTCTGATCATCCTCATGTTGCAATTTTAATGCTAGACTTATCTCCTTGTTGTTGGCTGATGACATACTTTTTGGTTTGGTGATGGACCATAAAGGCCGACCTTATTTTGACCTATTGGTTGGAGGTTCCACATGGATTGTGGGGCATTTGATGAATGCACATCAATCCTAGTTTCACTTGAATTTTTTCCCTTAGTTTTGCATTCACATTCCTCATCTTATTTAAAATAAGATTCCATTAGGTTTCTTTAGAGTTATGACTAATTTGTCATGTTGTAATGTATATCTAGACTTTTGTTGTAGACTTGAGCTTGATCTCTCCATACTAGCATAGCATAGAGGGTTGCACTACCCTTCAAAAAATCAATAGGAGTCCACCTATGGTTAGGTGCAGGGCAGTACCCCGACCCAAACAAATTTTCATTATATTCATATGTGCAAATCCTCCCTTTTTGAGATCAAACTCGACATACCTCAGTGAGCCCACATTTTCATCATTTTATGGCTTCATCATTCTGTGCCTTCATAGGTTTGCATCCATCTAGAATTCCATTAGTTCATATCATCTAGCATCTTCACCAGTCGACAACTAATTACACCCTTGCCTAAAATTCATGTGGTCACCAAATGATAAAAATCTTCATGTTCTAGAGTCGATGAAGCTTCTAATTTTTCAATCGATAAAGTTTCTATCTTCATAAATCAATGGTATTTTCGAATCCAACAAGAAATAAAACTCCCAGTTCTATAGATTTATGAAACTCATGATTCTTCCAACCACTGAAAATTCTACTCTCACAACCGCTACTCAAGATCCCACTACCTTGTTTTGTTTTTTGTTTGCTGCATCCATAGCTATAGGAATCATGATAAATATTGATATAATTGTTTTATGCGTCTAATTTTTTTATCAACATGTTTGCATGATTGTGAGGCCTTGGTCGTAGAGTATTTCAAACTAAGGATCTAAGATAGTGATTGTTTCTTGTTAAACCCTCGATGAGATCTTCATACGAGTGTTTTTGAAGATGATGGGTTTGTCATCTCTAGGTAACCCATGTTGGTATGTATGCCCAGAGAGAGCCAATCATATGATGATTAATAGTGACATATCAAGTAAATGATTTTATTAATAATAAAGGCAATCTTCCAATTTATTCTATTTTATTCAGTTATGAGATAATGATGTAACATAATAAATGTCTAAAGAATGATATTACTCAATGATGTATGTCTTTGGGTTGAGGATCTAAACAATGAGATCATACAGATGTCAAAATTATATGCATTCTTGTTATGTCTTCTTGTTATGTCCCTATTCGAATGTTATTGTGGAAAGCTGAAAGACATCATTAACACATAAAACTAGTGCGTGTATTGGTTGATGATAGAATCTCATTAATTCATGATATGTGATATCAAACCAAGCACATAGATACTTTTAGAGAGCAATGTATCAAACAGACTCACCTTGAGAGTGATGCATGGAAACCATGATTGGTAGTCAAAATCATTTATCATAGTGATGGTAATGGTTGTGGTTCTTATCTAGGCCTAAAATCACTACACTCATCACATGTCGTTCGATGTACTTTGACATCATCCACCGTGACTTTGTATAAGAGTTTCCATAATGGTGGTGCTCATGTGCATTGTGACACATGGGGATGACTGTGAGTGATGTAAATGAGATTTGTCCCTCCTATAGGAGTATGATATCCTGGCTACCTAATAAGCGAGACTAAGAAATGCATGTCCTTCTCATATGAGTCAATATGTGATATTGAGCTTACATATAACTCAGACAAATGGCTCTAGTTCAAGGAACATGGATTGAGCGTTGAAAAGGGTGATAATTTCCCACCTTGAGTTCAATTTGGATATTAGTGACAAAGGATATATATGATCACTCTAACACCGATGACATATTGTAAGTTGAACTTGTTATCCAACTTTCCTATTACTTGGGTAGAAATGATGTCTTTCTAGATATCACTCATTGATTGTGATGTCTTATGGACATTCACTACCAACATAACTTGGAACCTATAGGGTTACACACATAGGATACACTTAGAATAGGAGTTTACTGATGAATGTAGTTTAAACTTGATTACTAAAATGTTAGGTAATCAATTTAAACCACATTGGATGAAAGTTGACTGACTGGGCTATGAATCAACCGGTTCAAGTGTTGCACCTATCAATTCAAGTGTCAAGTCAATTTGAACTAACATTGGCAATCAAGAATCTAAAATGACCGGTTCAAAAAGTGAACCGACTATTTGGTTGATCAATTCGATTGGATCAAGGATTGATGTTGACGTCATGTTGTACATTAATTGAATATTAATTGCCAATATAATTGTGATTTGGAAACATGGTGCAACAAGTGGTTCAAGGGTTGAATCGATCGACTCACATGTGAATTGATTGATTCAACTGTGAACCGACCGATTTGACATTTGTAGGTTCTAAAAAATGCATGAAATTGTATCTCTTTAGCTCCTACTCAGACTAGAATTCCTGACCTGACCCTCTTATAAATAAAGGGTTAGTCGAGGCTTTCTAGAGAAACAACAATAAGCTCTAACTATTATTGTCTTCTCTCAGTTGTAGTAGCATGAGAACCCAAACAAATTCTACCTGTCAAATGAAGAGAAACAAGGGAGAGACAATTGGGAGAGCATGTTGACACTAGTACGTCAACTAGAAGAGACAACTCTTTCTTGTCTGTTCAACTAGAATGACAGAAGTTCCTAGTGGTCCATTTGGACTACTACAAAGGCGAGGAGGCCATTTCCACCCAGCTAAGGAGAACGCAGACAACAACTATCCATGGTGATCAAAAAAGAAGACATTGTTTTCACCGTCTAGGTGCAACTTGAAGAAAATCACACACTGCTGCAATGGATTAACGTTGGACTTGCTCCAAGACTAGATATAAACCTTACAACCCTCCTTCCAATTACATAGTTGTTGATGCAATCTATTCTTTAGAGGGAATATGGTAGATAATTTTTAATTCCACTGCCGCATCTGATGCCATATTTCCGTACACTAGTATAAGAGCCACTTCAATTTACTATGTTTTGAGATTTAATCGATATGATCAGATTTTGATTTTAATCATTTATTTATTACATGTAATGCAAATATTTAAATGATTAATATGCATATACAATTAAAGACCACATACAAACCCTATATATGATATGATATATAGGCAATTTATATGCTTTACCCTAAAATTGGTTTTGACGTTGGATGTTAACATGGTTATGGTCAATACCCTAAATCTTTGTGTTTGGTTGTGGTATTTGTTCCTATTTATATCTCGATTTTCATATTGAGCCTCAATCTTCTCTTCCATATGTGAAAGTATTGATTCTCTCCTTCCCATGCTCCACTCGAATGTAACTTGAGGTTTCATATTACAATTAGTATGTTAAAAAGGATTAGCATAGTTACAATTCTTTTTATGACAAAGAAGATGTTCAACAACATACAAACCATCCATTTAAGAAGACACACCGATTAATTGGAGGACCAAGTAGGACAAACTATAGGAGGAGTCGAACCAACTGACTAGTGGACCAACCGATTGACTAGAGGTGTCCATACGTGATTTGGACTGGAGGTTAATGATCGATTTGATAACCCAACTGACAGACCAAGAGGCGAGACGATCGGTTCAAGTGTTGATCAACCTAGATTGGTTTAAGTACATATCTTCATCAACAATAGGTTTCTACATGTGATGTAGACCTTACGTGGTAGTAATTCCTTCTGGCTCCAAGGAATTACAGTAGTGTGGCCATAACCATCACTTGTGTTTATAATTTCATGTTTCTATTTATGGGATATAGTGTGTATATGGTACTATAAGTATATGGTGATTGGATATGTATGTATGTATGTATGTATGTATGTATGTATGTATATATATATATATATATATATGTATATATACATATATATGTATATATATTTATACATATATGTATATATATGTATATACATATATATATACATATATATATGTATATATATATGTATATATATACAAACATCATGTTGTATTTACAAAATGAGTCTGTCTACTACAATTTGGACCATCTCATTACAAATGTATTCCTTCCTATTACAAAACGGATGCACGGGTAGCGAATCCTAGTTACCCGCACGGGTAGTGAAGATATACCCTATATATAATCTCTCAATAAAATATTCAGTCTTAGATGTTTTCCATTAGCAACACATATGAAAAGCTTGATCGACCAAGTGTGGGCACACCAAGCATTCTATGAGTTGCCATCATATTAGCAAATAGACATATTCCTAAGATTAATACATGAAAAACATAAGAGATTAGCTCAAGGAGTACTAAAAAAGTTCCTAACAACAGTGGGACTCCCGTGGGTAATAAAAATTTGAAAAAATAAAGCCCACAATTCATCTCATGGAAGTGTGATGATAATGATGTGGGGCTACCAAGCAGGGTGCATTACTATCATGTTATCTTTTAGATCAAAATTAACTAGGTGATAAATAAGATTAAGTACCTAGAAGCATTAGATTACTATGGAAAAGTGTTTCACATACCATCTCTCCAAGAGTTGCATTAGATGCAATTGTCAAGGGTAGCCTACCTCAATGATTAATTATGGATGGTGGCGTTGGCTGGGTAATAACTTAATTTTTTTGGGTCTTGGCTCACTAGAAGGTTGTATGCTGCAATCTTCCAAATTCATACATCAGGGCTATCAATTTGAACTAAACAATGTGAGTGATAATTAATTAAAGTCCTAACAAAATATCACCAATATTATCAAATCAAACCAAAAGTGTTTCTACCGATAATTACAAAATTTCTTTTGTAGAATCTAAATGGCAAACACAAACATATTTTATTTGTGATCGGTCCTTGAGAAGGACAAGTTGATCAGGAATAACTTCAATGAATGGTTCAGGATATTGAGAATTGTTCTCACTCCAGAGCGAAAGCTCTATGTCCTAGAAACACCAAAGCCATATAAACCCATTCCCACCACGCCTAAGGTTGACAGGGATGCTTACTGGGAGCACCCTTTGAGATGTCGTGAAAGTCAAGTGTCTGATGCTATGCTCAATGAACTATGAGTTGTAGAGACAACATGAGAACATGGATGTTGTTGAGATGGTAACACATGTTAAGAACATGTACCAAGATTAGGCAAGACAAGAGAGATATGATACCTCAAAGACATTGTTCAAGTGCAATATGGATAGAGGAGATCCAGTAGGTCTCTAGACTCTGAAGTTGATTGGGATGTCGAGAACCATGCTAGATTGGGATTTTCATTGGGTCAAGAGTTGGCCACTGATGTAATTATGTAGTCATTGGTAGAATCATACTATCATGAACTATAACATGAATAATTTTGACAAGTCTTGTCAGAATTACTTGGCATGTTGAGGACAACTAAAATGTAGATGAAGAAGGACAAAACTAAGTCTATGATGATGATCAACAGATCAAAAAGGAAGTTCAAGGGCAAAGGCAAAGCTAAGAAGAGTGTCAAGCTATCTAGAAATCAAAGTCTTCTGCATTGAAAGCTAAGGGAGGAGTGAATAAGTAGGGATAGTTCCAACACTGTCACAACCTAGACACTGGAAAAGGAACTATCCTCTTTATCTAGAGGGTCTTAGGAAGAAGAAGGAGATAGAGTTCTCCACTTCATGACCTAAGAAGAAGTAAGCTCGAACTATACGGTGCAAGGGTTGATGCTACTATAGTTGGAATTTTTCATTCATGGGCATGTAATAGACTTAGTGAATTACTATTATCTACCTGCCATTGATGAAAACATCATGTATTGTGTATGGACAAGAATATTATGAATAAATTGATGTTTCGTTTTAAAAGATGAGATCTTATATGGAAATACCATGTGTCTCATAATCTATACTTGATAGTTGTAGAGAAAAATATGTATAACATGTACAGAATGACTTGATCAAATGATGTATACCTATAACATTGTCATCTAGAGCACATAAACAAGAAATGCATTTCTAGAATCCATAATTATGGTTGTCTAGACTCTTTTGGCTATTGAATCATTAGAGACATGCAAGTCTTATTTATTGGGTAATATGACATAAACACCTATCACTAGATGTAGTGGGAGAGTGAGTATTCTATTAGGGCTCGTACATATTGATGTATGCAGACCTTTTAGAATAAATTCTAGAGGTAGTTACTAGTACCTCATTATATTTATTGATGATCTCAGTAGATATGACAATTTGTATTTAATCAAATACAAGAATGAAACTCTTTAAGTGTTCAAGGATATCATAAATGAAGTACGAAACCAACTTGGTAAAAGTATTAAGACACTTGGATATGATCGATGTTGGAATATTTTAAACCAAGAGTTTGAGGACCTTCTAGAGAGACTGTGATAATGTATCACAATGAACTTCACCTGAAACATAATGATGTGTTAAGAAAAAGGAATCACACCCTATTAAGTCACGGTGCAATTATCAATTAATCTAGATAATCTTCCAACTTCCTTTTGTGTACATGCTTTACACTAAAACTATGTACCGTCTAAAATGGTTCAAAATACACCATATGAGATATGGCATTGGAAATGTCCTAGTATGTCTTTTATAAGGATTAGGATTGAAAGCTTAAGTAAGAAAAGTAGTTTCTTAAAGGGTTTTTTCCACAAATCACATAAATGTTGTTTTTTTTTAAACTACTTTT
The DNA here is from genome assembly GCA_963693085.1 of Alisma plantago-aquatica. Lineage (NCBI taxonomy): Eukaryota > Viridiplantae > Streptophyta > Magnoliopsida > Alismatales > Alismataceae > Alisma > Alisma plantago-aquatica. The sequence goes on from OY856412.1 coordinate 982,143,464, forward strand.
ATATTTCGATCCAACAACAAAAGTATTTGTTGCAAGGATGGATGAACTCCTTAAGAGGAATTTAATTCCAAAGGAATCAGTGGGAGAAAAGTAGAACTTGAAAAGTTTGAGACAAAAAAGAAAACTTTGAACTTAAAGAGGTACAATAGGAACGAGTAGGATCACAAATTGTTGTGGAATCTCAAGTTCCTTATTTAACAAAAAACCTCATAGTTCTAGTAGAATGCCCCTTGAGCTTGAAAGATTATGAAATTTTATAACTCAAAAAGGTGATATGTTGGTCAAAAGATGATAACCCAACAACCTACCTAGAATTTATTGATGGAATAGAATATGAGAAATGGCTTGAGGCCATGAGATCCAAGATGGAGTCCATGTACACCAACAAGGTATGACTTTGGTGGAACCACATAAAGGGGTAAAACCCATAGGGTGCAATTGGGTCTTCAATGAGAAGACCAACATGGATAGTAGTGCAAAAACCTATAAGAGAATATTGGTTGAAATGAGTTTCAAACAAGTTCAAGGTGTTGAATATGATAAAATCTTTTCATCAGTTGCCATGATTAAAACCATCAGTATCATGCTTGCTATTGCAACTTATTACAACTATGAGATTTGACATATGGGTGTTAAAGCTACATTCATTAATAGGAATACTTATTAGGATGTGTGTGTGACACAACCTGAAGGTTTTATAAGTCCATTAATGCAAATAAAGTTTGCAAGCTACAAAGATCAATGTATGGATCGAAGCAATCATCTCAAAGTTAGAATCTTTTATGTAACAAGATAGTCAAATAGTTTAACTTTAGTTGAAATGAAGATGAAATATGTGATTACAAAATATTTAGTGGGACCATATATATATATATATATTCCACATAATGATGGGGAATAACATCCTTATACTACAAATATTAAAACATGGAAAGGAAAGTACCTTCTCCATGAAGGGTTTAGGAAAAAAGCATATTGTGTGTTAAGAATTGAGATCTATAAGAACATATCTAGAAGACTTGTTGACCTAAATAAGAGCACATACATTGGAAAGATGTTGAAGGGGTTCAACATGTAGGACTCAATGAGAGAAAATATGTGCATGTTTCATGGAATTCGTCTCTCAAGATCCTAGTGTTCTAATTTTTGTGAAGAATGGAAAAGCATGAGTGAGATGGCATATGCATTCACAATTGGATCTATCATGTATAAAATGTTATGTACTCATTCTATTATCTTGTGTGTATTAGACATGATGAGAGGATATCTATTAGTTTCTAGTGAATGTCATTAGACTGTCGTAAAGATCATCCTTAAGTACTTGGGAAGCACTAAAAAGGATCCATTCCTTGGTTGTGATGAAAAGGTATAGTTAGGTGTAAAGGGTTACACTAATGCAAGCTTCTAAAATGACAAATAAAATTAATGATTCAATCTAATTTGTGTTTGAATTTAAAATGAGAAACTGCAAGATAGAAAAGTTCCAAGTAAAAGATAGTTGTTGAAACAATAGAAGCTAAGTATCTCAGTGTTATGAACACAATAAAGGATATTGTATGGATCAAGAAGTTCATATAGATGAACTTTTGGTAGGTTCCAACCATTGATGCCACAGTAGAAATACTGTGACAACAATGGAGCTACTAGACATGCAAGGAATCTCAGATAGAATACTATGACAATTCCATCTCATAATAAAGATCATATAGAGAAGAAATGTGAATACTTGCAGAGTACTGACTTGAAGCATAATTGCTAACCTGCTACATAAGCACTTGCGTAGTAGAAACATGGTGTTTAAGATCACTTGGAATAATATTTATGGGCGATTGGCTCTAAGTACAAGTGAGAGTCTACTGGTATGTATGCTCAGAGAGCCAATCATATGATTATTATAATAGTATATTATTACAACATGTTCCTAGCTTTTCTGGTAATCCTAGAGATTTAAGATTTAAGATAATCTTAATGCTTGTCATGTTTTTGTTAGTAATATTTTATCTTGTACTTTATCTTAACTTTTTCAACCTTAAATACTTATTTGGACAACTCGTAATCATGCCTTAAGCATACTATAAAGATCTGAGTTAGAGTAATATAGCATTAACCCATACATGTATGTAAGAATAGAGTTAATAACATTATAGGAAATAATTAATAAATAATTTTTCATTTGACAATATTATCAAAACAATAATATTGTAGAGAATTCATTTATGAATCCAACAAAAAAAGAATGAACCAAATCGGAGTTAAAATAAAATAGTTATGCCCTTTTTAGTAAACATGTACAGAGTGTCGCGACCGCGACGGATGCCACCTAGGACAACCAATCATAAAATGATCATATTTCATACTATACTAATCTATTTTCAACAAAACAAAGTGTTTTAGAACTACAATTTGATCATCTATCATCTTAGACTCTTTTCTCAATGAGAGGGTGACTTGGAAGACAATTTTTGGGGTGATTTTTGGGAAAGAACATGAAGAACGGTGGAAATCCAAAAGGGGTTGTCATATATTTTACTTGGTAAGTAATTTAAGCATTGATTCTTCCTTCTCTTCATTACTCCTTTCTCAGTATCCCTAATCCAAAAAATCAAAGGTTTAGGTTAACCTTCAATCTTTACCTTCTACCTACAGTAGACCCTCTTTAGGACCGGGAAACACGTTAAAAGGTTGTTTTGAATGAGATCTTGAGGTTTAAAGCTTGATCCTGACTCGTGTGAGATAAGATACGAGATTAGTTGATGAAAAGGCTAAGATAAGTGATCTTGGGCAAAGTCTGTTAGTAGATAATCATCTTTTAACCCTGATTCAAAGCATAGAAATTCAAATAATGGTTTTCCTGTTTTTGATTCTTGCTCTATGATATTTGTGATGGTTTAAATAAACATGTGTGGTGAATATCAGTAGTTGAAATGTTTTATTAATCATATTATTAGTGATTTATTACCATTTTGAAAGTTGTCATGTGAAATGTCATGATTCGACAGGTGATGAATGTGTAAATTGAGGCACCGAAAAGTTGGGTTGTCCTAGTTCATGTTTTAAGAGTTGAACTATGGTTTGTGAGATCTATGAAAATTATTAAGTGATTTATTATTTAAATGTGAGACACTTAATTATCAAAAATAGGATAAACATTAGCTATGATGATGAAACCTATTATATTAACTAAACATCACTACACATTAGATGCCATGGACACTGTAGAATCCTCACAGGATGAGGCCTGTGTTGTGGGGAGGAAATAGTTTCCCGACTGGAGGTAGTCTAGATCAAGGTAAGCCAGAGCGTACCAGTAGGGTGCGGGGGTTTTGACCAGTAGGGGAAACTCCTTATAGTTGTGTGTTACCCAACACCAACTAGGGATGTCGGTGGTACATGTGCTACATGTTGTAGTGATTAGTGGTCGGTAGGTCCACTGATGCACTTTAAGCTTGAGGGTTTTGACTCACCGCCTGAGTACCCATGTTGAGATGTGGAGTCTGAGATATCTTACCGCTCCCATTAGCCACCGAGAGGGAAACATGATGATGCCAACTGAAGATGTAGTATTGAGGTTAAAGACTTAGGAACTCAGGCATGTTTCTAAGTCTTATACAGTGAGATCATAGCTTGCTAAAATACTTCCACATGTTGTGGTACACCTCATTTGGGTCCAGAGGCATAATAAATGAATTTAAAATAATGTAAATAGTTAGGTTATCCTTTTATTACATTCAATATATGTACAACTACCATGCTGAGTTAATTATAGTTTTTAAACTGCCATGCTTACATAATTGCATTTAAGTTCTATTAATTGTAAACATCATAAATATATTGGTTACTTGTTGATTCTCTAGTCACTGAGCAAGTAGCTCACCAACCTACTGAACAATTTTTCAGGTAAAGGATTATCTCTTCCTAAGGATACAAAAGCCAACTTTTATTAAGAGTAGCACAGAGGTCTTGAAAGAAGAGCAGTTAGAATAGATAGAGGGTCTCTTATCCTTTCTATGGATTCTGGGATTGAGAGAGTGAGAAAAGAGAGAAGTTTGAAATGTAATTTACATGATGTATATTAAGTGTAAAACTCTTGCGTCTATGTAACAGACAAGTTTTGTTATATCTTACTATTATGTTTAATCAAGACTTATCATTCAGTAAGTGACATTACAATATATTTTAGAGAAAGAAAAAAAATTATGGTGGATTTTCATCAAACTTATTCCCTAATCTCATGATTAGTGGTATTCGTGGGGTGTGGGTGTAACAACTTGGTATCAGAGTATATGTTGAACCTAAAATGAGTTTAGGTTTGGGATAGGGGTGATAAGAGACTGATAGGATTAGGATGTTTTCCTCTTTGAACTACAATTTTCTAACATATTTGTTCTATTATGGATATGCAGATGGAAGGAAGAGGACATGGACATGGTGAGGAATAAGCTGAGAACCATTACGGCCCTGACCCTCGAGAAATGACTCAAGTTGGAGAGGATAATGAGGCAACAAGGATGTATTGTATTTTTGTGGAGACAAAAGAAACATACAAAATGGACAAGAAGTCTTCATCTTCTAGTAAGGATCTGATGAGATCCTATGAGTTGGTGAAGAAGTGTTAATGTGTCAAAGTGCAGTTACAATCACTAAGATGTTTATCCTAGAGTTTAATCCTTTTTCTACTTCTGATTAAGGCTAGTATAGAAAGGGTCAATCCCACAAGACAACTTATTAAGATTGTTGTCTCTAATCCCAATTGTTTGAAGAACTTGTTATTTGTTTTTGGTATTTTTCAGATTTGGAATAGAAAGTAAAAGTCAAGTTTTGGGGGTTGATGATTAACACTAAGAAAAGAAATGCAAGAATGAAAATGCACTTAACAAGAATGTAAATTTACCATGTCACAAGGAAAATTAAGATTGTTGTTAGCACAAGAAAAACTATTATGAATGAAAAGACTAGGAAATAAAGGAAGCAAAAAAGTGGTGATTAAATCAAGAGATGGGAATCGAGGCTTTAGGGATTTTCACCACCTTAGCCTAGGCAAAAAAAAAAACTAATCCTTAAAAATGATGGATTCGATGAAGGCAAGTGAATTAACAAAAATCCACTAAAGATGAACTCCACATGAGCCCATTGGTCCTGGTGCTCATATTTCTTAGTTTATCATCCTAAAAGAAGAAGATCCATGACTGTTTCAAAACTCCTATGCAATTGGGTTTGTTGTTCTAAATTCGAACTTCCACAATCATATCTATCCGGATTAAGTTTTGATCAAACCAATTAATTACTTTGATAGATCAATTAATTATCAAACCCAAAAGCCATCTAGAATCATTTTTAAGGAAAAGTTGATAAAGCCATGGATAAGGAGGTATTCCCCTTGAATTGATAGAGAACTACTCACTCATGCTTGTGGAGAAAAGGGAGACAGAGGGAAGAAGAGATCTAGCCATAGTCTAGTCTTACTAAAGGATAGTTCCTTCAGCTAGAGTCAATGAAATGGTTGACGCTTAATCCCTTGCTCCAGTCCACAGAAGAATAAGAGGAAGAAGAAACTTGATCTAAACTAGCAAAGTAAATGAACAACAGTTGATGGAAACACGTAACTTGCAAAAACTAATCTTTATTGATGGAAAGAACACAATAACATAAGAATACAAGAAGATTTCTCAGAAATCCCGTACAAAGATGATACAAAAGATGATGTGAAAGATGGAGAACCCCCCTTCTTTTTATAGGATAAGGAGGGTATAGTATGCCCAAAAAAGAGGGGGGGAAAGATAGGGAGCCATCCTTTTGAATTTTCTAGATCTGGTCAATAGAAATTTGATAGGCTTTAATTGTCTTGACCATGTAACTCTCTTCAATGCAGATTCCCTCAGCAGCAATTTCGAACATATTTTTCTCCTGTAAAAAGTATAAAATTGGTCCAAATAATAGGATATTCTTTTACGAAATTAAATTTCCTTTCCAATGAATACTTGTACACTCAATTTAGACTTTTTTTAATACAAGAGTTATGGCACTTTTGATGACATGTATACATTAATTATAGGACTGCTATGAATTGTGCAATTATACTCCAAGAATATTATCCCATTTCCTACAAAAATTCAAGAAAATATAATTAAAATTTACTTAAAGAGAAAAGTATAATATAATGCAATTAATTATAAAACTAAGAAAATAAATAACAAAATAATCCTAAAAAGATATCTAAAAGATGTAAATTAAAATGATGAAAAGATATTTATCAAAATACCCTGGACTTGAATCTTTGCTTGTCCTCAAACAAAGTAGATTACAAATAAACTCCAATTTATATTTCCAAAATGCCATAATCACCTTAATAACATCACTATAGTCTTCACCTCCAAATTTTGGCCATGTGATCCAATCTCCTACAACCACATAGCATAAATTTCTATATTCTCTATTAAAACAATTGTCAAATCTAGCTTCTAAAATAAGAATTTGTAGAAAAATAGGCTTCGTCTTACTTTCATTTTGACATTCTCAATTTTTATTACTTTTTTTTTGTAATTTCTTGCACAAGAACATGAAGAATTTTAGGGTGTGAAAATAAAGAAGGAAGTGATGAAAAAAATATTGATCCCTCTTCTATTCGACTCGGGATATGAATTTATGGAGTTGTGGCTACATTGGTCACAATTTTTTATGTGCACTTTTGGCATATTTTGATGGTACGCCCCTTTGTGGGGTATGGAGTTTTCATTTTGGGAAGCATGCCACTCCAAACTTGATTTTTGTCTGGTGGTGATTCTTTTCTTCTCTTTTTTAGAAGAAAAATAGAGGGAAGGAAGAGATGTTCTTGTGCTTATAACTTCCAACATTTTTGTTCATATATTTTTGTCAAAGAGTGTCATTGCTCTAGTTAGAGTATTCCTATAAGTCACATCATACAAATTTTATAACAAGATAATCTATTGCTTAATTATGGGGAAACATTATGCTTGGTTCTAATCAATTCCTTATGACTTACCAACTATTCTAAGGAGTGATGTTACTTTGGGGTTTGAGGTGACACGGTGGTTTTAGACATGGAAATTTGTAATAAATTTTGCAAAAAGTTTTACTAAATTCAAGGGGGTAAAATGATAAACATCTATTCAAATTGGCTGACTAGATAAAGGCCAAACTAGAAACTTGAATTTTTTAGAAATTTTTTGAAAAATTAAAACTAAACTACATAACATGATGAGAATTTGTAAAAAAGTAAGATAGAGTGGGTGGACGGAGTACATACCACCCACCTCCACCCGAATTTCAAATTTTGCTCGTTCTGAACAAAACTTAAGTCTGAGATGGAGGGAAGAAGAGGTCATCCAGGTGCATTTACAATCACAAAGATGTGTATCCTAGAGTTTAATCCTTTTTGTACTTCCGATTAAGGCTAGTATAGAAAGGGTCAATCCCACAGGACAACTTATTAAAATTGTTATCTCTAATCCCAATTGTTTGAAGAACTTATTATTTGTTTTTGGTATTTTTCAGATTTGGAACAGAAAGTAAAAGTCGAGTTTTGGGGGTTGATGATTAACACTAAGGAAAGAAATGCAAGAATGAAAATGCACTTAACTAGAATGTAAATTTGCCCTATCACAAGGAAAATTAAGATTGTTGTTAGCACAAGAAAATTATTATGAATGAAAAGACTAGGAATTAAAGAAAGTAAAAGCAAGCAGTGATTAAATCAAGAGATGGGAATCGAGGCTTTAGGGGTTTTCACCACCTTATCCTAGGCAAAAACAAACTAATCCTTAAAAATGACGGATTCGATGAATGCAAGTGAATTAACAAAAATCTACTAAAGATGAACTCCACATGAGCCCATTGGTCCTGGTGCTCATGTTTCTTATATTATCATCCTAAAGGAAAAAGATCCACAATCATTTCAAAAATCCTTTGTGATTGGGTTTGTTGTTCTAAATCCGAACTTCCACGGTCATATCCATCCGGATTAACTTTTGATCAAACTAATTAATTACTTTGATAGATCAATTAGTTACAAAACTCAAAAGCCATCTAGAATCATTTTTAAGGAAAAGTTGATAAAGCCATGGCTATGGGGTTATTCCCCTTACTTCGATAGAAAACTACTCACTCATGCTTGTGGAGAAAAGGGAGACAGAGGGAAGAAAACATCTAGCCATAGTCTAGTCTTACTAAAGGATAGTTCCTTCAGCTAGAGTTAATGAAATGACCGATGCTTAATCCCTTGCTCCAGTCCATAGAAGAATAAGAGGAAGAAGAAACTAGATCTAAACTATCAAAGTAAAAGAACAACAATTGAAGGAAACACTTAGCTTGCAAAAACTAATCTTTATTGATGGAAAGAACACAATAATATAAGAACACAAGAAGATTGCTCAGAATTCTCGTACAAAGATGATACAAAAGATGATGTGAAAGATGGATACCCCCTTCATTTTATAGGATAAGGAGGGTGTAGGATGCCTAAAAAAGAGGGGGAAAAAGAGAGGGATCCATATTTTTGAATTTTCTAGATCTGGTAAATAGAAATTTGATAGGCTTTAATTGTCTTGACCATGTAACTCTCTTCAATGCAAATTCCTACAGTAGTGATTTTGAACGTATTTTTCTCTGTAAAAAGTATAAAATCGGCCAAATAATAGGATATTCTTTCAGAAAATTAGATTTTATTTCCAATGAATACTTGTACACTCAATTTGGACTTTGGATGCAAGACTTATGGCATTTTTGATGATGTGTATACATTAATTACAGGACTGCTACAAATTGTGCAATTATACTCCAAGAATATTTATTCAATTTCCTACAAAAATCTAAGAAAATATAATTAAAATTCTACTTAAAGAGAAAAATATAATATAATGCAATTAATTATAAAACTAAGAAAATAAATAACAAAACAATCCTAAGAAGATATCTAAAAGATATAAATAAAAATGATGAAAACACATTTATCAAGAAGTTTGGTGGAATTGAATTTTCTGGAATAATAGATCCAACTATGGCGTATGTGTCGCTTCGACAACTGGAAAAGGTCTTCCACCTATTGGAGTTATCAAAAGATAAGAAAATCAATCATGCAGTCTATTTACTCAAGGGAAATGATGAGCTGTGGTGGTGGGGAGTGGAAGATAGAAGGAGAAATGCAGAGATGACCTGGAAGGAATTTTTGGATGAGTTTTACCTTAAGTATTTTACTCCTACCTTCCTAAGTGATAAGATTCAATATTTGGAGAATATTAGACAAGGATGTATGACAATTGGTGAATACGAGGCACATTTCAAAAGGTTGGCAAATTTATGTTCAAACTTGTACCTACTGATGTCGAAAAGTGTAGAAGATTTCAACAAGGATTAAGATTAGAGATTAGACACACCATGCCAGCCATTAGTCGAAGAGATAGAGAAAACTTTGGTAAATTTGTGGAAGCAGTAAGATGTGTAGAAGAGTCAGTTAATGCTGATAAGCAGTCTGAGAGTAAGAAAATATCTGGAGACTTCAATAGAGGGGGACAAAGCAGTGGTGGATACAAAGGAGGTGGTGGTTTCTTTTCTAATATAGGATGAGGACTTGACTGTTTTGGGAGATAAGTATCTAATTTTTCACCAAGTGGAGGATGACCCAATTCCGTTAGATGGAATACACAGTCTACGTGGACACCTCCAACTAGGTCTTTTGGATCTTCAATGTCAGTGACATGACCACAAAGACAAGATGCAGCTATATGTGACAATTGTAGCAGGGTGCATTTTGGTCAGTGTTGGGGAACTAACACTCCAATATGTTTTCATTATGGACAGATGAGACATATAAAAAGGGACTACCCAAAGCTTCCATGTGTTTCAGAACAAGGTTTACAATTACAATTTTAGACTCCATAGAGGCATGCTCCAGTTAGAGGGGCAAGTTCTTCAGTGGCTTCAAGTTCTAGAGGGGGAGCACCTAGTACCAGTAGTGGACAATGAGGACAACATGGCAGAGGGATAGCTACTAGACGCTTCTTCTCAATGACACCATCTAAAGGTGTAGTTTTGCCCAGAGTTGTGACAGGCGAGATGCTTGTCTTTAACAACATTTCTATTATAGTATTAATAAATCCTGCTTTAACACATTCTTTCATTCAAAGATCGATAGTTAGTGGACTAAATCTTCTGACCCATGATTTATCTTATGAGTTGTTATTAAAAGTTCCACTAGGTGAATCCTCAGTTTGATAAAAGTATGTCTTAGATTTCTGTTGAGTTTTAGTGGGTATACAATAGCAGTTTTTTTAGGAAGGACGGGGAACCCTATGATTGGGGTCCCCGTTATCTATTAAACATCTAAATCAAGCCTTACAAGGTTCATAATGTTTTAAGGAAAAGACTGAGCATAATAAAACCTATCTACTTGTCCCCTACAGGCTGAGCTAGAAACCTCATGGGCTACCATATTACACTAACGACTAACATGTTTAAAATTACAAAAAGATAAAATATGTTTCAAAGAGATGATGTCTTCAACTATAGCTCCTAGGTAGTCCCTCCTCGGTTCTGCCTTGTTGCACACTTGGATTACCTCCATGGAGTCAGATTCCACCTCCACCTGATTGGGCCCCTCCTTGCTAGCCCATAGCAGTGCGGACCGCACTGCTATTGCTTCGATCATTGCCACGTCCACACCTGGATATATCTTCTCCCCCACGGCTCCGACCAGTTTCCCATTCCCATACCGCAGCACCATGCTAATGGCTGCTGAGCCATCATCCCCACAAGAGTCATCGATGTTAAGCTTTAGCCTTCCCAGCTCTGGTGTCGTCCACGTAGCTCGTGGACAACCTGTGGGCTGCTCGCCACAACTCGTAGCACGATGATGCTGCCCACAACTCGATCTGACCATAGCCAAAGCACAGCAGAAGATATATCCACTATGCAACTCCCCACTTTGGAAAACTCCCATACATTGCCCCTTCTATACTGACCACATGGCAGCAACAATCACCTCAGCCTCTTAAAAATATGACCTCTCCAAGGCAGACCTCATGGTAATGTTAACCTCCACATCTTTTATATCTTCCACCCATTATTGTACTTCCCTAGACATTTGTTCCCATACTTCTATAGTTTTGGACACCAGAATAACATATGAGGGATAGTTTCCTTCTTCGTCATACATAGCATGCATGTTCCATCCTCTATGTAATGTCTATCAAAGAGTCTCCCTCTAGTAGCTAAGCCTCTCGTGCAGATCCTCTACAGGAAGTGGGCTGTTTTGGGACTCCATCCTACTTGCTATATCCTCTTCCACATCCTATCTCCTTGTTGGGAATTGTAGCGCCTCGCTTCATCTTTTCCTAACATCCCCAACCAATAAGCAGAGCAAACCGAGAAATCCCCCCTATTTGAGGGCCACCACATCCAAGTATCTCTGGGATCTCTAAGGCTCAGCTGTATAGCACATATCCTCTTTGCATAGCTGTCCTGAAAGCACTCTCTCAGCTTGTCCTCATCCCATCTCGTCCCATCCGCTGTCATGAGATCTCTTACCTTATTATAGGTTGGGCTTTCATCTTTTTTGAAACATGTAAGAGTGGCATCCTCCTTGGGAAGCCAATCTTCTTCCCAAATGGTTACATCTACCCCATTGCCAATTATCCACTGCACCCCTTCTTTTAGGAGGGTCTTTTCTGCCCATAGACTCCTCCATGAGTAGCTGGGGTCATGGCCTCTTCTAGCTTCCCAAATGGACGTCCTGGGGAAGTATCTAGCTTTTAGAACTTTAGTCACAAGGGCCTCTGGGTGATCTGCCAATTGTCATAGCTGTCTCGCCAGAAGGGCTTGGTTGAAAGTATGAAAATCTCTAAAACCAAGTCCTCCATGTCTCTTCGGCCTATATAAATTGCTCCAACTCATCCATAAAATCTTCCTCTCCTTATCCTTTGCCCCCCAGTGAAATCTGGATATAATTCTTTGGTTCTCATCTATAGTACCCACCCATCGGCAGTTGAAAAATTCTCATGACATTCGTCGCAATAGCATGTGCTACTGCTTTGATGAGTACCTCTTTCTCAGGCTTAGATAGGAGTTTTTCTGACCAGCCTTGAAGCTTTTTCCATATCCTCTCCTTTATGAAGCTGAATACCTACTTTTTAGACCTACCCATGTCTGTAGGGAGGCCTAAACATTTTGCATGATGGTCCACCTATTTCACATCCAAGAGTCTCTTCAGCTCTTCACGTTTAACAGCCTCAATCCCCTTGTTGAAAACAACCTCTTTCTTAGCAAAATTGATCTTCTGTCTGGATGCCTATTCATACTGGCTGATAATTTCAGCTATCTTCAGGCACTCTGCATTGGTTGCTCTAGAAAAAAGAATACTATCGTCTGCAGAGAAAAGATGTGAGATATGTGGTGCACCCCTAATTGGTTTTATACCATGTATGAGGTTGTCACATGCAGCATTAGCTAGCTAGGTAGAAAAAGCTTCAGCGCACAAAATAAAAAGATAGGGGGAGAGAGGGTCACCCTGGTGAAGTCCTCGTGCTGACTTAGTGCTTTTGGTCCAGTCTCCATTAATAGAAAATGTGTTTTGGACATACGTAATGCAATCTTGGACTTTATTCCTCCACTTCACACTGAAACCCATTCTATCCATAACAAAACTCAGGAAATTCCACTCTACCCTGTCATAGGCTTTGGACATGTCCAACTTTAGTGCAATGTTGCCTTTCATCCTTCTTTTATCCCTCTTCATTGAATGAAAGAGTTCATAAGCGATAAGAGTGTTATCTGTAATCCTTCTTCCCGAAACAAAGGCACTTTGATTTTCAGAAACAATGTTGTTCATGAGAGGCTTTAGTCTTTTCGTCATCATTTCGGAGGCAATCTCCTATACCACATTGCATAGACTGATAGGTATGAACTCCCCCACTATTTTGGGATTTTTTCGTCTTTGGGATTAACACAACTAATGTGTCATTTACATCCTTCATACTCCTCTCCCATTTCCACCACCCCTCGAGGTAATTTGCCACATCCTGTCCCATAATGTTCCAATATTTTTGATAGAACATTACCTTCATACCGTACGGTCCCAGTGCCCTATTTGGATGCATCTACTTCAACGCAGCCCATATTTCCTAATCAACAATGTCCCTCTCTAGATCCTCCCTTTGGGATTCAGTAATCATTTCCCGTAGGCCCTTCGATTCCTCTTCAAACCCTGTAGGATTGCTTGTTTGGAACAACTATGAAAAACAACTCAGAAAAATATTTGTGATCTCGCCCTCCTATGTTCTCATGATCCCCTTCTCATCTTCAAGTCCATCAATCCAGTTCTTGCGCTTCCTGTTTGTGCCCTTCTGGTGAAAATAGGCAGTGTTGCGGTCACCCTCTTTTAGCCCTTTAACACGTGCCCGGGGAGCCCAATATTCTTCATTCTTTTGTAGCCAGTACTGTAGCTCAGATTTTTCCTCCGCCTTATTAAGATATGCTTGATCTGGGGGAAGAGACTAAAGTTTCTTTAAGTCACTCTCCAACTCTTTGACCTTCCATCACCTTTCACCAAATTTATCTGCATCCCACTTTTTAAGTTTTTCTTTACATGCCAACATCTTTGCATTTAATTCACCTCCTCCTGTAGACTCCCAAGCCTCCTTAATGGTTTTTCTGCAGCCCTCCTCTCTGACCCACATAGGTTCAAAAGCAAAATAGTCTTTTCTCTTTCTTTTATGGTTGTTCCTATTATCCACCTTTAGAATAATGGGTGAATGATCTGACTCGTAGATGGGTAGATGGAACACCTTACAGTATTTGAAAAGATTCCTCCATTCTAGCTCAGGTAAAAACCTATCAAGTCTCTCTTGCACAAGAGTCTTCTCAGTCAGCCCCCTCTTCCAAGTGAAGATATTACCTTCAAACCCATCGTCAATCAGCTCACAGTCATCTATAACATCCTAGAAGTTCTGCATAAACTTTTCTTCCTTTGGAGGTCCCCCTTGCTTTTCAATGTTAGAAATAATCTCATTGAAGTCCCCGAAGAAGATAGTCGGTTCCTCTGCCTAATTTTTCAGCTTTCTCATAAGGTCCCATGTTTTTGATTTGTTAGGCTGATCTGCCCATCCATAGATTTCAATCGCTCTCCACCTAATGCCATTGATATCATCCTTGACCAAACTAGACATGTGCTTGTTGGAGTAGTTTATGAATCTCAATACTAGCATCCTTCCACCAGAAGCCAATACCACCTTCCCGCCTATTTCTTGCTATGTACATCCCATTTGTGAACCCACAACTCCGTTGGATATCCTCTAATTTCCTCTCTGCAATCATAGTTTTCATAACAAAAACTATGTTTGGGCGTTCTCTCCAGACCCATGACCAGAGAGCCTTACACATGTTAGGGTCGCCCAACCCCTAACAGTTCTAGCTTAGGATTTTCATTGGCCTTCACGGGATTGGACTCCTCCAATCTCTGCTACTTGAGTCATGATGACCCCATCTCTGTCAGATGCACCCTTGCTGCCTCTCTTTGATCTCTTCTCTCCTGTGGCTTGTGTTGGTTGGTCATCACGATCCACATCACATAAGTCAGTACATCTGCCCCTTTTCCATGTTGCTTGTTCCCACACAACTTCATCTTCTAGGATGCCCAGGCGTGCACCCCTGCTCATCTTATAAACCCATGGCTGATGATTTTTCTTTCTACAGTTTGACTTGGTCCCATGTTTCATCTTTGCCCCTACTTCCTTCTTCCTTTGTGATCGCGTAATCGATCTTCTTTCTCCTCAGATATGGACAGGGTCCCCCTCACCTTGATGTTGTTTTCTTTGATGTGCCATCTTTGGTTGAACGACCTGCCCTACTTGTCTTTGCATGGTCTGTTCATTTGCCTTATGTGCTTGTACCTCATAGCCATTTCTCCCTGCCTAGTGATGTTCTCGTTATTGTGCCCTATCTGCCTGGGTGGTCTGATGCTCCAGCCATTGTGACCTCTCTTCTCGCTGCTTGCTAAAGAGATTGTCTGAGTAGACACCCTTGTTCTCTGTCGTCTCTTCCTCTGGTGCCTTCTCTTCGATCAACCTTCTTGATTTAAGGGCCATCATTTCTTCCTTAGTGAATTGAACAGCCTGATGTACGGGCACCTCTTCTGGACCAGCCGTCGTGCCCTCCCTCATCGACCTCTCTTCTGACGCAGATGTGGAGCTCTTCCCCTCTTTTTGCATATCGTCATGCTCAGACCTTACCGACCGCCCTCCTTCCAGCATTGTCGTCCTCCATTGACCATGGTTCCCTACCTCGTGCCCCTTCTCCCGTATACCCCACTGGTCACGGGTTCTGTCCCCTTCCCTCTTCTACTCCCCCTCCATACGTTGTCCCCCCGTGTTACTGCTGCGGCCCTCATCTTCCTCCTTGCTCGTCACCCCCGATCCCTCCTATGATATAAACGTTAGTTTCCTTCACGCTGCCCCCTTGCCCACCTCATAGTCTCTCTCCATTCTCCTTTGCTTCCACGGTGAAGCCCTCATCCAGTTCCCCCACCGGTGACATTGCTCACCTTCTTCCTCATTGCTCACACAATCCTGTTCGACATGCCCTAGACTGCCGCAGATGAATCAGAAATTGGAAAGCCACTCGTATTTAACCTCCACCTCTATGACGGCTACTCCTTTAACCCCAATCTTCATCGCCCTCTTCAAGGGTTTAGTTACATCTAGTTGGACTCTGACTCGAAGCGGCGAATCCCACCTTGTGCCATCTGTTTCTATCATCAACACCTCGTCTATTCTCCCCACAATTTCTTTGACAGTTGAATCGGCCCTATAGCCCAGTGGGATACCGTATAGATGTATCCAGTAGGGACTCTTATTGATGATGATGCGCCCTAGTTGGTCTTCCTTAGACACCTCCTTGAACAATAGCAATATCCCATCAAAATTCCAAGGTGCTCCTTCCACGACCCTATGCATATCCCTCCAATGAGTGAATTGCATGATGAAGACATCACCCTCTAGCTGCTTGAATTCCACCCTCTCCTGTAGACACCAAGACTGGGGCAAAGTTCTCTCCATCTCTATAAAGTTGAATGGGCAATCGATAAGGATTCTCCCCACCAACGCCAATTCAGTATGATCCTCCTCGTCGCCGCTCCTGATCGGCTGGACCTCGATCGGCTCCTCCTCCTCCTCCATCAATCTGATCCCTACATATCTATATTCTAGTTCTGCCACCATCCAGAGGAGACCAAAAGCACAAACCAATCACTTAAACCTGTAAGAGAAAAACCCTAGAAGAAGGGTGGAGATTGCCCACTTCCTAAAACCCTATTCGCTAGAGCGACTGGTCGCAGGGGGACGGGTAAAATTGGGTATACAATAGCAGTTAATCCCATGCCCTTAGATATTAATTCATTTCAAATCATTTTGGGTATGGACTATCTTGAGACATATCATGTCCAGTTAGATTGTCGAAAGAAAGATGTTGTCTTTCAATAAGGTGGTTTTTCATTTGTCTTTACCGGAGATAGAAAATTCTTGCCCACATGTATAATATCAGATGTTGTAGCTGATAAGATGATGAGAAAGGGGTGTGAGGTCTTTTTAGCACATGTGGTGGATGCTAGGGTAGAGAAAAGAGCAGTCAGTCTGGTAGATATTCTAGTAGTATGTGAGTTTTTAGATGTCTTCCCTGATGAGTTACCAGGTTTACCACCTGAAAGAGACATCGAATTTGAGATACATACTTTACTTGGTAGCCATCCAGTAGCATTACCTGCCTATAGAATGGCACCTGGGGAGTTAAATGAATTGAAAACCTAGTTACATGAGTTGATGAATAAAAGATTTATTCAACCCAGTACTTCACCTTGGGGAGGTCCAGTACTATTCGTGAAAAAGAAGGATGGAACCATGCGGTTATGTATAGACTACATGCAACTGAATAAGATAACAATTAAGAATAAATATCCTTTTCCTAGGATTGATAACCTATTTGATCAACTCCATGAGGCAATAATCTATTCAAAGATAGATCTTAGGTCGTGTTATCATCAGCTAAGGATAAAGGCATCTGATGTACCTAAGTCAACATTCAAAACAAGTTATGGGCACTATGAGTTTGTAGTTATGTCTTTTGGATTAACAAATTCCCCTACAACCTTTATGGACATGATGAACATGATTTTTAGACCATATTTAGATTAGTTCATAGTAGTGTTTATAGATGACACCCTTTATATTCTAAAGATGCAGAACAACATGAGCAACATATGAGGATATCCATGCAGTTGTTAAGGCAACATCAGCTTTATGCTAAGTTCAACAAATGTGAGTTTTAGTTGGCTGATGTATATTTTCTTAGACATGTCATATTGAGAGAAGGAGTCAGTGTTGACCCTAAGAAGGTAGAATCTATTCTTCAGTGGGAGAAACCTACGACCCCTACTAAGATCAAAAGTTTCCTAGGGTTGGCAGGATATTATAGGAGGTTTATAAGGAACTTTAGTGCTATAGCAACGCCTGTTACACGCTTAACATGGAAGGATGTACATTTTGTTTGGTCTGAGTCATGTGATAGAAGTTTCCAAATTTTAAAGAATAAGTTAACTACAATACCAGTCTTGATATTACCAAAGGCAGATACGGGCTACATGGTTTTCTGTGATGCGTCCAGGAGAGGTTTGGGATGTGTTCTTATGCAAGAAGGGAAAGTGGCGGCCTATTCTTCTAGACAACTTAAGAAGAATGAAGAGAACTATCCCACACATGATCTTGATTTGGCAGCAGTAGTGCATGCTCTGAAGACATGGTGTCATTATCTCTATGGTGAATGGTGTCAGGTCTTTACTAATCATAAGAGTTTGAAGTATATTTTTACACAGAGGGATCTCAATCTGAGACAACATAGATGGTTGGAGCTTATAAAGGATTATGATGTCACCATTCATTATAATCCTGGAAAGGCCAATGTAGTAGTAGATGCTCTGAGTAGAAAGTCAAGATCGTCTATGGAAATGTTTTTAATGGCATGTGTAAAAAGAGACATGTTAGTTAAGATGAGAGAGATGAATTTGGATCTGAATGTATCTGATCAAGGTGGACTGATTTTACAGATGTAGGTTAGACCTACATTTTATAATCAGACTGAGGAGCTTCAACATAGTGATAGAGAATTGCAATAAATCATTCATGATATGACAAAAGGAAAGAGATCAAAGTTTAGATTTTCAGATGATGGGTTGTTGTATCTACATGATAGATTGTGTGTGCCAGATGACACTGGGTTAAAGAAGTAGATTCTTGAGGAAGATCATTCTTCTATGTATGCAATGCATCTAGCTAACACAAAGATGTATAGAAACCTGAAGGAGTTGTATTGGTGGTCATGTATGAAGAAGGATGTGGCTGAGTATGTGGATAAGTGTGATGTATGTCAGCAAGTCAAGGATGAACATCAGGAGTCAATAGGTACTCTGCAATCATTTCCTATCCCTGAATGGAAGTGGGAGCATATCATTGTGGATTTTGGTTGGATTACCTAGGTCACCACATGGTTTCGACTCTGTATGGGTAATAGTAGATAGGCTAACACAATATTCTCACTTTCTACCAATTAAGACAACATGGGATACACCAAAGTTATCCAAAGTCTATATAGATGAGGTAGTCAGATTGCATGGAATATCTATTTCTATAATATCTGATAGAGATCCTAAATTTATATCTAGGTTTTGGAATCAGTTGCAATGTTCTTTGGGAACAAAGTTGAAATTTAGCAAAGCCTTTCAGCCTCAAACAGATGGATAGTCATAGAGGACAATTCTGACCCTAGAGGATATGCTAAGAGCATGTGTTTTGTAGTTTAGTGGTAGTTGGGCTAATCATCTCAGTCTTATGGAGTTTTCCTATAACAACAGTCACCATTCTAGCTTAGGCATGGCCCCTTATGAAGCTTTGTATGGGATAAAATGTAGATCTCCAATTTTTTGGTATGAAGTTGGAGAAAGGCAGATTTTAGGTCCAGAGTTGGTGGAAGAAATCATAGAAAAGATATATGTGATCAGACAACAGTTGAAGGCATCTCAGGATAGATAGAAAAGCTATGCAGACAAAAGGTGTAGACCACTTCAATTTGAGGTTGGGGATGAGGTTTATTTGAAAGTTTCACCATGGAAAGTTTTGCTAAGGTTTGTAAAGTGAGGCAAACTAAATCCTAGATACATGGGTCCCTATCCAATCATTCAAAGAATTGGACCATTTGCATATAAATTGGAGTTTCCATTGGATTTAGCCAATTTACATAATGTGTTTCATGTATCGATGGTGAAGAAGTGTCATCCTGGTACAAAGAAGATTGTAGACCCAGATCCTATACAGTTGAGAGAGGATATCTCTGATATTGAAGGACCAATTCAAATTCTAGACCGTAAAATTTGAAAGCTTAAAAAGAGAGATGTCCCTAGTAAAGGTTCTTTGGAGGAATCAATGTGTAAGTAGAACAAGCTACCTAGGAAGTGGAGACAAAGATGTTTAAAAACTATTCTTTCCTCTTTTAGAAATTTTGAGACAAAATTTTTATTAGAGGGGGAGAAATGTTACAACCCGTTCCTAGCTTTGCTGGTAATCCTAGCGATTCAATATTTAAGATAATCTTAATGTTTGTCATGTTTTTGTTAGTAATATTTTATCTTGTGCCTTATCTTAACTTTGGTAATCTTAAATACTTATTTGGGCAACTCATAATCATGACTTAAGCATACTATAAAGATCCGAGTTGGAGTAATATAGCATTAACCCATACATGTATCCAAGAAGAGAGTTATTGACATTGGAAGAAATAATTAATAAATAAATTTTCATTTAAGAATATTATCAAAATAATATTTTAGGATTGTAGAGAATTCAATTATGAATCATCATCATCATAATCATCAACTAAGCCTCAATCCCAACTATGATGGGGTCGGCTACATGGATCCTTCTTTTCCATTCAACTCTATCATGAGACATATTTTGGTTGAGATGTAGAGATTCAAAATCTCTCTTTATAAGATATTCCCATGTTAATTTAGGCCTTCCTCTTCTTATATTAATTGTGATTGCCTCAATAGTATTGCTTTGTATAGGCGCATTAGTCGGTCTGCATTGCACATGTCCATACCATATGATTCGGCCCTCGCACAACTTATCCCCAATGCTTGCCACCCCTACTTTATTCCTGATATAGTCATTTCTCAAGTGATATTTTCTTGTCTTCCTACACATCCATCTCAACATACACATTTTAGCCACGTTCATCTTATTGAGTCTTTATTTCTTCACCGCCCAACATTCACTCCCATAGGGCATGGCTGGCCGTATTAGTCTAAGAGGGATCTTTTGATCACATAATACTCCAGTTGTGTTCCTCCATTTCAACCATACTATAGTGATCCTATGACACATGTCATTTTGGACATTTCCATCTATTTGAATGATAGTGCCCAAGTAACAAAATTTATCACATTTTGGTATGTCTACTCCATCCAACTTGGCTCCACCATTCACACTACGAGATTGACTGAATTTGCAATGCATATACTTAGTTTTGCTCCTACTAATCATCAATCCATTTGATTCCAGTGCCTTTATCCAAAGTTCAACTTTTATATTCAAATCATCTTTAGTTTCGTCAATCAATACAATATCATCAAAAAATAACATACCCCAAGGAACATCATCCTGAACATTCTTTGTCAACTCATCCATAAAAAGAACGAACATATATGGGCTGAGTGTGGAACCTTAGTGTACCCCAACTGTGATGGGAAAAGTTGGTGTCTCATCTCCAGGAGTCTTCATACTTGTAGTAGAGCTACCATACATGTCTTTAATCAAGTCAATGTATTGGATTGTCACACCCTTTTTCCTCAAAACCATCCACAAAACTTCTCTGGGTACTCAATCATAAGCCTTTTCCAAATTGATAAAAACCATGTGAAGATCTCTTTTTCCTTCTCTATACTTCTCCATAAGCCTCCTTATCAGAAAAATGGCATCCTTTTTTGATCTACCAGGCATGAAACCAAATTGGTTGTTTGATATCTATGTTATAGATCTTAGACTTTGCTCAATAATCCTCTCTCAAAGCTTCATTGTGTGACTCATCAACTTGACACATATGTAGTTTGTGTAGCTCTGAACATCGCCTTTATTCTTGTATATGGGGACTATAGTACTATTTCTCCATTCATCTGACATATTCTCTGTCTTCATGATCTTGTTAAATAAATTTGTTAACTACAGAACTCCTTCATCCCCCATATGCTTCCATACATAAATGGGAATACCATTTGGTCTGCATGCCTTTCTCATGCGTTATGAATCCAACAAAAAAAGAATAAACCAAATTGGAGTTAAAATGAGAGAGTTATACCCTTTTTAGTAAACATATATAGAGTGGCGCGACCGCGACGAATGCTGTCCAGGACAACCAATCGTAAAATAATCATATCTCGGGCTATACTTATCCGTTTTCAATGAAATGAAGTGTGTTAGAAACACAATTTGATCATTTGTCCTCTCAGACTCTTTTCTCAATGAGTTGATGACTAGAAGGCAATTCCTGGGGTGATTTTTTGGGAAGAATGTGAAGAATGATGGAAATCCAAAAGGGGTTGGCATAGTTTTGACTTGATAAGTAATTTTAACTGTTGATTCTTCATTCTCTTCATTACCCCTTGCTCTAAATCCCTAATCTAGAAAATATAAGGTTTGGGTTAACCTCCAATCTTTATCTTCTACCTACAACAGACACTCTTTAGGATCGGGAAACACATTAAAAGGTTGTTTTGAATGAGATCTTGAGGTTTAAAGCTTGATCCTGACTTGTGTGAGCTAAGATCCAAGATTAGTTGGTGAAAAGGCTAAGATCAGTGATCTTGGGTAAATTATGTGAGTAGATAATCATCTTTTAACCCCGATTTAAAGCATACATATTGAAATAATGTTTTTCCAATGTTTGATTCTTTCTCTATGATATTTGTGATGGTTTAAATAAATGTGTGTGGTGAATATTAATAGTTGAAATGCTTTATTAATCATATTATTAGCAATGCATTACCATGTTGAAAGTTTTCATGTGAAATGTCATGATTCGACAGGTGATGAATGTGTAAATTGAGGCACCAGAAAGTCGGGTCGCCCTAATTCATGTTTTAAGAGTTTGACTATGGCTTGTGAGATCTATGAAAATTATTAAGTGATTTATTATTTAAATGTGAGATGCTTAATTGTCATAAATAGGGTAATCATTAGCTCTAGTTACCTGTTGATTCTGTACTCACTGAGCTAGTAGCTCTAGTTATCTATTGATTCTCTACTCACTGAGCCAGTAGCTCACCAACCTATTGAACAATTTTTCAAGTAAAGGATTAGCTCTTCCTAAGGAAATGGAAGCCAACTTTATCAAGAGTAGCACAGAGGTCTTGAAAGAAGAGTAGTTAGAATTGATAGAGGGTCTCTTGTCCTTTCTCTGGATCCTGGGATTGAGAGAGTGAGAAAAGAGAGAAGTTTGAAATGTAATGTACATGATGTATATTAAGTGTGAAAATCTTGCTTCTATGTAATTGTTAAGTTTTGTTGTATTTTGGTGTTATGTTTAATTGAGACTTATCATTCAGTAAGTGATATTACAATAAATTATAGAGAAAGAAAAAAAATTTATGGTGGATTTTTATCAATCTTATGCCCTAATCTCATGATTAGTTGCAATCGTGGGGTGTGGGTGTAACATATATCATGTAAACAATTTGATTAATAAGAAAAGGCAATCTTTCCATTTATTTTGTTTTATTCAATTATGAGATAATGATTTAACATAATAAATGTCCAAAGAATGATATTACTCAATGATGTATGTCCTCAAGTTTAGGATCTGAATAATGTGATCATATAGATGTCAAGAGTAGATACATTCTTATTATGTCCCTAGTCAGATGTTATTGTGGAAGGCTGATATATTAAAATAACACATAAGACTAGAGTGTGTATTGGTTGATGACAAAATCTCATTAAGTCATGATATGTGATATCAAACCAAGAACATAGATACTTGTTAGAGAACAATATATTAAATAATTCCATCTTGAGAGTGATGCTTGGAAACCAAATTGGTAGTCAAATACATCTCTCATAGTGATGGTGGTGATTTTGGCACTTAGACATGAAATCACTACACTAATCACATGTCGTTCAATGTACTTTGACATCATCCATTGTGACCTTGATTAAGGGTTGCCATAAAGGTGGTGCTCATGTGCATTGTGACACATGGGGATGATTGTGAGTGGTGGCTAGAATTTGTCCCTCCTACATGAGTATGATATACTGACAACTTGATAAGTGAGACTGAGAAATGAATGACCATGCTCATGTTAGTCAATATGTGATATTGAGCTTACATATATCTCATACAGTCTGATCTAGTTCAATGAACATGGATTGAATGTTGAAGAGGATGATGATTCCATGCCTCGAGTTCAATCTGGATATCAATGATAGAGGAACTATACAATCACTATAACACCAATCACAAATTGTAGGTTGAAGTTGTTCTCCAACTTTCCAATTACTTAGATGGCAGTGATGTCATGGTAGATGCCACTCGTTGCTTGTGATGTCATAAATTAGTTATGTACATTCATTGCCAATGTAACTTGGAACCTATAGGGTCACACACATAGTATACACTTGTAATACGATTTTACTCCTTAATGTAGTTTAAAATCAATTACTAAAGTGTTAGGTATTCAATTTAAACCATAATAGATGAAAGTTGATTGACTGGACTATGAATTGAACGATTTAAGTGTTGAACTGATCGATTCAAGTGTCAGGTCGATTTGAACCAACATTGTCAATAAGGACTCTAAAATAACTGGTTCAGCATGTGAATCCATCAACTCAGATGACTTAGTTGACTGGTTCATATTGTGAACTAACCATTTGGTTGATAAATTTGATTGGATCAAGGATTGATGCTGACGTCATGTTGTGTATTAATTGAATATTAATTTCCATCACAATTGTAAATGAGAAACATGGTGAAACGAATCGTTCAAGGGTTGAATTGATTGACTACATGTGAACATATTAGTTCAATTGTGAACCGACCAGCTCAAAATTTGTAGGTTCCAAAAAATTCATGAAATAACATCTCTTGAGCTCCCACACAGACTAGAACTCCTAACCTTGACCCTCCTATAAATAGAAGGGTAGTTGAGGCTTTCTAGAGACACAATAATAAGTTCTGAAAATTGTGTCTTCTCATAGTTGTGGTAACGTTAGAACCCAAACATCTCTACCCATCAAAGGGAAGAACATCAAGGGAGAGACAATTGGGAGAGCAAGTTGACAATAGCATGTAAACTATAAGAGACAACTCCTTCTTGTCCGTTCAACTAGAATGACAAGAGTTCACAGTGGTTCATGTGGACTATTACAGAGGCGAGGGTGATGTTGCCATCCTCTAAGGAGGATGTAGACAACCGCTATTTGTGGCGATCAAATAGGAAGACACTGGTGTTGTTATCCAGGTGCAACTTGAAGAAAGTCACACATTGGACTTTCTCCAAAACTAGGTATAAACCTTGGAACCCTCCTTCCCATTACATAGTTGTTGAAGCCATCTACTGTTTAGAGGGAATATGGCAATACATTTTTGTTTCCACTACCATATTTGATGCCATATTTCCCAACAAAACAATGGAAAGAGTAGAGTGATATATGTTCATGTTTAATCCTAACTTCAAAGGGGTGGATTTATTAGCCTTGATGCTATTTATTCATGCTTGTTTGTGATTTTATAAGAGAGAGATAGAATATAGGTAGTAGTGGTGAAACCTACTCACCCTAGTATTTCCATACATCAATAATCTTAGCTTTAATTCAATATTTTTATTCTTACCATTAATGTAATCAACTATCAACCACCTTTTATGCTAATTACTCTTCCCCATTTAATTAAAGCAATCAATTGATTCTTAAAAATTGTCCTTTGATTTTGATCCTAAACTACACTATGATATAGTATGTCCTCTTGTGGGTGGGATTTTTGTATTACACTTTCATTAAAGAAAAGGATTTCATACCTAGTGAACTTGTTATGTAATTTAATCATGCTTCAACATTCTCCTTGGTTTGTAGTTGTTGGATTTCTTTTATCTTTTTATTGATTTTCACATGAGGGTGACATTTAATTGATTGATAGATATATATGATGGGTTGACTTCGTTTTTTGGTTTTATTATGGTTTTAGTTCCTTGATGATGTCAGTGTGAATATGAACATGTGGGGGTATTCAAGATGCTAATACTTACAATCTTCTTATCGTTTGATAAAGTCATGCGTAGGATGAATATGAATTATCTCAAAAATATTTAAAAGAAAAAGCTATCCCTTATTGAGAATGTGAGAGCCTATCCTCCCTAAGAAAATTCTAACATTGTCTCCTACCCTGAAAATCCTAGAAAGAAACCCATTTCCTTAGAGGAGAAAGGAGAAATAGATCCTTCCTCTGATCCTTCAACGTTTAAGCTAGGTATATTCAACCTAGCTATAATGTAGACCTCTCTTCTTTCCTCATTTTTCAATCCCCAAGTAGTGTGATGATATGAACACTCTAGATTGATGATTCTACATATAATATGCATGTGCTAACCATTGTAATAGAGTTTTTATTATGTTTTAATCATATATGCTTTTTTATTAAGTCAAGCTCTCATTTGTATCTCATTGGGGTTTATAATATGAAGGTGGGGATGCCTAACACCTTTACCATGCAAAACTCATCGTCTTATCCTATTCTCTGGTTTATCCTTTAAGTCTTATCCACATGCTTTCTGAAGCATTCTTCATGGATATACTCATTTACCCTCATAATAGTTTAGGTGAATTCATGTTTTAACTAACCCAACTGATGACATTGCACCTAATTTTGGTTTCTAAAGGTTAGTGAATCCACAACGGTGACTCCACTGGATATTACAAGATTGTAGTTTCTAGTGACTGTGACTAGGTTGAAATCTTGACTTTTAGGCCTTTTGTCCAGAGCTCGATCCTTCCAATTCCCTACATGTCAGGAAGGTTCATACAAATATGATCGTCTATTGCTTTCCATCTTTGCATTTTGAGATCCGAGTAATATGGTGTAGTTCTTCTACGTGTCTGTTAGGCATCCTTTTCCAATCCACTCTTTCAATCTACTTTGGGATACAAATCGTGGTCCATCTATGTATCCAAATAGATCTGTGTTTTGTACAGTTATTTTTTATATATTTTTCTATTATTCTCATAATGACTGAGGAGCATGGTAACATGGTGCCTCACAGACAAACACCTTGTTTTCCTACAATGCATTTTTATAGTTTCAACTAGCATTGATATTAAAATTGGTTTTTAATCCACATGTGTGTTTTACTAATGGATGCCCCTTTTAAAGATGTGTATGACTTTAGGCCATACGAATAAGTATCAACTCTACTATTAGAATCATTACTGGTGATCATTAGACCTACTTCCAGAGATCATAGATTTTCTCCACACTTAAAGGGGTGTCCTATAGTCACATGTACTTCCTTAATCTCATCTTTAAGGAAATGATGAGAGGGAATGTCAAATAAGTGTGAACATATTTATAGGCAAAAGGGAGGATAATTCTTTAAACATGCTCGTCTAGAGATCATGGGGCTCATACCTAATTTCACCAATCTTAAATTTGACATGGACTTGTTATGTGTCCTCCATTTTGCAGCCCTCCATCTTCCTTTTCACAACTGGCCAAGTCTAGTAGTTTTATTATTATTTCTGCCTAGAGGTCATTTTGTCATGTGAATCTATGAAAAAAATAGAAGAAGTTGAGAAAAGTGTGTACTTAGAACACACTAAATTTTCTCTTATTTTGCAGGACCCACCACATTTTCTCTATTTATTACCAACAATCATACATGGAAAGAAAAATGTACATGACATGCCTTCTAAACATCTGCTTTATTTCACCAATGATCTAAATTGTTTTGCAAGATGGTTGAGATTGAAAATATATTTTCTAATTAAAAATGTTTATAGGAAATATATGTTGTTTCACTTTATTCCTTTCTTTTCAATAACATATAGTTTTACATACACCCTCACACAAACATATTATTGTAAACTGAGTTTTAAGTTTAAAACTTAACATAATACACTTCGCACCCTCTTCTTCCTATGTTGTTGAGTATGGAAGAGAAACACTCATGCCACCCAATCCAAAAGACATCAGGGAATCAGTAAAATGGACTTCATGAGAGAATGGGCATACTTAGACAAACATGTCCACTCCCTTGTACCATTAATTGATTGTGGCAACATGATCATGAGGTATTTCAAGGTCAATACCCTATCTTGGTAAACCTAGAGACCCATGTAGGATTGAGTATGTTGTACCACTAGTGATGTGAGACCCCTGACCCAGCTTTTTGGTTGAACATGCTTATTTATCTTGATTGATGATTAAAACCATATTCTAACACTAAGAGGTGATTTTATATTACATGAAGAGCTTACGTTTCAAGTTGGTCCAGTTTGGACATTGTTTGTGCAAGCTATGCAAATATATGCTTATTTTAGACTTTTATGCAATTTACCCATAACTGAGGTTTTTCTTGCAATTTGTCACATGATGGTTGTTCCTTAAATGTGTTCTTATCATTCTTGAGTTATTTTTTATAGAGGGCACCTTGTTGCACTTTTGTTTGGTGGTGTTACCTTTGTAGGGTTGAGTTAAGGTTCTTTCCCTCATGGCTGAGCTACATTGGAGACCAAAACTCGATGGTCCTCATGTTTGTATGGGATCCGATGGTGATGGTATCCAATGGTTACTCCTTGATGGTCCCTATATGTTTGCGGGTTGATGGTTTCCCCTCTAGAGGCTCGTTGGGTCAGTGGTTCACCTAGGAGGGTGCTCAAATGATGGTTTTCACCCTTGTGATCTAGGGTTCCAAAACTAATGGTCACCATGTGTTGAAACTTGATGGTTGACCTGGGAATCCAACAAACGATGGCCCTACATATCCCATGACTTATGGATCTTCTTCTTTGAATGGATGTGATTGTTTAGGCCATGGGCACATGACAAACCTAGTGGGATACCTTAACCCTCTCTCCCCACTTACCCTTAGCTTCTTATACCTTCCCTCTTGCAGCCAAACGAACCCTTCGGTCTCCCCTTTCTCTTCCTTTCTATCTATATCTTCTTCCTCCTTGTCTTGTTGGGGAATAAGGTTCCCAAGGTAGAAGAAGGTGGCCGATCTCCTTGCATGTGCACCTAGGGTTCAAATCTACCCTCTCTTGGTGCTTGCGGAGCTTCCTTTGCTTGTTCTTGACCTAAGCAAGTAATCTTACCCTATTTCCTTAGGAGCAAGACCTACCACAAAGCACCATGGATCCTCCAAGAAGTAGGAAGAATAAAGTAGTATATCAACACCTCTCTCTTGCTTCCTTGACCTAGGGTTTGCTTCCTCTTTGGAGAAAGAGCTAGCTTGACCGAGTAGAGAGCTCAAGCTAGGTCTTTCTTCTCTTCTCCTCAATATTCCTTGCTATTTGGAGCTGAATCTAGAAGCGAGTTATATAACTTTCTCCACATTTATTGCTTACTTATAGCTTGCATATGCTAGAACTTTCTTAACAACAAAGTTGTAAGATTAAAAGATGCTACCTTGCTTAGGGATAAAGCTTAAGTGTTGTTTCTTGAGTAGTATACCACCATGGATGAATCTTAAACCTTGTGTACGAACCTTCCATGGTAGAGGAAGCCTTAGAACTTTCTTTCATGTGGTCAAATGATGGTTTTCCTTCTCAATCTATGGTCTTCTCGTAGGGTTTTTAAGCTATTTTCCCTTCTTCTTTTGCAACCCGATGGTTTGGTTCTTGTTGTTGTTTTACTTGGTCTTTGTGTGCCAATTGATGGTAATGGTTTACCTACTATTTTGGGTTCCATCCTAAGCACACAATTGATGGTTATGTCTCCCCTCAAAATGATGGCTTTACTCTCTCAAACGATGGTCCTTTGCTTAAGGTTTTGAGATGATCTTCCTTCTAGTTTTAAAACTTGATGGTTTTGACTTGGGTGTTGTTTGGACTCTTTTGTGCTCATCAAATGATGGTTTTGGTGCTTCTTCAAGTGGTGAACTTGGTGTCCTTCTTTTCCCTCTAATCCAATGGTGTTACTTTGGAGTTTGAAGCTTATTTCACAACATGTTGATGATAATCGACGGCTCCACTGGGGCTGACAATCAATAGCCCTTCTAGTTCATTAACCAATGGATGTTCTGACTCCAAGATTTTATGGTCTCTTTGACCTATGATCATCAATCAATGGTGGGACTGGTTCTACACTCGATGGTGTCAACCAATGGAGGTTATGACTTCATGATGAGATGGTAGTCATGTACATCAGAACTGATTGTGACCCTAGACACCACAACTGATGGTGGACCTAGGTGTCACAACTGATGATGTCCTTTGAGTCATCAAACAATGGTTCTTCTTATGTCTCCAAATGATGGTGCACTTTGAGTTATCAAACGATGGCTTGATTGGTCAAGTTGGCGACTCTTCCTAGGTCACACTTGATGGTTTCTCTAGATGATTTGTTCAAGGTGTTTTCTTATACACAACTGATGGTTTTACCTACTCAACATTCAGTGGTTTTGGGATGAAGCTCATGGTTTGATGATTTGGCTTTAATGATGTAGAACTGATGGTTCAATGCTCTTGATTTTTTTGTATTACCTTTTCCCCCATATGAATGTGATTGATAGTCACCATAATGATGTGATGTGTAACCCTAATGTAGTATCTTTTGTTACACCTAAACGTTTTGTTACACCCAAACCCAATGCAAGTAAGTGAGAGTGATTAATATTGATCAGTCATATTGAATGATTTTTATGATGATGTAATACTCTCTCATTATTTTTGAAACCCTAATATGCTACTACACAAAATTCATATTTCCTTGTTATGTTAAAGTTATATGTTACATGTACGGTGATGGTTTGTTGAGCCATTGGTAAGGCATGGAAATATAGTGATGTTCTTACAGGGAATGATGTGATGGTCTTACTAACATTTGGGCATGGTTGAGCCCTGATTGAGGTGTGATCCTCTTCATTATGTGATAAGAGATTGGTTTCCCATGGTGATTTGATAAGGATGATGGTCTTATGAGTGACAGTGAACAATACCATGTAGTGATGAGACAAGTTTTCTATTAATATGTTTTACATTTTCTATAGTTTCACTATACCTGTATTTGTAGAATTATTTTAAGGTTTTTTTGTAACTTGATTTATGCAATAAAATACAACCAAGTGGCTTTAACTAATCAAGTGGATCTCTAATCATGTAGTTTCCATGGACATAGGTCCATTCCAGCATAAGAACTTGCTGGATGGTGAAACGAGTATTCCTAAGGGAGGTGTGGAGTGCATAATGTTGAGTATGTGAGATGCAAGTGACTGTGTGTACTTGTCATATTGATCACAAGTGTTTTGAGGATGGCCATGGTCATACTTTGGTGTGAGAATGGCTATTTCCATGTCTTGGTGAATATATACTTAATGTGATTAAAGGACAACTGCAGATGTACACTCAGTGGCATGGTTTGTACCCTAGTGTCTAGCGTCGTGACCTGTACTAAGGTGGGCTAGGTGTTTTTAGCTTAACTATATGTAGTCGGTAGTAGTTTGACTGATATGTCACAGCGGTGTTCACTCATACTGACTGAGCAGGGAGAAGATCTTAGATTCTGACTCTTCTGAGGTCTTGTATGGCACTAATTTTGACTTAGCAGTGGTCAGTTGGATTTGGGTGATACGACTCAAATCCTCATGTCATTAATAAAAGATGTAATACAATCATATAGTATATCTGATTAGGGTTAAACATACTTCACATTGGAAGTCTATCCTTGCCTTTTTTCTTATACTGCTCAAATTTTATTTAATGTGGTAAGAGAAATCAACTCTTATACATGTTCTTCATATTCCTTCTTATCATGATTCTATGTCTATATGTTGTAGCTACTTAAGCTACTTAACCTATGTAATCAGTTTAAGTAATTCATTTCAATGAATCTGCTCATCCTGTTTAATAGTATTATGTTTGTGGTAACAATAATCATTGGTTGAGAGTAATATCTCTTAGTGGGACATGGGTCTCATCTCATGGATCACCATATCCTTTTTAGGCGATCAACAACAACGGAGGGAAACCTGTGGCAGCAAGGAGGAGTTTTGGTGATGAACCTTAGAGAATGTTGTTTAGAAGTCTAGTGTGTCCTAGAATCATCCCCCTACTCTCAGGTCCAAGCGGGAAAGTTTGTGTAAAAGAGTGAAATCACCCCTTTACTAAAAGTTTGAAGAACAAAACATCCATCCAAAACATACTCAAAAGGTATGTTGAAATAGGTGTAAAATTTTCAAATATTTATATATATGGTATACAAAGACCAACGAGTAATGCAACGGAATATAATTTCATGACTATATTCAATTTTATAAAAGTGTACATCGTCATTATCCCATAAAGGGTTTACAACAAAAAAAGGATCTAGATAGAGGGAACTAAACTACTTCAAGTCTTGTCTCCAAAGCAACATCTCCAAGAGCTAGGTCCATGCCAAAATTTATGTTCTCCTTGATCTTGTTCAACACCTTGATCAAACCCTGGGTGGTTGTGAAAGCACCCATAAAAAAAAGAAGTAAGGTATGTGTCAGAGATAATGAACAAGAAACAAAGATAAGAACAACAATGAAACATATTGATTAAGATTCATCATAAGATGAGAAGGCCAAGAGAATGAGGCATATAATAAAATATTCTTTCCAAAACCAATAAATAATAATGAACTTGCATGAATGATTAATATTAGACTAAATTAACTGAGTAGGGTTGAGGAACCTACCAAACATCAACTTATAAATGAGGGGAGAGTAATCCCATTCCCAATCACCTATAAAATATTTTATATTGGGGAGAAATAACACATTCCCCAGGGGGAGAGTAAACACATTCCCCAGGGCAAAATAACACATGCCCTAAACTACTGGTGGTTGTACGTAAGTACCACTACTATAGATAAATAGTCAAATAAACCATCATTCTCAAGAAATAGTAATACAACAAGATTAAATCATCAAATATGTGCAACATGGCAGTGGGGTTCCAAGACCCAAGAAATAATATATAAAATCTAATTTTGAGACAATTAGAACGAGAGAAACAATAATACAGGAAATAGGGTTCATTTCATGCCTCATTATGGAAAATAGGGTTTAGTTGCAAATATCCCAACTAAGGTTGTAAGGAATGCACATATCTCTCATATTGAATTAAATTATCAACATTCACCACTTAATTCCACAAATTAAACATCAAGGCCAAAAAGGATAGAAATGAAATGAAAAGCTTAGGAAGAGGGTCAAAAAGAGAACATGTCCAAGTTTCGGTATGTTACAACACTCTACCCCTTAAAGAGGATTTCGTCCCCAAAATCACAATCAAAGAGGGAAGGGTGAGTGTGCAACATCTCAACACTAACTTTAGGTTGTTCCTCCAACCATGAAACTTCCACCAAAACTTTCACTAGCAACTCCTCATAGCTTAGGTTCTCAAGGATCACCTTGGGTTCCACTATTAAGATTTATTTTATGAGATTTAACATAATAATTTTTTTGGCTTATCATTATATTTATTAGGATATCACATTATCATTTTTATTCTTTTAATTGTGTCATGTTATATTCACTTTATTACCAAAAGAGTTGTATTTCATTGTTATGAAGAAACCTTATATATTTCTTATTTATCTCATGAAGAGTTTTTGCACAATTAAGGTTTATTTAATTATCTCAATGTAACAGATCATTTTTCTTAATAATTTGGAATTAGACTCCATTATGTTCATATTATCACCATATCAAATTCTAAAAAATTATCTAGCATGAAATAAGTCATTTTATCCAATTTGTTATGGAATCTACAATTAATCCAATTAATGTCACATTAATTACATGATTACAACTTAGGATTTAGGTCAAAATGATCATTATATTTCACATATATCTTCTTAGAACGTATTAAGTCTAGGATTAGGTTACAATTATCTTTCTCATCATAACATTAGTGTTTATTGGTTCATGGCATGTTCAACATCATGTATATTCATTATTAGCATTTATATGTGAGTTACACATATTATGTGAATTAGATATTCATTAGGGTTCAAACATATGAACTATGCATTAGATGGCCATTACATGTTCATTAGTATGTAAACAAGCATGTTAGGTTAAAAATATAACTTTCTTGGTCAAAACTAAGGATACAAGGACACTATCCTCCTATTCATGGAGTTAGGGTTTCTAAAGTCACGTAACTAGATATCGGTATGGCACAAGGCTCCATATCCCATAGAAGGATTTCATCCTCGAAATATAACTACCCAAACATCAACAAAACAACTACTCTCAACTCCTTAAAAAGTTTTGACCTACCAAGCCAAGCTAAACTATAGGTAAAAGGGTGAGTTTAAACAAACCATGTATAAGATCCATCATGCTTCCACTGTGCACTCTGATAGCTTACTAAACTTCAAAGTCTAGGTTCTAGGGTTAGGCTGACCAAACATGTGGTCCTAAGGGACATAAGGTAACTATATTGGGTTACCATCCTCAAACAAGTCACAAAGTCAACATATAAGGTTCCCAAAAATATCCAACATAGATGTGTAAGGTTACTATTGCCTAAAAGCATGCTAGTTCAGACATCCGTATTAGTTTAGTCTAGGCAGGTATCATATGGATCTGGGAGTCCTCGTAAAGCAAGCTAGTAATGTTGAAGAAAATCTTGCCAACCCCCAAACCCTGATCCTTTCTAGACACCTTTGCTTTCAACTTCATATCCTAGTAGTTTCCTAAAGGCAAAGCTAAACAACCTCAAGTTACTATGGTTACTTACATAATTTAATTCTAAATATTTTAGGAGGTTTAATCAACATTATTCTAGTGTGAAACTCATAGGATCCTACATCAACCTTTCATCATGTATAGATCAACTCTAGGGCAAACATGTCACTTAAAGGGGAACTATGTAAGTCAAGGTTTCTAATTAGGGAGACAAAATTGAAATAGTCAGATTTCGACTACCATGGGCTCTGATACCATTCTATAAAAGAGTGAAATCCCCCCTTTACTAAAAATTTGAAGAATAAACATCCATCCAAAAAATACTCAAAATCTATTCTGAAATAGGTGTAAAATGTTCATACCTTTATATATATATGGTATACAAAAGACCAACGAGTGATGCAGTGGAATATAATTTCATTACTATATTCATTTTTATAAAAGAGTAAATTATCATTATCCCATAGAGGGCTTACAAAAACAAAAGGTTCTAGATAGAGGGAAATCTAAACTACTTCAAGTCTTGTCTCCCAAGCAACATATCTAAGATCTAGGTCCATGCCAAAAGTTATGTTCTCCTTGATCTTGTTAAACACCTTGATCAAACCCTGGGTGGTTGGGAAAGCACCCAGAAAAAGAAAGAAGCAAGGTATGTGTTATAGATAATGAACAAGAAACAAAGATAAGAACAAAAATGAAATATAAGGATAAAGATTCATCATAAGATGAGAAGGCCAAGAGAATGAGGCATATAACAAAAGATTCTTGCCAAAACCAATAAATAACAATGGACTGTCATGAATGATTAATATTAGAATAAATTAACTAAGTAGGGTTGAGGCACCTATCAAAACTCAACTTATAGATGAGAGGAGAGTAATCACATTCCTAGTCACCTATAAAATATTTTATATTGGGGAGAAGTAACACATTCCCCAGGGGGAGAGTAAACACATTCCCCATGGCAAAATAACACATGCCCTAAACTATGGGTGGTTGTATGTAAGTACCACTAATATAGCGAAATAGTCAAATAAACCATCATTATCAATAAATAGTAATATGGCAATACTCAATCATCAAATAATTGCAATATGGTAGTGGGGTTCCAAGACCTAAGATAAAATATATCAAATCTATTTTTGAGACAATTAGAACAAGAGAGACAATAATAAAGGAAATAGGGTTCATTTCATGCCTCATTATGGAAAATAGGGTTTAGTTGCAAATATCCCAACTTGGGTTATAAGGAATGCACATATCTCTCATATTGAATTCAATTATCAACATTCACTGCTTTAATTCAACAAATTAAACATCAAGGCCAAAAAGGATAGAGATGAAAGGAAAAGCTTAGGAAGAGGGTCAAAAAGAGAATATGTCCAAGTTTCAGTATGTTACAACACTCTACCCCTTAAAGAGGATTTTGTCCCTGAAATAACAAGCAAAGAGGTAAGGGTGAGTGTGTAACATTTCAACACTAACTTCAGGTTGTTCCTCCAACCATGAAACTTCTACCAAAACTTTCACTAGCAACTCCTCATAGGTCAAGTTATCAAGGATCACCTTGGGTTCCACTATTTAGATTTCTTTTATGAGATTTAATATGATAAATATTTTTGTCTCATTAGCATTATATTTATTAGGATATCACATTATCATTATTATTCTTTTAATTTTGTCATTTCATATTCACTTTATTTCCAAAAGAGTTATATTTCATTATTATGCAAGAAATCTTATATATTTCTTATTTATCTCATGAAGGGTTTTTGCACAATTAAGGTTTACTTAATTATCTCAATATATCAGATCATTTTTTCTTAATAATTTGGAATTAGACTCCATTATGTTCATATTATCACCATATTGAATTATAACAAATTATTTTGTATGAAATAAGACATTTTATGCAAATTTTTATTAAATATACAATTAATCCAATTAGTGTCACATTAATTACAATTATCTATATTAAACATTATCAAATCATTTGATTGTATTTCGTGCTCACATTAAAGTCATCATTAATCATTTTCTCATATTTATTCACTTCTTATTATTGATTATGTACATTTATGTGAATCCAATTACTTCTTATCCATATTGAAGTCATTATATGTATTTTAGCGAATAGGGTGGGACATTATACACATTATTTATTTGGTTCACGTACCAAGTCATGACTAGGTCATTAATTATAACCTTTTCAAAGCCCCCAAAAATTTAAATATCACCCACATTTCAAAATTTTGCCACAAATCACCTTTTTAAAACCCAAATAGATTTATGTGAATTCTAACTTTTGGCTTGATCCTTTTTTAAAAGACAAACTACAATAAGCACACATAAGGACATGATTTTGGTATATCTAAATTTCAAAACCTAAAATGATGTCAAAATACTATCCAAATTTTTACTTTTTGATAACCATCTCTTTTTCAAAACCAAATAGGTTTGAGATCATTATAAACTTTTAAGGCAATCCTTATTTCCCAAACTATATCAAGCTAGAATAAAGACTTGATTTAAACAAACTACAAACTTCAAAATCTAGAACAACATTAAAATGTTGACAATTTTGACTTTTTGGAAACAATCTCTTTTACAAAACCCAAACATGTCATAGATAATTTCAACCTTTTGGTGCAATCCTTTTTATGAAAACTGAAATCGCATCAAACCTCCATAAGGTATGGATTTTCAAAAATTCTTTTATTTTAAAACACAAAATGTTGAAATTCTCCTAAAATTTCTACTTCTCTTTTGGTAAAAATACCAAATAACCAAGAAAAATTCGTAATAAAAATGATTCAATTCTGTGAAATGTACTCATACAATTTCAATGATCATTGAGGTACACAAATGTATATCAAAACTCAACATCCTTTCAGAACTAGTGATCTTAAAACCTCAAATAACATTAAATTACAAATCCAAAATATTCTAAAATCTCCAACTTCATTTAATGAATAAGAGATGACATATTAATTGAGTGTTTTTAAAATAAACATTTGTGTTTCCTCTTTCTGTACTTCATGTTGAGGAAGATTTTCTAATGCTAAAATTGATCACATGATCATTCTCGAATGAGTTCCCTAGATAAATGGGGAATGATTGACGCTAACAATTTAGCAATATCAACATAAGTAGAGTAGATGTGGTTCCTTGAAAGGGAACCTCACCTAAAATTTAAATTGGCGCACTTATGATGATTCTCTTAATCAAATCATTTAGGTCCCCATCCATGATAGATGAATACTATTGACACTCCATTTCAGGCTCCACCCAATTTAGTTTCTAAATCATTTAAACTGTGAATTTTTTTGATTAAAATGGTCAGTAAACCTAACCAAAATATGAAAATAGATTTCAACAATTGCAAACAGATTTAAAAATAAGAACAAGTTTGGAAATACTATGGGAAAATCACCTTGACACCTCCAACACATCGAAGTCATGAACATGTCAGGATTCAACATCATAATCTAATTGACAATGCTTCTTCCACATATGTTAACTTTGTAGGAAAACCTAATATTGTCACCAACTTGTATATAGAGATTTTCCTAACAAAAAGAATCCATAACTACATCAACAGAGGGCTTCACTTGGTTCAAAACTCCAAGAAGGGATATCCATCACCCACCCTCACCAAGGGTTGGCAGTTAGACCTAATGAAAGGTAGGTTGTTGGGACCTTTCACCATTGGTAGTTTTTCCTTCTCCTCTGTTGACACCCATTCCTCTCCAATAATGATGACAGTCCCATCTATCATCCACCAGTATTGTCCTGCACCTATTTCTCTT
Organism: Alisma plantago-aquatica; assembly: GCA_963693085.1. Lineage (NCBI taxonomy): Eukaryota > Viridiplantae > Streptophyta > Magnoliopsida > Alismatales > Alismataceae > Alisma > Alisma plantago-aquatica. The sequence goes on from OY856412.1 coordinate 982,181,246, forward strand.
CACAAGACCATGCAAAGTTGAAGAATAAGAACAAGGAGCAAGATATCCTATTGTCGTAGACTACAACTACACTTCCTCACTCCTATTTCATGACAATTGCTTTGTCTTCTTCATCCTTTATTTGTATTTGTTCTCCATGATAAGCTAGTAGTATATTTACTAGGGTGTGGGGATTAGCCCTACTACTGGTACTTGATAACCTATTTTTGTTATGTATTGCTTGTATGACCATTGATTTAGGATTTATCATTTAATACATGTTATATGTATTGATCACTCATGTTTCATGTCAATTATAATTCTAGGCCTAAAGTACATTGAATTCTAGAATTATAATACTAGTTAATTCTAATTGACCCCACACAAGAACTCTGGATGGATGATATCTGGGGTAATGGATATGTGTTCCATAGGAACACAAGGGCGAGCCTACAATGATGTTCACCCTTGCAATTTCATTAAGGGAAAAGGGTTGGAAATTGCATGAACTAATTCTAATATCTATATGAACAATGATGTGTTTAGGGTGATTGAATGAGAGTAGTAGTGATGAAACTTGATTGGACTCCAGTGTTTCTTGTTACATATTAGATCTCAAATTAATTCAACCTTTACTTAAATTTCAATTAGTTCAATTCAATTAAATAAAGTTTTTGATTAAGATACTGATCTTGAACTAGATAAAATTACCAAGTTTCTTAAAAAATGTTTTCTCTCGGTATGTGATGTTTAACTATACTAGATAAGATCTGTAGTTGTGCATTGAATTTTCCATATTAATTGTTTTTTTTAATATATGTTTCCTGCATCCTAGTGAATTTAAGGGCACATAAATGTATCCATATCATTCCCCCATCGATTAGCCATATTGGTTCAAGTTGTAAACCTTGAAACTTATGTACAAAGTGTTAAAAGTACTTTCACCATGAAACATTTATCTAGAAGTAAATCCAATGGACAAAGCCCTTATCTCTTTTTGTCACCAGCTTGTATATAGATATTTTCCTAACAAAAAGAATCCATAACTACATCAACAGAGGGCTTCACCTGGTTCAAAACTCCAAGAAGGGATATCCATCACCCACCCTCACCAAGGGTTGGCAGTTAGACCTAATGAAAGGTAGGTTGTTGGGACCTTTCACCATTGGTAGTTTTTCCTTCTCCTCTGTTGACACCCATTCCTCTCCAATAATGATGACAGTCCCATCTATCATCCACCAGTATTGTCCTGTACCTATTTCTCTTAACAAGACCATGCAAAGTTGAAGAATAAGAACAAGGAGCAAGATATCCTATTGTCGTAGACTACAACTACACTTCCTCACTCCTATTTCATGACAATTGCTTTGTCTTCTTCATCCTTTATTTGTATTGATTCTCCATGATAAGCTAGTAGTGTATTTACTAGGGTGTGGGGATTAGCCCTACTACTGGTACTTGATAACCTATTTTTGTTATGTATTTCTTGTATGACCATTGATTTAGGATTTATCATTTAATACATGTTATATGTATTGATCACTCATGTTTCATGTCAATTATAATTCTAGGCCTAAAGTACATTGAATTCTAGAATTATAATACTAGTTAATTCTAATTGACCCCACACAAGAACTCTGGATGGATGATATCTGGGGTAATGGATATGTGCTCCATAGGAACACAAGGGCGAGCCTACAATGATGTTCACCCTTGCAATTTCATTAAGGGAAAATGGTTGGAAATTGCATGAACTAAGTCTAATATCTATATGAACAATGATGTGTTTAGGGTGATTGAATGAGAGTAGTAGTGATAAAACTTGATTGGACTCCAGTGTTTCTTGTTATATATTAGATCTCAAATTAATTCAACCTTTACTTAAATTTCAATTAGTTCAATTCAATTAAATAAAGTTTTTGATTAAGATACTGATCTTGAACTAGATAAAATTACCAAGTTTCTTAAAAAATGTTTTCTCTCGATATGTGATGTTTAACTATACTAGATAAGATTTGTAGTTGAAATTGTGTTTATGTCCCATTTTTGTTTATGTCCCATATCAAACATATATTTACTCAATTGTGTTTCCACTTGAAAAAGCAATCGCAATAAAGAACCCATAAATGTGATTAATGAACAAAAGAGAGTGTGTAAAGTACTCAGCTCAAACAAGTGCACCTACACTAAAAAGAGATACTACAAAGCAAAATGTGAAAGATCAATTTGAAACTCTCCTTGGTTAGAAACTTGGATTATGTTGAAATTCCACCTAACTTCAACCCGACAAAACCATCTTTGGTTTAAAACATGACCATGTTGAACTCCCTAAATCTCCTCCAAACCTCAACTATGTCACAACCCTGATCACATTTTAACTCGATACAAATCCTCTTTTCATAAATCTCAAGTTCCTTATGCCTAATAAAAAACATCAAGCTTCATGCATAATCAGGAGGCTTCCAAAAAGGGTTTAGAAACTCAATTCAGACAACTAGCTTCTACTGTCAATGACTTTAATATAGGACAGGAAAATTTCACTGGAGATACAAAAACAATCCTAGGGAGCTTCTCCAAGGAAGCCACTTTACAAGATGATAGGACAGGTGTTCCTTATGCATGTTTACTTTTCCTTACAAAAAGGCAAGGAAGAGGAAGCTTAGGTATTTTCCATTTGTTTGTTTTTATTTATGTGTTTTTATCTACTTATTGTTTCATGTTGGGTGTACTTATAATCTCACATTTTTGTATATGGCGTGCATGCCTTCATATTTTGCTTTGTAGTATCTCTTTTTAGTGTAGGTGCACTTGTTTGAGCTGAGTACTTTACACACTCTCTTTTGTTCATTAATCACATTTATGGGTTCTTTATTGCGATTGCTTTTTCAAGTGGAAACACAATTGAGTAAATATATGTTTGATATGGGACATAAACAAAAATGACGTTCAACATTCTTTTCTCCAATTACTTAGTAATTCACTTTTTCAATATGCTCTTACTACTTCAGTGATTGGAACAAAATTGAATATGTTTGTATGAATGATTGAATAAACACATGGAACCAATGATTTTTCTTGATCACACTACTAATGCTTGCTACTTTTTTAAAGATGCATGGAAATCTCCCACTTGGGGTATTACTTGAAGGCGTCAACTTCAACATCTAAGAAGAGGTAAATATGAGCTACCTCAAGTCTATCTCCCAAAAGGTAGCTCCATTAAGCAAAGTATTGGTCACCAAGAAAAGTCTTTCACGTCCTTCACCAAACAATTGGAAGCATACCCCACAAAATAAGACTAAGTGAAAGTTTCCAGCATAAAAATACTAATACGAGCATATAAATAGGGTTTGAGCAATACTAAGGGAAAGGACAACACGAAATTGTATTTCAACAAAGAGGGAAAAGAAAATCCAAGTGGATATCAAAGAGATAACCATATAAATTATCCAAATGATGCACTTTCCATTAAAAAAATATATTAAGATGTTCCACATAATCACAACAAATATATTCGTGTTCACAACCCATTAAAATAATCATTAGTTTAGAATGCAAGTTAGAGAAACACATTACTAGTGAAATAAATAAACAATGATGGTTAGGGTGCATAATCAAGAATCTGATAGAGGTTGGAACATAACCAAATTCCAAATATGTAAACTAGTCCCAAAATTGGGATATGGGACACATAACCTCTGTCTAAAAATTTAACATGGGCTCATAACTCAAAGTTCCAAAGCATTTATATAATTCTAGTACTATTGAATAAAAAATCATGAAATAATGTAGAGGCAAGTGAAAGTCATAATAATAATAATAATAATCATCGTCATTGTCATCATCGTCATCGTCATCATCGTCATTGTCATCATCATCGTCATCATCATCGTCATCATCATTGTCATCGTTGTAATCATCATCATCATCATCATCATCATCATCGTCGTCGTCGTCGTTGTCATCATTCTCATCATCGTCGTCGTCATCATCATCATCATCATCATCATCATCATTGTAAGGCCCCTAAAGTTGCATAATGAGTTGAATAAGATTAATTATCATAATTTAATTCTTATAACCCTAATATAACCATTTTATATGCTTTGAAATCATAAGACAAGCTTAAGTTTCAAATTTTGTCCAATTTGGACACTGTTTGAGCAAGTTATGCAATTTTATGCACATTTTGGACTGTTCTGTAATTTACCCAATTGAGATGTTTTCTTTACAATTTATCACTTGAATTATGTTCCTTGGATATTATTTTATAATGCTTGAGCTTGTTGTTCCATGGGACTCCCATTTAAACCTTGGTTTTAAGGTGTTTTCTCCAAGGGTATTTTAGGGTTTACCCCTTCATGGATGAGCTACCTTTAGTAGCTATCAACTAATGAGTTATTTGTTTTGCTTGGAAATTAAAGAAATGAGGGATAAAAATGTCTCTATGGATAGTGGGGGAGCTTATTGAGTGTGTTTGTATATTCTTAATGGTTTAAGGCCATGGACACTTGGAAAGATATTAGAACTTCAACTTTTTCTTTTTCTTTATCTTAAAGTTTCATATACTTATCCCTAAGCACCAAACGAGCCATTTTCTCTCCACCACTTCCCTACTTATCCCAACCTCTTTCTCCCTCTGTGCTTCTTTGAATTTTCCTGTCCAAGGAAGAAGAAAGTGGGGACCTTCTTGGAAAAAGGATCTAGGGTTGTAATTGATTTCCTTTTTGGGCTTAAAAAGCTTCCTTCTAGTGATCTTGAACTGAAAGAGTAATAATCACCCTTGTTCCCTCTGTTTATTTATTTGTTATACTTCCTCCTACATTTCTATAGGTTGGAACCTTACTGTTCCATGGTAGAAATTTCTCTAAAGCTCTAAAACCCTACCTTTCTTCCTCCTTATGCTTAGGGTTTGCTCATTTGATGAAGAAAGGTGCTAGATGGACGAGTTCATAGATTATGATTGGATTTTATACCCTAAATGCTCGAGTTTTCTTCTTTGTGGGGTTTCATATTCTCATTGTAGGCAAGTTTTATAACTTGCTCCACGTTTATTGCTTACCATAAGCTTTCTAGATCATGTTCTTACTTGAAAATGATGATCCATGCACTAAAAAGCTATGCTTGACTTGGATTTCAATTTTTATAATATTTCCTCTTCTGATTTCAGTTCTAGATGAACCTATGATCATGTGTACATTATTCCCAAGGTATTATATGACTTGGATTAGGTTGGTTTGACAACCTATGGTCTTAGGCACCTATCAACCAATGGTCAATTTTAGGGTTTTAAGCTGATTTCTTTTATAAACCCATGACCCGATGATGGTACCATAGCAACAACCCTATTGTAACAGACTCAAATACAGGGTCTTTATTGCAATTTACACACTTTTGAGCTTTTCTTTGCCTTCTAGTCCATTTAGACCTTATTCATAAATTTCCCATCCTTTTGGATCTTTTTTGGACTCAATGTGCAATTTGAGCATTAATGATGGTGAAATTCCATTTTTGCCCCCATTTATGATTATAAAGGGGTATTTTCCCAAATAACCCAATTAATGTAATAATTGAGGACTAATAATGCAAAATGGAGTTTTATGAGAGATAATAAGTGGATAATGTTAATTTGGAGCTCTTATATCTTTTTGGATAAGATATGAGCAAAAATATGTAATGGAATTAATTATGAGTGTAATTAACCTAATTTCTTTCTCTCTCCTCAAAAATGATAATAATATATCAAAATAGAATATAATGGTAATATTTTGCTCTTAAAGTTAATAATGGTTGGAAATCTCGAATTTCACTCATATAATCCATTAAAAGAAGACTTTTCATATAACTCATTCATTTTAATTTATTAATATACACTTTAATGAGCAATATATTAATTAAGGGCCAAATAATGGGTGAAACAATAATCTAATTGCACAGCATGAGTCTACACATTAATTTGTGCATGTGGTTAAAATTTGGTGCCTTTTGGACTTAATTTGACCCTTCAAACTGATCTTATAAGCTTTCAATATAGTATAACTATATTGCATGAATCGAATCAATTGTATTGATGTGTAATGCTAGAGTTTGGCTGATTTTTCACTGTCACGTGCCTCACCCTTCACCTGCTCCTCATCCAATGGCTATCATTTAATATTGATCCAATCCGACGGTGGAGAACTCATCTCCTACCTCCGGCCGTTTGACAACCGAGCCTCTCTACTTCCCCGATCTCGTTCTCCCTCTACACAACACCATTTCACGTGATTCTTGTCCCTTTGGTTTCATCTCCTCTCGATGGATTCTTTGACCTTTTGCTTGACCGGCAGCATGGTCTGTAGGTGAAACGCCTAACTGAGGTCTCTCCCCCTTCTCCGCCGCAAGGCACAATAAGGCTAAGGGCCTCCCTCCGACCTATTTAAGGGGCCGTCGAGCACCCTCAAGCCTTCCTCCTCTCCCCCCAATTTCACCCCCACAACCTTGGATCTCCCTGACCTGCTCGGTCTTCTTCCCCGGTGATGGTGACCCCGCCTGGTCTCTACACGCCACCTAAATTCAATCGGACTTAAGGTAAGCATCCTCGGCCATCCCTCTTCCTGTTTCTACCCTCGCTTTGTCCTGTGATGCCCCCGGTTGCCTAGTCCAATAGGTCGTCGGAAATCTTTGTCGTCGTCATGTGGTTTCATGTCTATAGTGTACCTTCACCTTTGAAAATCATTCCGCTGAACTCACCTTGCTCCCACAAAGCTGTTCAGATCATTTTCTTCTCTAGAATTAGCCCATGTTCTCAGCGTTGGCCTGGTCTTGTACCTCCCTTTTCCGTCCAATTTCCGGCGTGTTTGGCCACAGGAGGCTTCGCCCAGTAGGCCCTTGTGACCGCGAGACCTCAGGAAACTAATCCTTGGTCTCCGGTTGCAGCGATGGTGCCTCAAACGGCATCTGGGACATGGCCTCCCTGACCTAGAGAGCTGCTCGAGCCATGGCTCGAAGCTACAATCCTGGAGTTGTAATGACTGAAATGCCCACAATAATTCAATCATTTCCATGAAATTAGCATGGGCCTATCCATAATTTGGTGTCCTCCCTTTGTTTCTCGCTAGCAAGATTAATACTTGCAATTGACCGAAATGCCCTCACCGTTTTCATTATTTTATTTTATGAGTAGTAACAAAATGGTAAATTGCCTCTCCATTATATCGTGTTTGACCTAGGTCAGTGAGAGTGGACCCACCGATGCGGCCAAATGTGATTGGTCCACGTCAGCGTGGGCCCGGCCACAATGGCCCATCCCCATTCGGCCATTTATCTTTCTAATGTGGCTTTTTCTTGCATTTTCATTGGTCCGATTTAATTAATTCATAGTAAATCAACCATTGGTCAGAAAAATGCAAATAAATAGTCGTTGGAAAGAATTTTTGGAGTAGAATCCGAATTTCTAGTGTTTGAGTCATGTTCCTAAATTATTTTTCGAAGTTTATCTTAAATATCATTTTAATCACCTTAAATGATCTAAAATGTGTAAATAATCTATTTTAACTCCAAATTGGGAATAAATTATGTTTTCTTAATATGGAGAATGCGATTAATCGGTTGGACTAGGTTTTAAACCTTAAATCGTGGTTTTGAAAATAAGTTCCAAAATTAGGGTTTTTCCTATGCTTTATGTCTTAATATATACTAATACATGTGTAATGTTTATAACTAGGGAAAAATGGAAGTGAAAATGTGATTCCTATTATATATGTGGAATGTATGATTGTGAAATCTATGTGCAAACAATCCTAATCCTTCAATTGGGTCTTGTCCAACCCTACCTTCATTATGTGCTAGCCTTGTTATCCTTCTAAATGCCTTTATTGACTCTTTACTTATTTAATGCCTCCATTGCCATTGTGGCTCATCTAGTTGAATTATGTGAATCTTGCTACCACTTATGTTGGGTCATTTACTTGGAAATATTGTACATTGATGTTGCCTATGTTGGCCCCTTTATTGAATTACCGGAAATGCCAATGTTGGCTTGCTTAATGGGAATGCTCATTGGAAATTGTTCCCATTTGCTATGATGCAATTTTATTTATGATTCACTCTATTGCCAAGTGACTTATTTATGCATGATATTATTATTGGCCAAATGACAATGTAGTGTACATGAGTACAAACCACCCATAGGGCACTGGGGTTTTAGTCCCTATGCCATAGGCACTGGGGTTTTGGTCCCCCTGCCACTTTATACAGGGCACTGAGGTTTTAGTCCTCCTGCCAGGCACTGGGGTTTTAGTCCCCCTACAGTGAGGTCCAGTAGGTGCCTCACCCTACATTGAGATGAGTTTGTGTCATAATATATTCATGCAATGTGATTATGGTTGATGTGGATCTATGGTAATCTTCAAATTCTTATTTGTTCATTTACCTCTTACTCTTGAAATCACTTAGTATAGTGGATCATTTATTATTCAATGTTTTAGCTTTATAATTGTCCTTTTCCTTTATTGACACATATATTTTTATCTATCTCTTGTTGGGCGATCCCAACCACCCAGATTAGGATCAGAGTGCGCATGGAATCTTGGTGAACCTACCTAAGGCTAAGGAGATCTTGCACATCTAGATAGCTTGGACTAGTTCTATAAACTTTTGTTATGTTGTTTGTGGAGACAAGTTGTATTAGTTTAAGTCTTCCTCTACCTAGATCCTATGCTTGTATAAAGTTATACTCCCATTTGGGAAATTTTTATAATGTACTCTTTATACATTTTGAATAAAGTCAAGTTTTATTTCTTCCGCTGCCACACATTTGATGTATTTGTTTATCATGTTTAATAGTAGAGTCTATGTCTTTACAGCATGGTATCAGAGCATCAAGGTAGTCAGATTCTTGACTAATTCAAATTGTCTCCTAGATAGAACCCTTACCATATATAGTTTCTTTAGTAAGTTTTTAACCTTAGAGTTGACCTATGATGAAAGTTTGACTTAGGATTATAATAACTTCGTATTAGAAATAAAATTTGTCAACTTTTGGTGAATTGTCTATTGAGTAGCTACTAGAGCAAGAAGTTGAAAGTGATGGTGTCTAGAAAGGGTCAGAACTTGGGGGCTGGAAAAATTTTCCTCCGCGCCACTAGCTTGGTTTACGGGGACTCCTGAGTTCATATGACACTGGCCTGGCCTGATCTGATACGGACAGCTTAAAATAGTCTACCTTTAGGCATATTACCTTATTATTGAGTAACCTTAGAAACCCTTATATGATGATTTGACTTTTTTTAAAGAGTGGGACCCAACTAGGGGGACCACTCCCTATCAACATTATCTTGAGACCGCCATAGCAAAACCCATACATTGAAACACGATAAATAGATAGAAGGGTAGCTATATTGTTCTCAAAATAACATGGTAAAAAGTGCATAAAGCAAAAGCAGCGGAAAGTAAAGAGTTTTAAGTTATTACATAATCCATTTATTTCTAAGAACTTGTCCACATGGACATAAAAGAAAACACCAAAGAAACTAAACTAATGGGTCGATTGTAGAGGGAAACCTAGGCATCTCATAAATTCACAAACTACTGCTGGACAGGTTCCTCGAACACTGGGTCCTCAAGTGCAAGCTCCTCCTCTAAGGTCACCACAGGATCCTCTTCACCTGGGTGGAAGGGAACATCACCTAGAACAAGGAAACAACAAAGAGGTCAGCAAAGGCTGAGTATGTACATATATAAAACATTTTGGGCATTATATAGGGTTACAAGTACAAAAGAAATGTTCCCACAAAAAAGGGGCTATTTGTAATTAGGTATATTCAAGAGAAAGTAACAAAAGAAATGAGGCATATAAAATTTCAGATTTACAAACATGATAATAAAAGAATGTCTTGCCATACAGATTCACATTAAAACAATAAATATTTGCATGCATAACAATGTAGACTAAATATACCTAAAACAGGGCCATAACACCATAGGATCATGGCCTAAAAACAAACAAGGGTGGAAACGCACACCCCGGGCGGAATGCACACGCCCTATATAAATATGGTTGTACATAAGTATCGCTATTCTAGATATTCTAGTCAAACATGTAGCATGCATAAAATAGAGTGACAAGACTGGCATTTTAGTCAATTTCAAATAAAAAGACAATATAGCAGAAGGGGTCCAAAAACCCATTATAAACAAGGTATCATAATAATCAATTGAATATCATGAATTGAGAGAAGGAAAAATAATAAATGTCCAAGCAAGTGATTTTCAAGTAGAATAACAGTACAAGAGATGCCTCATTAAAAGAATGTAGATTTTAGTCAAATAATGCCCAAAATAAAATAGAAGATGTACATACCTTATGATCAGTCCTAGATATTCAATAACACCTCCTAAGTACAGGGTCAGGGTTGTCTCAACCTAGTCATAACATGTGTGCATTTGATTAATATAAAATGTATTAAATCTCTTGCTTAGAAATCGAACCTACTGTCGGTTGCAAATCTGAGCATGAAACCTATCCCAATAAATCAGGCGTATTTTTCTAATTTCAAAAACATATTTATTTGTATTATTTGGATAAGCCAATAATTACTTATGAATTTTACAAGTTTAAGTCATTTATTGATCGAAAAGAAAATAAATTGTATATTGACCAATATACCCTCGAATGAAAATGCAAGAAGGATCGGGGTCAAAGGCAAGTCAAGAATAACAAAAGGACTTCTTTATCCATGGCATGTGACCCTGGGTTACACAGGCCTCATGGGTGCGCCATGACTTTTGTCCCAGGGATTGCACTCCCTGTATCTCACGCCATGGAGGAAACATGGGAGCTCTGCTCCAGCACCCTGCTGCGAGAACGACACTGCTATCCCAAGGTCATTGGGGGTAGGTCATCCCTGACCGTGGAAGGAGTCCACCTCATAGAATCTGTGTTAAAACCTGGGATGGCACGAACAAGAACAATGGCAGTCCTGGCATCGGCACACGAGGAAGGTCTCCTCCACCAGGTCAGGCTGGTTATCAGAGGCGATGGAAGAGTCTACAGCTAAGGCGATTAGCTTGAAATCATCTACTGAGGAAGACCCAAAACGCACGAGTAAAATAGGGAGCAGAACCCTATTACAGTCGTCGACAGGGTGGCCAATCACCCCACGAAATTCGCAGCAATGGAAAGGAACGACCATCGTTCTTGTCGACCCAAGGACACAGGTGAAACCGTGATGAATTTAAGGGACGAAATGAAAGGACAGGGGTCCTAGATGGTTACCCCACGAGGAATCGATCTGAGGTCACTCCAGCTACCGGAGCTTCAAGCTTTTACACTGGGGGAGGTAGCCGCTGTCCGAGCTCTCCACGCACTCACGAACTGAATTGGTTGCGGGAATTCGTAGGCAAGTGGTCAAGGTTGATTTTCGAGCCGATATAGATCGAGGGGACGACCCGAAACGAGAAGTTGAGAGGAATGGTAAAACATCAGCGGTGGCTGCTTGGACCTAAGATTGGCATTTTTGATGTGGGGCACCGCACGAGGTGAGGTAGGGTTTGTAGGACTCGGAAGAGCGAGGGGGTTCTGTTGGCGAAGAAAATGTGAGGAATCATTTAGCCTAGCGAGTGAGAGAGCGACTAGAGAAAGTCTCAGCTCTGAACAAGTCACTGAAGCACGCGAATATCGGAGGTAGGGGACAAATGAGTCCCCAGGTACCCGACCTGAGCCGCTCGCATGAACCAGAACTGGCTCCTGGACCCAAGGCTAGGCCGTGACAAAAGAAATGATTAAATCGACCAAAACATAGGTTAAATCATATAAAATCTATTAGGGTCCAATTAAGGGTGCGTCTAACATCCAAATGACTCCAAAATTTTAGGGTTAACTAATTAAGATGTGAGGAACTCAATTTTGGGCTTAGATTTGGATTTTGAGATTTCCTTAACTATCGTTCAACCATTAGGCATAAATCATTCAATAAATGAAATGAATTAGACCTAATGGTCAAAGGTGGTAAAATCTTCCACCTAGACTCGATCCTATTCTTATATGATACCTAAGTCTATCCTAATACATCAATCTAGGGTAAGGTAGTCTAGGTTATCATTTTTGCCTATAAATTTGCTAATTAAGGTATTAAGTTAGCAAATTCACATGACTTCAACTTTATGGATCCCAACTTGAGTCAATCTAGGGTTTGGTCGTCAAGAGTTTCTAATTAGGGTTTTAAACTTATACTAAAGGTCAAATTGAGTAAACCCTTTGTAGATGTATTCAGTTCTCTCACTCAATATCTAAACGTCACGCTATGGTATTAAATCCATATCGGGACAATTGTGTGGTATCACTATACACCAATCTCCCATAATTCAATTATTAGGGCTATAGCATCCTAAGATTTATGTCCACAGGATACAATTGAGTCAATTAGGCTATTAGTTCTCAACAATGTATAATCTATCATAGATTTAGGGAATTATGCACACTAAAAGGTACCTATTTGAAACAAAAATCAGGAGGAAGGAAAGAGGGTTATTGGATAACAATATAATCGAGTAGGGTCCTAGTAGAACGGAGGATTAGCCTATGTGTCTGGAATCGAGTATGTTACAACACTCCACCCCTTAAAGAGGATTTCATCCCCGAAATCCATCCAGTTGTGGTATCGAATGCTAAGTTATACTTTTAACCAAGTTATAAATTTCTAGTGTACTTAATGTAGGGGGTCATAACATACTACTCATATCACACTTATTGTCCACTCTCAAGGTGAAACTATATGTCTCCATGTGTCATGCATCCATAATTTGATTATGATAGATGTTGGGCTAGAAAAGTTACAACAAAACCTAGGATTATGTCCAACAATTTGTATCCAAGGGCTACCTACAATGATATCATAGTTTTGCCATTCTTTGATCATGATCCACATAATTTCTCTTGGTATCATCATCATCAAAATAACAACATCATCATTATCATCTACTCACCATCCTCTTTATCAATATCACCGACATCATCACCTACTCCTCCTCATCATCATTATCAACATTATCATCATCATCATCATCCTCATCATCATCATCAACAACCTCAACATATCAAGAATATTATTTATAATAGTCACTCTAGGTAAGATGTGCATATATGTCTTGTTTTCCTTCTGTATTAGGGTTATATCTTAAATCACATTTTATATATATAGGCTTTATTAGGGAGTCAAATTATGATGTGTCACATAACAAGGACAACACATATACTTTAATAGGCGCATTAGGGTTGGGGTGTAAGTTTAGGGTTTTGTTTTCCAACAAGTTTTCTCATTCCTATATCAGTACTATTGTGTGTTGTATGCAATTTATTGAATTTCTCATTCACGAGCTAACTTTACACATTATAGTAGACATGATATGAATAATGTGTATTCAATCCCTTTTCACTTCTATTCATAATGGTCTCAAGGGAAAATGTTTAGAAATTCCATCTTACTTAGCATGCTCACCCTAGCCTATATCGTATAGTCATCATCACCACTTAATTATTAGCAATCTGGGGTATAGGATATTAATTTGAGCTTTAGTGAAATTTTACTTTTACCCCTATCTGTCTTAAATACCCCCTTTAAGGATAAATCAAGACAAAGTTTTAAGATCCATTTTAATCATCAATGTAACATGTAGGACGGTATGATTAGCATGGCTCCTCTAAAATTCCCAGTTTGGTAGCCTCTACATATGTTTATCATTATTACTAGGAGTTATCCAAGTTTTACTCATTGTAGCTGTTATTAATCATGATTATGCATATTAACTAGATTGTACGGTAACTCCACCCCTTAAAAGGCTTAAACTATAACTTAGGGCATAGCCTAGAGGGGAAAAAGGGTGGATCCACTGGGTCTGAAATATAAAACTAATTATGCTAGTCTTAGGCCTAGGGTATTAGGGTTGAACATGTCAACCAAAGGTATTGCACTAAAGAGATTCTCTACTATTCAACTTTCTTGTGGTGGTTACTTGATTCCAAAACCATTGATAAAATATGAACACTTTACTTTTGTACATATAAATTAATAATGAAAATAAGTTTGACGGTGCAAAACTTGTAGTGAAAAATCCAAAATTGGCGCCAAAAGCAACCAGAGAACCAATTCAACCACCACATACTATTATTTTATCATCACATCCTTTACTTAAAGGGTCTAATCCTTCAGACACCACATAGGGCATTTGACTACACCTCAACTAGGTTTTTTTTACATGGGAGGGAGAAGGGTTTCCTATTACGCATGGTCAAAATCATCAAACTTTAATGAGGTAAGACATCCTCCATTCCCCATATCACTCTTAAGCATAATTGACACAACCTCATCACAAGTCCTAAGGGAGTCATATGATCATCAAATAATTATAGTAAGGTATATGTGTTCCTTCTACACTTGACGATTTACAACTGTAGCCCCGTCAAAGGAAAAGATGAACTATATAGTAATTTACCAATAACATCATTCATTGGGTAACCTAAATGCACCATGGGGGCGAGAGAGGCAAACTACTAAGAATATTATACAAAACTTAATAGCATCTACCCACTAAACCTCATGTATGTGGCATAAAAGCTAAACAAACATGGTATCCAATCCTTAGATAAGTGGTCTTGGGGCATACCTGTGTTGATATTCTTCATATTGAAGGCAAGGCATGTCTAACAATAACTAAGCTTGTTCATACCATTACTTGGTAACAAGGGAATCATCTAAATTTCTAAGATTTAGGTCGGAATTTTATATTTGTCGGTCATGTATCCTCAGCACCCCCATAATAGGTGTATGCAAGGTGTGCTAGAGAACAACAAAGGTAAAGGGATCTAAGGTGAGAACTAAAATATGCTATTCTATGATTATTTAAGTCAATATGCACTTCATAGATCCTAGGCTAATATCCTAGAAAAAATATGAGATGTAAATCAAACACTACAAGAGTCAATTCAATGTAGCTCCATCCCACCTCCATAAAGGAGGTGTGTGTGTTAGGGGTTACTAAGGACTAACTCACATTCACATAGGTGGGTTGCGGAGTGCAAGTGACCAAATTAGTCAGGGGTTGAAAACCTTAATTAATATTGGCTACTAGGAAATAATTGTATCAACAACCTCTAAGGGTCAGCAACCTAATTAAGGGTCAACCTAAGATAACTTGGAATAGTCAAGTCACCAACTGCTTAGGCTCTAATACCATTTTGTAAAGAGTGGGACCCAACTAGGGGGACCACTCCCTATCAACATTATCTTGAGACCGCCATAGAAAAGCCCATACATTGAAACATGATAAATAGATAGAAGGGTAGCTATATTGTTCTCAAAATAACATGGTAAAAAGTGCATAAAGCAAAAGCAGTGGAAAGTAAAGAGTTTAAGTTATTACATAATCCATTTATTTCTAAGAACTTGTCCACATGGACATAAAAGAAAACACCAAAGAAACTAAACTAATGGGTCGATTGCAGAGGGCAACCTAGCCATCTCATAAATTCACGAACTACTATTGGACAGGTTCCTCGAACACTGGGTCCTCAAGTGCATGCTCCTCCTCTAAGGTCACCACGGGCTCCTCTTCACCTGGGTGGAAGGAAACATCACCCAGAACAAGGAAACAACAAAGAGGTCAGCAAAGGCTGAGTATGTACATATATAAAACATTATGGGCATTATATAGGGTTACAAGTACAAAAGAGATGTTCCCACAAAAAAGGGGCTATTTGCAATTAGGTATGTTCAAGAGAAAGTAACAAAAGAAATGAGGCATATAAAATTTCAGATTTACAAACATGATAATAAAAGAATGTCTTGCCATACAGATTCACATTAAAACAATAAATATTTGCATGCATAACAATGTAGACTAAATATACCTAAAATAGGGCCATAACACCATAGGATCATGGCCTAAAAACAAACAAGGGTGGAAACGCACACCCTGGGCGGAATACACACGCCCTATATAAATATGGTTGTACATGAGTACCGCTATTCTAGATATTCTAGTCAAACATGTAGCATGCATAAAATAGAGTGACAAGACTGGCATTTTAGTCAATTTCAAATAAAAAGACAATATCGAAGAAGGGGTCCAAAAACCCATTATAAACAAGGTATCACAATAATCAATTGAATATCTTGAATTGAGAGAAGGAAAAATAATAAATGTCCAAGCAAGTGATTTTCAAGTAGAATAACAATACAAGAGATGCCTCATTAAAAGAATGTAGATTTTAGTCAAATAATGCCCAAAATAAAATAGAGGATGTACATACCTTATGATCAGTCCTAGATATTCAATAACACCTCCTAAGCACAGGGTCAGGGTTGTCTCAACCTAGTCATAACATGTGTGCATTTGATTAATATAAAATGTATTAAATCTCTTGCTTAGACCCTACTGTCAGTTACAAATTTGAGCGTGAAACCTGTCCCAATAAATCAGGCATATTTTTTTATTTCAAAAACATATTTATTTGTATTATTTGGATAAGCCAATAATTACTTATGAATTTTACAAGTTTAAGTCATTTACTGATCGAAAAGAAAATAAATTGTATATTGACCAATATACCCTCGAATGAAAATGCAAGAAGGATCGGGGTCAAAGGCAAGTCAAGAATAATAAAAGGACTTCTTTACCCATGGCATGCGACCCTGGGTTACACAGGCCTCATGGGAGAGCCATGACTTTTATCCCAGGGATTGCACTCCCTGTATCTCACGCCATGGAGAAAACATGGGAGCTCTGCTCCAGCACCCTACTGTGAGAACGACACTGCTATCCCAAGGTCATTGGGGGTAGGTCGTCCCTGACCGTGGAAGGAGTCGACCTCACAGAATCTGTGTTAAAACCTGGGATGGCACGACCAGGAATGATGGCAGTCCTGGCATCAGCACACGAGGAAGGTCTCCTCCACCAGGTCAGGCTGGTTATCAGAGGCGATGGAAGAGTCTACAGCTACGGCAATTAGCTTGAAATCATCTACTGAGGAAGACCCAAAATGCACGAGTAAAACAGGGAGCAGAACCCTATTACAGCCATCGACAGGGTGGCCAATCACCCCATGAAATTCACAGCAACGGAAAGGAACGACCATCGTTCTTTTCGACCCAAGGACACAGGTGAAATCGTGATGAATTGAAGGGACAAAATTAAAGGACAAGGGTCCTAGATGGTTACCCCACGAGGAATCGATCTAAGGTCGCTCCAGCTGCCAGAGCTTCAAGCTTTTGCACTGGGGGAGGCAGCCGTCGTCCGAGCTCTCCACGCACCAACGAACTGAATTGGTTGTGGGAATTCGTAGGCAAGTGGTCAAGGTTGATTTTCGAGCCGATAGAGATCGAGGGGACGACCCAAAATGAGAAGTTGAGAGGAATGGGAAAATAGCAGTGGCGGCTGCTTGGACCTAAGATGGGCATTTTTTATGTGGGGCACCGCACGAGGTGAGGTAGGGTTTGTAGGACTCGAAAGAGTGAGGGGGTTCTGTTGGCAAAGAAAACGTGAGGAATCATTTAGCCTAGCGAGAGAGAGTGATCAGAGAAAGTCTCGGCTCTGAACGAGTCACTAAAGCACGCGAATATCGGAGGTAGGGGACGAATGAGTCCCCAGGTACCCGACCCGAGCCGCTCGCATGAACCAGAACCGGCTCCTGGACCCAAGGCTAGGTCGTGACAAAAGAAATGATTAAATCGACCAAAACATAGGTTAAATCATATAAAATCTATTAGGGTCCAATTAAGGGTGCGTCTAACATCCAAATGACTCCAAAATTTGAGGGTTAACTAATTAAGATGTGAGGAACTCAATTTTGGGCTTAGATTTGGATTTTGAGATTTCCTTAACTATCGTTCAACCATTAGGCATAAATCATTCAATAAATGAAATGAATTAGACCTAATGGTCAAAGGTGGTAAAATCTTCCACCTAGACTCGATCCTATTCTTATATGATACCTAAGTCTATCCTAATACATCAATCTAGGGTAAGGTAGTCTAGGTTATCATTTTTGCCTATAAATTTGCTAATTAAGGTATTAAGTTAGAAAATTCACATGACTTCAACTTTATGGATCCCAACTTGAGTCAATCTAGGGTTTGGTCGTCAAGAGTTATCTAATTAGGGTTTTAAACTTATACTAAAGGTCAAATTGAGTAAACCCTTTGTAGATGTATTCAGTTATCTCACTCAATATCTAAACGTCACGCTATGGTATTAAATCCATATCGGGACAATTGTGTGGTATCACTATACACCAATCTCCCATAATTCAATTATTAGGGCTATAGCATCCTAAGATTTATGTCCACGGGATACAATTGAGTCAATTAGGCTATTAGTTCTCAACAATGTATAATCTATCATAGATTTAGGGAATTATGCACACTAAAAGGTACCTATTTGAAACAAAAATCAAGAGGAAGGAAAGAGGGTTATTGGATAACAATATAATCGAGTAGGGTCCTAGTAGAACGGAGGATTAGCCTATGTGTCTGGAATCGAGTATGTTACAACACTCCACCCCTTAAAGAGGATTTCGTCTCCGAAATCCATCCAGTTGTGGTATCGAATGCTAAGTTATACTTTTAACCAAGTTATAAATTTCTAGTGTACTTAATGTAGGGGGTCATAACATACTACTCATATCACACTTATTGTCCACTCTCAAGGTGAAACTATATGTCTCCATGTGTCATGCATCCATAATTTGATTATGATAGATGTTGGGCTGGCCACCTAGTGGTCCTGCCACCACACCGCAGAACGGGAGCTCGTGTCGTCGGAATTTCTGGTGGGAAAGTGACGGGAAAAAAGATGACGGCCGCGTAAAGGGACCGGCCGCCTCTTCCCCGCCCACCCTCAGCTCAGGGCGGGGAATTCGGCCAAAATATGGACACCCGATGGGCCCGGCACGCACAATCCGGCCCATCATTGCACTTCGGACAGCCGCCCGTAGCATCAGGACGGCCCCTTTCGAGCAAATGGCACGGTCTTTTTTTTGGTGTATTGCACCAAATTCGATACACCATTCACATAAGTTACAACAAAACCTAGAATTCTGTCCAACAATTTGTATCCAAGGGCTGCCTACAATGATATCATAGTTTTTCCATTCTTTGATCATGATCCACATAATTTCTCTTGTTATCATCATCATCAAAATAACAACATCATCATTATCATCTACTCACCATCCTCTTTATCAATATCACCGACATCATCACCTACTCCTCCTCATCATCATTATCAACATTATCATCATCATCATCCTCATCATCATCATCAACAACCTCAACATATCAATAATATTATTTATAATAGTCACTCTAGGTAAGACGCGCATATATGTCTTGTTTTCCTTCTGTATTAGGGTTATATCTTAAATCAAGTTTTTATATATAGACTTTATCAGGGAGTCAAATTATGATGTGTCACATAACAAGGACAACACATATACTTTAATAGGCGCATTAGGGTTGGGGTGTAAGTTTAGGGTTTTGTTTTCCAACAAGTTTTCTCATTCCTATATCAGTACTATTGTGTGTTGTATGCAACTTATTGAATTTCTCATTCAAGAGCTAAATTTACACATTACAGTAGACATGATTTGACTAATGTGTATTCAATCCCTTTTCACTTATATTCATAATGGTCTCAAGGGAAAATGTTTAGAAATTCTATCTTACTTAGCATGTTCACCCTAGCCTATATCGTATAGCCATCCTCACCACTTAATTATTAGCGATCTGGGGTATAGGATATTAATTTGAGCTTTAGTGAAATTTTACTTTTACCCCTATCTGTCTTAAATACCCCCTTTAAGGATAACTCAAGACAAAGTTTTAAGATCCATTTTAATCATCAATGTAACATGTAGGACGGTATGATTAGCAAGGCTCCTCTGAAATTCCCAGTTTGGTAGCCTCTACATATGTTTGACATTATTACTAGGAGTTATCCAAGTTTTACTCATTGTAGCTGTTATTAATCATGATTATGCATATTAACTAGATTGTACGGGAACTCCACCCCTTAAAAGGCTTAAACTATAACTTAGGGCATAGCCCAGAGGGGAAAAAGGGTGGATCCACTGGGTCTGATATATAAAACTAATTATGCTAGTCTTAGGCCTAGGGTATTAAGGTTGAACACGTCAACCAAAGGTACTGCACTAAAGAGATTCTCTACTATTCAACTTTCTTGTGGTGGTGACTTGGTTCCAAAACCATCGATAAAATATGAAAACTTTTCTTTTGTACATATAAATTAATAATGAAAATAAGTTTGACGATGCAAAACTTGCAGTGAAAAATCCAAAATTGGTGCCAAAATCAACCAGAGAACCAATTCAACCACCACATACTATTATTTTATCATCACATCCTTAACTTAAAGGGTCTAATCCTTCAGACACCACATAGGGCATTTGACTACACCTCAACTAGGCTTTTTTTAACATGGGAGGGAGAAGGGTTTCCTATTACACATGGTCAAAATCATCAAACTTTAACGAGGTAAGACATATGTCATTCCCCATATCACTCTTAAGCATAATTGACACAACCTCATCACAAGACCTAAGGGAGTCATATGATCATCCAATAATTATAGTAAGGTATATGTGTTCCTTCTACACTTGACGATTTACAACTGTAGTCCCGTCAAAAGACAAGATGAACTATATAGTAATTTACCAATAACATCATTCACTGGGTAACCTAAATGCACCATGGGGGCGAGAGAGGCAAACTACTAAGAATATTATGCAAAACTTAATAGCATCTACCCACTAAACCTCATGTATGTGGCATAAAAGCTAAACAAACATGGTATCCAATCCTTAGATAAGTGGTCTTGGGGCATACCTGTGTTGATATTCTTCATATTGAAGGCAAGGCATGTCTAACAATAACTAAGCTCGTTCACACCATTACTTGGTAACAAGGGAATCATCTAAATTTCTAAGATTTATGTCAGAATTTTATATTTGTCGTTCATGTATCCTCAGCACCCCCATAATAGGTGTATGAAAGGCGTGCTAGAGAACAACAAAGGTAAAGGGATCTAAGGTGAGAACTAAAATATGCTATTCTATGATTATTTAAGTCAATATGCACTTCATAGCTCCTAGGCTAATATCCTAGAAAAATTATGAGATGTAAATCAAACACTATAAGAGTCAATTCGATGTAGCTCCATCCCACCTCCATAAAGGAGGTGTGGGTGTTAGGGGTTACTAAGGACTAACTCGCATTCACATAGGTGGGTTGCGGAGTGCAAGTGACCAAATTAGTCAGGGGTTGAAAACCTTAATTAATATTGACTACTAGGAAATAATTGTATCAACAACCTCTAAGGGTCAGCAACCTAATTAAGGGTCAACCTAAGATAACTTGGAATAGTCAAGTCACTGATTGCTTAGGCTTTGATACCATTTTGTAAAGAGTGGGACCCAACTAGGGGGACCACTCTCTATCAACATTATCTTGAGACCGCCATAGCAAAACCCATTCATTGAAACACGATACATAGATAGAAGGGTAGCTTTATTGTTCTCAAAATAACATGGTAAAAAGTGCATAAAGCAAAAGCAGCGGAAAGTAAAGAGTTTAAGTTATTACATAATCCATTTATTTCTAAGAACTTGTCCACGTGGACATAAAAGAAAACACCAAAGAAACTAAACTAATGGGCCGATTGCAGAGGGCCACCTAGGCATCTCAGAAATTCATGAACTACTGTTGGACAGGTTCCTCGAACACTGGGTCCTCAAGTGCAGGCTCCTCCTCTAATGTCACCACGGGCTCCTCTTCACCTGGGTGGAAGGAAACATCACCCAGAATAAGGAAACAACAAAGAGGTCAGTAAAGGCTGAGTATGTACATATATAAAACATTCTGGGCATTATATAGGGTTACAAGTACAAAAGAGATGTTCCCACAAAAAAGGTGCTTTTTGCAATTAGGTATGTTCAAGAGAAAGTAACAAAAGAAATGAGGCATATATAATTTCAGATTTACAAACATGATAATAAAAGAATGTCATGTCATACAGATTCACATTAAAACAATAAATATTTGCATGCATAACAATGTAGACTAAATATACCTAAAATAAGGCCATAACACCATAGGATCATGGCCTAAAAACAAACAAGGGTGGAAACGCACACCCCGGGCGGAATGCACACGCCCTATATAAATATGGTTGTACATAAGTACCGCTATTCTAGATAATCTAGTCAAACATGTAGCATGCATAAAATAGAGTGACAAGACTGGCATTTTAGTCAATTTCAAATAAAAAGACAATATAGCAGAAGGGGTCCAAAAACCCATTATAAACAAGGTATCACAATAATCAATTGAATATCATGAATTGAGAGAAGGAAAAATAATAAATGTCCAAGCAAGTGATTTTCAAGTAGAATAACAGTACAAGAGATGCCTTATTAAAAGAATGTAGATTTTAGTCAAATAATGCCCAAAATAAAATAGAAGATGTACATACCTTATGATCAGTCCTAGATATTCAATAACACCTCCTAAGCACAGAGTCAGGGTTGTCTCAACCTAGTCATAACATGTGTGCATTTGATTAATATAAAATATATTAAATCTCTTGCTTAGAAATTGACCCTACTGTCGGTTGCAAATTTGAGCGTGAAATTTGTCCCAATAAATCAGACATATTTTTTTATTTCAAAAACATATTTATTTGTATTATTTGGATAAACCAATAATTACTTATGAATTTTATAAGTTTAAGTCATTTACTGATCGAAAAGAAAATAAATTGTATATTGACCAATATACCCTTGAA
Organism: Alisma plantago-aquatica; assembly: GCA_963693085.1. NCBI lineage: Eukaryota > Viridiplantae > Streptophyta > Magnoliopsida > Alismatales > Alismataceae > Alisma > Alisma plantago-aquatica. Next base: position 982,204,061 of record OY856412.1, read on the forward strand.
TGAAAATGCAAGAAGGATCGGGGTCAAAGGCAAGTCAAGAATAATAAAAGGACTTCTTTACCCATGGCATGTGACCCTGGGTTACACATGCCTCATGGGCGAGCCATGACTTTTGTCCCAGGGATTGCACTCCCCGTATCTCACGCCATGGAGGAAACATGGGAGCTCTACTCCAGCACCCTACTGCGAGAACGACACTGCTATCCCAAGGTCATTGGGGGTAGGTCATCCCTGACCGTGGAAGGAGTCGACCTCACAGAATCTGTGTTAAAACCTGGGATGGCACGACCAGGAACGATGGCAGTCCTGGCATCGGCACACGAGGAAGGTCTCCTCCACCAGGTCAGGCTGGTTATTAGAGGTGATGGAAGAGTCTACAGCTACAGCGATTAGTTTGAAATCATCTACTAAGGAAGACCCAAAATGCACGAGTAAAACAGGGAGAAGAACCCTATTACAGTCGTCGACAGGGTGGCCAATCACCCCAAAAAATTCGCAGTAATAGAAAGGAACGACCATCGTTCTTGTCGACCCAAGGACAAAGGTGAAATCGTGATGAATTGAAGGGACGAAATGAAAGGAAAAGGGTCCTAGATGGTTACCCCACAAGGAATCGATCTGAGGTCGCTCCAGCTGCCGGAGCTTCAAGCTTTTGCGTTGGGGGAGGCAGCCGCCGTCCGAGCTCTCCACACACCCACGAACTAAATTGGTTACGGGAATTCATAGGCAAGTGGTCCAGGTTAATTTCCGAGCCCATAGAGATCAAGGGGACGACCCGAAACGAGAAGTTGAGAGGAATGGGAAAATAGCAGCGGCGGCTGCTTGGACCTAAGATGGGCATTTTTTATGTGGGGCACCGCACGAGGTGAGGTAGGGTTTGTAGGACTCGGAAGAGCGAGGGGGTTCTATTGGCGAAGAAAACATGAGGAATCATTTAGCCTAGCAAGAGAGAGCGACCAGAGAAAGTCTTGGCTCTGAACAAGTCACTGAAGCACGCAAATGCCGGAGGTAGGGGACGACTGAGTCCCCAGGTACCTGACCCGAGCCACTCGCATGAACCAGAACCGGCTCCTGGACCCAAGGCTAGGTCGTGACAAAAGAAATGATTAAATCGACCAAAACATAGGTTAAATCATATAAAATCTATTAGGGTCCAATTAAGGGTGCGTCTAACATCAAAATGACTCCAAAATTTGAGGGTTAACTAATTAAGATGTGAGGAACTCAATTTTGGGCTTAGATTTGGATTTTGAGACTTCCTTAACTATCATTCAACCATTAGGCATAAATCATTCAATAAATGAAATGAATTAAACCTAATGGTCAAAGGTGGTCAAATCTTCCACCTAGACTCGATCCTATTCTTATATGATACCCAAGTCTATCCTAATACATTAATCTAGGGTAAGGTAGTCTAGGTTATCATTTTTGCCTATAAATTTGCTAATTAAGGTATTAAGTTAGCAAATTCACATGACTTCAACTTTATGGATCCCAACTTGGGTCAATCTAGGGTTTGATCGTCAAGAGTTATCTAATTAGGGTTTTAAACTTATACTAAAGGTCAAATTGAGTAAACCCTTTGTAGATGTATTCAGTTCTCTCACTCAATATCTAAACGTCACGCTATGGTATTAAATCCATATCGGGACAATAGTGTGGTATCACTATACACCAATCTCCCATAATTCAATTATTAGGGCTATAGCATCCTAAGATTTATGTCCACGGGATACAATTGAGTCAATTAGGCTATTAGTTCTCAACAATGTATAATCTATCATAGATTTAGGGAATTATGCACACTAAAAGGTACCTATTTGAAACAAAAATCAAGAGGAAGGAAAGAGGGCTATTGGATAACAATATAATTGAGTAGGGGCCTAGTGGGGCATAGGATTAGCCTATGTGTCTGGAATCGAGTATGGTACACTTTTCTAATAAAAAATCATCATGTAATCCTTAAATATCTTATATAGATTTCCATGTTAGGGTTAGTGTACTGTATGCTATACCTTAAAGTTTGGAGGATAGTGATTAGTAAAAATCTTAGTGTTGGACCTTATACTTGGTTATGTACCCTTTCACCTATAAAATAGTTTGACTTATTCAACCCTTTGAGTGGAATGGTAGTGTTAGTACCTTGATAGATTTTGGAGTTGCTGATTTCGGGGATGAAATCCTCTTTAAGGGGGTGGAGTCCCTCAATGCCTTGAAATCAAGAAACCCTAACTCCTTAGACATGGGATTAGTAAGCTTATACGTTTAGAGTTGAACAAACATAATACAATTGTAATTCATCTTGTTTGTTTATGAACTAATGGATAAGTCATCTAAGGAATAATTCATATGCTTGAACCTTAATATATTCTTGATGCAAATAATAATTAGTTATTCATTAATATTTGTGAATATACATAATTTTTATTAAGGCACCGTAATGATAGATAAAGGCATAATATGTAATGGTCATGTTGACCTAAACCATAAGATGTAATCATCTAGCCCTAACAATATATAATGTTTTCATGGTATAACAATGGTCATGTTGACATTAGTTTCCATCACATAATATACCTTGGTACATGTAAATGTATTATAATCACCAAATCAAAATTGTGATCAAGTCACCAACATATGGTAGGCATATCACTTTGTTGACGAAATACATTTCATTAATCATCTTATCATAAATTGGTTTATGAATAAAATCAGTAATATGAAAATGGGTAATTTGATTCACATAATGTGATGTTAATTCATGTTAATTAGTGTAATAAGAGAAAATGACTAATGATGCCATGGATATGAGTATGAAAGATGTTGTGACAATATGTAACTTAGGTATAAGCCATTAATCTGACACATTTGGACTTGTTATAGGTTTCATAATTTACTAGGTAATATTACATGGTTCTCACCAAAATAATTTGTGATAGTTCTTCATGATGAAGAAAATGGAGAATAATATTAAGTTATTAATATTTGTGATCTAATGCATCTATAAATATTGAATGGCTTAGTAAACCCTAATTGTGCTTTAAACCCTTCATGAGGGAAATGCATATGATATTATATCGAGATGTGATTGTGAATAAAATGTGATCTAAGTGGTGGAATAATAAACATGATGCCTCTTCATGATGGAGATGATGCTAATAAGACAAAAATGTTAATTATATTATGTTGGATAAAAGGCTATAGGTTTTGTGGAAACCTTAGTAAGACTTGGCCTATGTGTAGAGATTTTTGAAGTACCCACCTAGATGCTTATGTGGGGATGTTACACACTCACCCTCTCTTCCTGCTTGTTGTGATTTTGGGGACGAAATCCACTTTAAGGGGTGGATTGTTGTAACATACTGAAATCCAAGGTCTTTCTTGCAATTTACACACTTTTGAGCTTTTCTTTGCCTTCTAGTCCATTTGGACCTTGTTCATAAATTTCCCATCCTTTTGGATCATTTTTGGACTCAATGTGCAATTTGAGCATTAATGATGGTGAAATTCCATTTTTCCCCCATTTATGATTATAAAGGGGTATTTGCACAAATAACCCACTTAATGTAATAATTGAGGACTAATAATGCAAAATGGAGTTTTATGAGAGATAATAAGTGGATAATGTTAATTTGGAGCTCTAATATCTTTTTGGATAAGATATGAGCAAAAATATGTAATGGAATTAATTATAAGTGTAATTAACCTAATTTCTTTCTCTCTCCTCGAAAATGATAATAATATATCAAAATAGAATATAATGGTGATATTTTTCTCAATATGATTGGTGAAAGTAATGGTAATGAATCAAAACAAGGTATGTCAATCCTATTTTGGTATGTGAATCTTCAAACTGATTTTATAAGCTTTAAACATAGTATAACTATATTGCATGAATCCAATCAATTGTATTGATGTGTAACGCTAGAGTTTGGCCGATTTTTCATTGTCATGCGCCTCACCCTTCACCTGCTCCTCATCCAATGGTTGTCATTTAATATCGATCCAATCTAACGGTGGAGAACTCATCTCCTACCTCCGGTCGTTCGACAGTCGAGCCTCTCAACTTCCCCGGTCTCGTTCTCCCTCTACACAACACCATTTCACGCGATTCTTGTCCCTTTGGTTTCATCTCCTCTCGACAGATTCTTTGACCTTTTGCTCGACCAGTAGTGTGGTCTATAGGTGAAACGCATAACTGAGGTCTCTCCCCCTTCTCCGCCGCAAGGCATAGTAAGGCCAAGGGCCTCCCTCTGACCTATTTAAGGGGTCGTTGAGCACCCTCAGGCCTCGAGCCTTCCTCCTCTCCCCCCAATTTCACCCCCACAACCTTGGATCTCCCTGACCTGCTCGGTCTTCTTCCCTAGTGACAGTGACCCCGCCTGGTCTCTACGCGCCACCTAAATTCAATCGGACTTAAGGTAAGCATCCTCGGCCATCCCTCTTCCTGTTTCTACCCTCGCTTTGTCCTGCGATGCCCCCGGTCGCCTAGTCCTATAGGCCACTGAAACTCTTTGTCACCGTCATGCGGTTTCATGTCTATAGTGTACCTTCACCTTTGAAAATTGTTCCGCTGAACTCGTCTTGCTCCCACAAAGCTGTTCAGATCATTTTCTTCTCGAGAATTAGCCCATGTTCTCAGCGTTGGCCTGGTCTTGTACCTCCCTTTTCCGTCTAGTTTCCGGCATGTTTAGCTACAGGAGGCTTCTTCCAGTAAGCCCTTGTGACCACAAGACCTTAGGAAACTAATCCCTGGTCTCCGGTTGCAGTGATGGTGCCTCAAATGGCATCTAGGACATGGCCTCCCTGACCCAGAGAGCTACTCGAGCCATGGCTTGAAGCTACAATCCTGGAGTTGTAATGACCGAAATGCCCACTCTAATTCAATCAATTCCATTAAACGAGCATGGGCCTATTCATAATTTTGTGTCCTCCCTTTGTTTCTCACTAGCAAGATTAATACTTGTGATTGACCGAAATGCCCTCACCATTTTCATTATTTGATTTTACGAGCAGTAACAAAATGGTAAATTACCTCTCCATTATATCGTGTTTGACCTAGGTCAGTGAGAGTGGACCCGCCGATGTAGCCAAATGTGATTGGTCCACGTCAGCATGGGCACGGCCGCAGTGGCCCATCCCCATTCGGCCATTTATCTTGCTGATGTGGCTTTTTCTTGTATTTTCATTGGTCTGGTTTAATTAATTCATAGTAAATCAAACATTGGTCAGAAAAATGCAAATAAATAGTCGTTGGAAAGGATTTTTTTAGTAGAATCCGAATTTCTAGTTTTTGAGTCCTATTCCTAAATGATTTTTCGAAGTTTATCTTAAATATCATTTTAATCACCTTAAATGATCTAAAATGTGTAAATAATCTATTTTAACTCCAAATTGGGAAATAAAATATGTTTTCTTAATCTGGAGAATGTGATTAATCGATTGGACTAGGTTTTAAACCTTAAATCGTGGTTTTGAAAATAAGTTCCGAAATTAGGGTTTTTCCTATGCTTTATGCCTTAATATATACTAATACATGTGTAATGTTTATAACATCATTCTTTAGACATATAATATGTTTGTGTCATGATATCATGATTGAGACAAATATAATAGACGAAATTACCTTTATCATTATCAAATCAGGTATCTAATGCCACATTCCAACAACCTTGGCTTAGGGAATCAGAATGTTGCCATATTATTTTTATATCTTCTGATGTCGTAATGCGTTGAATTATTTTTGTAATATCTCTGTTGTTATTTATATGTAACTTGATTGGTTTTGTCATAAAAAGGAGTTATTAATCTAACTAATTAGTGTAACCTCAATATTGTAGAGTCTTGAGTTCGTAGACTTTTTGTGTGAATCATTGGGGGGAATAGTTAATAGGTTAAACTTAAGACAATATGTCAATTGCTAATGTTGTCCATAGTCATATGTTAGTGAATATATGGGGAAAAGTGGGTTTGACATGCCATGACATATTTAGACTCTATTAGGGACTCCATTGTCATAAATGATACGATAATACATGACAAGTGATATGTGAGGGAGAATGGATATGGTTGTGCTCTAAGTTTTGTGATGTGACTTATATACTCTAGATAGGCATGTGATTATGAGGATCTGATCTTAAGTATTTATCCAATGTATATGTGGCTTGAAAGCCTTCTACCTCTTCCTTACCTTGCTTTGACCTGAGGATAGTGAAGAGAAGTATGGAATCTAGATATCCTTAGATCTTGTAGGGATTACTTGTATGGCTTAGTAGCATCTAGCTAACAATTTGAGTGGTATGACTTCAATTTTCTAGGGCATAATATAATGTGTAACTCAACCATTTAGTATATTTGTTTAGATTTATTTGGCGAGAAACATAGATTGTGTTCATGGTGTGTGATTTCCTTACTTTCATAAATATATTGTTTTATATCTTGATCATGTATTCATCTTGTTAAATATATGTTTGTAATAAGAGTACAACTTCAAATATACTACTAATTTAATGATTTAAATGTTTATTTTCTTGTTTGTATTGCATATGAACTTTTTATAAATAATAAATATTTTAGTTGATATATCATATTGTTAGGAGTTGAGGTCTCACCTCATGATTTTTCTACATCTTGTTAGGTGATTGGTCGAGCTTTCCAGGTAGCGTTGGTGAGGACCAGTCTAGTGGTGGATGTCATTCACCTAGAGGTAGGTGATGAGTGTATGACACCAGAGTCATGCTCTATCGGACATCACTTGGAGAATAGGTGATTTGTGTGCTTGGATTAGGTAGAATATAGCCATCTATGTACTCATGTCTGAACTGGGAGTTCTACAAGATAATTTTATATCTGGCTTGAGATTTTGACTCGTGTACGATCCTTGCGTAGCAGTTATACGAGTTGTAAGCTACACGTCTATGTCTTTTGTTTCAGTCCTTTTGTAATATAAGTGACAAAAATCATAACCTATTGTGGAGTGTATATGTAACTATGGAACAATTTAATACATAAGAGCAATGTCTTGTTGATATCTCTCTTGAAGAATATTCGAAACTTTTGGTTCCTTGTTGTGATAGTATAATTATGCATTTTTAATGAGAGTTAAGTTTTAACTGAGATTTGTTTTGAATAATCTCAATCTTGAGGCAGTGGGACGTCACATTGACAATTTTAGTTGTTAAGAGTTTGTTCCAACTTCATTTGGGTTTGTTCAGAGATGCCCTCCACCTCCCCATACACACAAACATGGGTTAATGTTGGTTTCATTGTTTGTGATCACCATGGTTTCCCACAGGCGATCGGTCATCCATAACCCTAATTTTGTGTTGTGTGGTCATTTTCCCAACCCTAATTTTGTGTTTTCTATTTTAAAGACTCATGTAATCTTCAATACTTATGACTTGCAATTTGTTTTTCTTCTATACAGTTAGGATATAGTTTTGGGTTACTTGTTTATTTAGGTCATTTCTAAGAACCTATATTCGGTATTTAAAAAAAACATGGTCAATTAATTATGGGACAAATTGATCGCCATAAAGCTTGATGAACTGTCTTGACACCCATACAGACTAAACGGATTTCGTATATCATTTACCGAATCTTGTAGCAAACATCTTATTTAAAACCATATAAAAATTCCATTTTCTCGTATTAATCTAGAGTTTGTTTCCCTATAACCCCATGGGTTTTGCAGAAATTCCAGAACACCATTGTGTTATGGGAAATCCTAATAAAAACATTTATTAGTTTGTCGTTGAACTAACGGATTGCACATTGCCGCCGTTTTGTTTTTCTTGAGTCACATTATTAGCTATTAAGTGCCAATTGTATTAAATGATAATTTTATTAAGAAATAATAGTACTTTATTATTAAATTAAATTCTATAAATCATAAATAGTTTTATTTTATTTTTTCAAAATTATAAAATATGATTCTGGTATTCTCACATATTGTGTTGGTTTTGTTCGTTAAGTATAATGTTGAATAGGAGTGGTAAAGATAAATCTTACTCGACTTCGATTAGTTCAAGTATTGACTTTTTTTACCCGAACAAGAATGGACTTGAATCTGAATATACAAATTTATTTAAGGGTAGAGTCGAAGTTTGTTGTTGTAGACATCGGAAACTCGATGCACTGAATTATATCAATAATTTTGCTGTGACATTCAATTCATGTTGTATGTAGTACAAAATTTTACCATCTGCAAACTATTTTTTTTTTCTTTTTCTCATGACATATGCGATTATAATTTCTTCATTTCTAACAATTAATTGAAATCTTTGTTTACAAAAAAGTTGTTTAGAGCAACAAATTTTCAGGTTTATGGGTAGGGTTTCATTTTGGTACAATTCTGGTCGGATGTAAAATCCTTGAAAAATGGCGAAATCTTACCCTCTAAACTGGAACCGATTTTACCGTTTTTGGTTCCAACCTATTGAACTTGAAATTATGAAATCTCATGTTGTATGAGTAAATCCGAAAATCTTAGAAAGAAAAACATGTTTAACTTTAAAATGTTGCGGAATTGTTGCTCTAAATAATATTTTGTAAACGATAATATTTATTAATTGTTATAAATGATAAAAAAAACAAGATTCTCAATTGTCTTTATAAAAAAACTTATTTTGTCAATAGTTAAATTTATACTACATACAACATAGATTGAAAATAGTAATTAAAAGATTGATATAATTTGGTGGACATTGAGTTTCACATATGTTGACAACGAAAAACTCAGACTATGCTCATAACTAAATTTGCAAGACTAGTCAAATAAGTCGATACCTGAACCAGTTGAAGTCAGGTCGCACCTAACTTTATCAGTCCTGCTCAAAATTATTGGAGCCAAACAAAACCTACACATAACGTGAAAAAAAAACTCAAATTTTATAATTTCAAAAAATTATACAATAAAAAATGTTTAATTTATAAATATTCATATAACAATAACTGGATATTATTTCTTTGTAATCTAGTTATTTAATGCCACTCACACTTAGTAGCTAAGAATATGACTTAAAAAATAAAACGGCGGCTGTGTACAAACTAAAATCTGTTGTCCCAGACTTTTGCCCCAGCGTGTCCCGTTGAATCTCTATCGTACCCACTTTGTAATTTTTTTAAGGTTGAGTTTTTGGGTAAATCAATGACAAGCATTGTTGGAGACACAACCTTAGCAGCCAGCCCAATACAGATTCGGAGACGCTGTGCAGTCCGTCAGTTTTGTCAACAGCAAACTAACACGAGGATTTATTTCAGGATTTTACATGACAGTGTATTTGGGATTCCTGCAAAACCCAACGGGTTATAGGGAAAAGAACTCTTAAATCTACCTCGCTCAATGTTCAACTATTGATATTAAACTCTGATCAAGCCACTAGACATGTCATAAATGTTGATCCATGGTCAATCACGTGTTGGGGCTAAACTGAACCCGGACATTTTACCAAATAGGGACCAGAAAAAGACAGTTTTGAAATAGGCAACTCATATCAAACTAAATTCCTAGGTAACACATACTATAAAATAAATAAATATAAAATAAATGCCAATAATGATCCTCGTCATAGATCCATAAAGCTAATGTGGTTCCGGGGCTTTAATGGGAACAGGCACCTTGTGGAAACATGGAACAGTAGATGGGATAGATAAATCTGATTTCCAGTCGGAACAAAACTTGCCTTTTCAGAAAGAAAGAAAGAAAAAAGGAGCCCAATGACTAATTGTACCTCCTTAAGAAGAAAAATGCCGCTGTTGCAACATGCCTAGTATAAGTACGACGCCTAACGTCATGTTTGGTGCGCGGTGAACAAATGGAAGGGAAAGAGAGGGAAGGGGAGGGAAAGGAAGGAAACACTTATTTTAGTCTGTTTGGTTAACATGAGCGAAAGGGAAGAGAACATAAAATAATAATAAAATACTTTTTTAACAAGCCATATTATTATGAAAAGTTACTACGCACATATTAATACATGAAAAATTAAGATAAGCTAAACTCATGTGTCTCGTGATCAAAACGACATTATTCATACAATTGTTTTGTTAACTATGAAACAATTGTTTTGTTAACGATGAAGATACAATTCACATATCTAACTCATTGAATTGTACATTTTGTGAATTTAACAGCATATCTATCAATAATATTAATTTATTATGATCTTCTACTTACTTCCACAATTGCCTCCATTTTCTATTTTTTCTTGCATTATTATGTTTGTAATTTTTATTTATCTCAAACTGCCAACATTTTTTCTAACTTTTTAAGATTCTTTCTAAATTGTGTGCCATATTTATTCTAATTTCTTTTTTTATTTTTTCTTTAAAAAAAATCCTCCAAATTCTCCCCAACATTTATATATCCCTACAAGTGAGGTGAGAGACTAGATGCTCTTTATTCTCATAAATTCTAAACTATGCAGTTATTTTTCCCTTTATTTATAATTTCCCCCCACATTCATATTTTCCTCCAAGCTTTATAATTAATTTCCCACCAAGTTTTCCCCTTGCCTTTGTCTCTGCTCCAATTTGGTGGGGAGAAAAGCTACTAAAATACACTTGGTTTTTTCCCCTTCATTCCCCTCCCTTCCCCTTCACCATGTGCAACTAAACAGCTTAAGCTTTTTCCCTCTTCACCTATAGCCGTTGTGCACAGAATCAATGGGGAACCAATCAATCATCTCTGCGTACGGTTGTGTGACAAATCATTAACGTAAGATTGCAAGAAAACGCCAATAGGAAAAAGCAAATCCACTCCAAATTAGAATTCGTTAAGTGATCATCTTTTTTTGCTTTATATATTAGATCGGGATAACAATTTCTCATCTTCTTGACGGTATGTGGAGGAAAAGACGTTACCATATTCTTCAATGCCGATATGACTATATGAACCAAGCAAAATTCGGCATATTACAACAACGCACCAAGAGGGAAAATACCTACAATCTAAGGAAAGATAAAATTGGCAATCCACCGAATTCCTGATTTAGACTCGAAGGTTGTTCAGGAAATATCTCGTACGCATCTACTCCATGGAAGCCTTAACTGCCATCAGCGGCAGCACTTCCAAATGTCTCTCCCACAACCAGCTCCGGCAAATCATCGTCATCAGCAGCAGCACTTTCAAATGTTTCTCCCGCAACCAGATCCGGCACATCGTCGTCATCTTCTGCTTTGGTGTCAGCATCAGTCTGCTTCCGCATCTGCTCGGCGAGCTTCTTTAGGCTTTCAAGGTTATCAGGACCTATAAAAATACCAACCAAAAAATAAATATTAGTTGAACAAGTATAACCAGGAAGTCCAAGCGCAATGCCATTCTGTTACAGGCATTTTATACGAGAAAGCCCACAACATTAAACGATGGACGTTTTCAGAAAAGAACTTGATATAGTACTCTCTCCTATAAGCAAAAAAAAAAAAATCTCCTATGAGCAAAATATTTTCTGCCTAGCAGCCTATTTTACAAAAATATACTAGAAAAAACTAAGAAACGATGGAAGTTGCAGATTCTCAAAAGACCATCCCACACTTCTTCATCATCTTAAAAGGATAGAAACTTTAGCGCATATACCTATCATATGCTATTAACAAAAATAAGTATGTTGAAAATATTTCCTTAGCAGTCATTATTGTCTGTTATTTATGAACTTGCAGAAAGTTGCTGTTCAATTATATGGATAAGTAGAGCCGACAGGGAAGCATCCTGAAATTAAATTTTAATAGGACACTCCCTCATGAACCGGTTTGCTTAACAATATATATTAAATGAAACCACAGAGAGAACTTATATCTGAATGTTATTAACTGTCACGGCTTACATGATGCCAGGGTTTGGTGCAGTGGTGCTAGATTTCAAGTTAATGAAGTTCCTTGTGTGTGCGTGTGTGAATGAGAGAGAGAGAGAGAGAGAGAGAGGAACGGAAAAGGAGTGTAGGGGCTACTACTTTGTCCCTCAGGAGGTGGCAAGTACTGAAGAATAACAGCTGTGGGCGCAATGATAGCAGGGTGTGGACATATCGTCAGTGGTGATGGTGGGTAGGTGCTGGTGGCAAGTATTGGTCGGTGGAACCAGAATGTAGGAGTTGCCATCCATAAGTCCACGGCCAAAGGGGATTGAGGGTAAAAAGAGGAGGAAAAGGTACAAAGAAATAATAATTTAGCACTACAAGTACCAGATCATAAAAAATACTTTGAAAATATATTTTACTATTTACAAAAGGCTGTGATAATTTAGAAAATAGCTATGGTTGAATGAAGTAACGATCCAATCCAAGCAAAAGGTAAAAATAGAGCTAAGACTTCAAACGCAGTGACTGGTTTCAATGTCATTTTGAGTCTTATGGTCCAGGTTTGTTTTAGAAACATGGAGAATTGATTTCTTTGCCTTTCCAATATCAAGACGAAAGCAATAATTTAAGGATTTTGTACATGTAGTCTTCAACTGAATATAAGTGTACGAGATAACTTGCATAAATTGGGGTCTTTGAAAGTGTTGCCAAAGTGGGCGAGGATATGACTTATGAGGGTATAATTAACTATCTGATTCAAAATTTTCTGGAACCCTTGGAAGGAGATGGTGATTTACTGAGTGAAACTTCAAATACACTACTCAAAACCTGCTTATAAAACATTAAATACGAGATATAATTGGGTTCAAATCTGCCGTCCCAAGCATATTGTCCAACGTGTCCTATTAAATCTGTCGTACACACTTCTCATTAATTTTATTAGGGGTAGGTTCTTGGATGAATGCATGGCAAGGATTTTCTGGAACACAGCCAGAACAGCAAGTCCGGTAGAGCAGATTTGGAGGTGAAATAATTGAATCAATGATATACAGTGTAAACTATATAACTAATTTTGGGGAAAAACTAGATCATGATATAAGCATGGTTATCAAGTGAGATATAACCCAATAGCTATTGTGCTCGTTTAAAAGGAATTATATCTAATAAAAGTGATAAATTACAAATAACAGGAAATGTGGTTATTGTCATTGTGTCTTTTATGTGTAAATAATCGTAAAGTTTTATGCATAATTTTTCTCACTTAAATCAATTGTTATCATTTTTGTTATCAATGCATTTTTCTATCGTAATCGACAGCAATTACCATAATATTCTTCAAATGACAAAATTTCATTCACTCTTAAAATTCATTGGATTTGCCAAAAATTTCACAGAATTAGTTCCTATCTAGATATACAAATATTGGAAGTCATTTTTTTAAAATGATGATTGAATGATATTTCTGTCTATAAACGAAGCGAGAGTGATTCCGAGAGAGATGCGAGACTGCTAAACGAATGGATCAGGAATGGAGAGTAGCCACCAAATTAGATGGGAAAAAGAGATTACTGAAGAAAAAACAAAATCCTTCAAAAATACAAAATCATAATGACTAACTTTTTTATCTTAAAAAAAAAAACATAACTGCAACAAAATTAATTCATCCAGCAAGATGGCAACGTACCAAGCTGATTTAGAATGCCTGGAAGAATGTCCTGAAGGTCTGTTGAAGGAAGATCAAATGATCATGTTAGATGAAGGATAACAGTGAAGACCCCAACTTAGATTACATATGTATGGCGGTGAGTGCATCGGGTTAGCAGATATACCCACAACAAACAAACTCATCTACCCACAACAAACGAACTCATATACCATATATCTATCCTTTAGCAACAATTGAGCTTGAGAATGGATCTACGAATAGATTAGTGATACAACATATCTTTGATGCCTTCATGATATTGGAGTAAGCTAGGTATATATGTAAGGACGGAATCTTACTTTTAGTCTGGGATTTTCCACTTACAACCCATGTGTTGGCAGGAAGACAAACTTCAACTGAAATAAGAAAAACATAGCATTAGTTTCAGCATGACAACAGAGCATGGAGGCGTCTTCTGTTGGGTCCCCCACCTTTCGGCATTAAAAAATGAATTACAACATCGTCTTTAAACATGTGAACTTCTTCAACAGAGTCAATAGGGTTCACTCCAAGTCTTTTCAGAACTGTATGAAGTTTCTTATCATCTGCGGGAGCTGCCTTGTGCACTGCCTTCTTCTTCCTAGTAAAAAAACAAACTACAGCAATCAGAACCACTTGCAGAAAACTGATGGGGTACCAACTCCCAGAAACAGAAATTCAATAATAACAACTCTGCCGAGACAAAAAAACAACCTGGCTAGTATTTATAGAATCCATAATGATGCAACAAGTGTGGCCGCCTAATTCACAACCAAAAAATAAAATTATAAAATCTCAATCAAATTAAGAAAACTTCAGACTTACACTAAGTCCAGTATATCACAATTCCCTGGGTATAGGAATAAGTCCCTAGAAATAGTAAATCCCTACAATTGACTAAAACACCCAAATTAGCCAAATATATCGGACTAACCCTAATTGGGCTCTCATGGCAAGCTTCAAAAGGTGAACTTACGGTGAGTCCAGTGGACAGTTTGGGCCCCAAGTCCATGCTGCCTCAGTGAATCGAAAAAACAGTATGCAGATGCTGAGATATCAAATAGTTAGTCAATGCATCATCAAAATTATGTCTTGAGGAGACATCATGTCATCATAAGTGCCATGCTTAATCATCTCAGAATCCACATCGTCCCGACTAGTGTTCTGGACGGCATTCTAATGTGATTGTGTCATCGTAGGCACAATAGAAGAAGAGATTGTACGCAACATGTTGTCATGAGTAAAGTGTTGGAGGTGTATACGGTCGTGGTGTCAACATGATTGTATGTCGCCAAGGATCCATGTCCGAAAATCGGAAAACCCAAGGTTACATATATACTCATTTGCCCAGTCTATAGTGGTCAACAAGGCTAAACTCAGGTTGACACCACCAGAAGAGAAAGAGTCAATCATACACGGTTTTGAAACGAAAATTCATAGAAATCATGTGGCTATAGTGTAGTACATACATTGTACCTACACAGCGGTCACAAGGAAGAGCATCACAACTAGGGCTGGCAATCAGGTCCGGGTTGAGCGGGTCCTATTTCGGGTCAGATCAAATATACTCGACCCGAACCCAACCCGAAAATAATTACGGGTCATACCTGCTTTACCCAAACCCGAAATTCATATTTGTGGGTCTGACCCGATGAACCCGACGGACCCGAAAATATTATATAATATGCAATCCAGAAAAATCCGAAAATGCAAACCCGAAAATAGAAACCCGAAAAACCCGAAAATTCAAACCCGCTAGACCCGAAATTGCTGCAGAATTTGCTAATTAATTATTGTTTTGCAAGCAAAGACTTATATAAACTATCACAAATTTATGTTTGTATGTGTTAAAAATTTATATGGCTAGAATATGGAAAAATATATATACATACGAAGATATGATTTCGGGTCGAACGGGTTTTGCGGGTCGAGAATTGCAAACCCGGACCCGACCCGCAAATAATTTCGGGTCATTTCGGGTTGGGTCGAAAAAATCAAGACCCGAACCCACTTTAGTCGGGTCAGGTCGGGTCAGGTTTTGTCAGCCCTAATCACAACCTCCTCGTTGATCCCTCGGCCTTTGTGCCCCTTGTGGAAGAGTGGTACAGCCTCAATGCCCCTAAAAGAGATGTCTTGAGGGCTGAAATCCCTCCAGGAGCAGCAAACATGCAACATAGGGCAAGGTCTACCCTGTCAATTGCAGCATGAGGAATAAAGGGGGGCCATGCGTAGTCCCAAGGCCTAGTTTTTCCCACATGATGGGGCCACTAGGAAGCTGTTGGAATCGGGGAGGTCCACAAGAACTGACATCTTTGCACAAGGACGAGTTGATGCCCTGTATCTCAGCGCTATACTAAGATTGTAACACCCTAATCCTAACATACGAAAATGAAAACAGAGAAACAGAGAGGAGGATGAGGAATTAGTGAGGATCATACTAGGAGATCTGAGGGTGGCTGATGAACATCAGTGATAACCGCTTTGTATTGGAAAATGACAAATATTTGACCCTATTTCTTTTTTTTTAATTAACGTGATTCAACCTAGGGTTTGAATAAGTAATGAGTGGCTTAGATGGGTCCTAGACATGGTAATAAAAAACCCACCTTGAGGCTCTCGAGGCTTACGCCTCTTGGCGAGGCTATCCCAAATGTGCCTCGAGACTTACGCCTCAGTGTCCTGGACTGAGGCTTACGCCTCACAATGTCTGAGGCCCGCCTCAAAGCACTGAGGCTCTGAGGCTTAACTGAGGCGCACGCCTTAATTCTGAATGATGACGTCTTATGTTAACCACCAAATTGTCTACTTTTAAGTTTATTAAAAATACTTTCTTCAAAAAAAATCAAACTTCTTGTAGTTGATTGTTACTTTTCATTAATAAACATCTAATCATCATTTTCTGAGCAACATCTTTCAATCTTCATTGTTAAATTTCTCTTTGTTTGTTACCTTCTTATTCACTATGTCTGTAAATTTCATATCATTGTTAACTAATTTTGGTTCCTCGTTCCTACTAATTTGAAATTCTATCTCCTTCAGTTTATCTATTGACATATTTTATTCTAGTAGTATAAAGAATTGATATCTTCTTGTTTTTTACATATTTATTTTGGTATTCTGGTGGGTCCTTAGTCTCTATTATCATTATTAAGTTTGAGAAATAATTACTATTTCGTATTGTTGTGCTTGTATATACATATTTTTGTTATAACACATTCATACATATAACC
This sequence comes from Alisma plantago-aquatica, assembly GCA_963693085.1. NCBI lineage: Eukaryota > Viridiplantae > Streptophyta > Magnoliopsida > Alismatales > Alismataceae > Alisma > Alisma plantago-aquatica. Next base: position 982,220,764 of record OY856412.1, read on the forward strand.
TATAAATATATATATATATATATGTAAATACATGTATAATTTTATTTTGTATGACCGCCTCATACATATTTTGAGGCTTACGCCTCAAACGCCTCGTTACGCCTCATGCATTTTTCAACCTTGGTCCTAGACCTAAGGTTTAAGAGACCAACGGTGAATAGGGTGCGGTGTCTAGGACCTAGACCTAGGGTTTAAGATTTGGGCTCTGTTGCCAATTGATGAGGAGCCACTTCCCAAAAACACAATATCAATAATCAAAAACCTGCCCAGGACAACTAACGCAAAGTATGTATTTATAACAAAACGACCAAAACCATAATGAAGCAACAATCGCGGCCAACCGCCTAATTAAGAACCAAACAATGAATACACACCTCAATTAAACTAATCAAAACGTGAAGCTTATAACTACGTCCCTGAAAATAACTGATAAATCCATGGAAATACTTATAAGTGGTTGCAAATAACTGAAACACCTAAAATAGAAAGAAAATCCCATTGACATTAATCAGTCTCTTTCTAGAGCTTTCGTCCTATATCAAAAATTGATGCAGGAATGACAAGATATACAGATAAAAAGAGACATAAATAGCATATAATTCCATATACTCTACAAGAATATAAATTTCAGAGAATCCCTTCCTAAATATTTGTTAATGACCCATTTCTCCCAACCAACAAAAGGTTGTTCGATGTGGATTGATGAGGGATGACAATAGATGCCAAGAAGATCACAATATCCATATTTGACGCTCATAATTTAGGAATAAGTAGAGATCATGGGTAAACATGCAACCAAAAAATTGGATGAAACATATAATCCATCAATTGCACAAAACTATGTGAACCTTAATTACGAGATGAAGACATAATCCTCCAAATCTCCACCTTTCAAAAGTGGAACCAGAAAGTATAAACAATGTCAATTCCAACCTTACCATCATCTTTGATAGTTAGACTAGGTTGTGAAGCTCAATAAGTCAGCTACAATGAATTTAATTAAACAATACCTTTGATCACCTAGCATGGGTTTGGTTTGACCAAAAGGAGGCAGTCCGAGAGTTGAAAAATAAGAGTTGTTCTACTCTTTTCTTCAAATGACACCAAACCTAGTTTATTTTTCAAAGGGAAAAAACGCATAACTATAGCACATACTTCAAAATTTGAATATATACCAGCTCAGTTTCATCTTTCTCCCTAAAATGATTGCATAAGAGAAAGAATCGCAGTATGCTCTCCTCAAATCTATACCCAAAGGTGATCAAATATTCTTCTGATTATTAATTTTTCTTAATTAGTAAATGGACATTCAGACATCAAAAGGTTGCATATCAAGAAATTTGATGCCTCTCTCAAAATTCGCAGGTCCAACTGTCCAACTTTCCAGTGACCATATAAGTGTAAAGCAGCATAGCTTCATAGGTTAATTCTATCATCAACAACACTATTATGCGTATTAATTAACAAACTGGTACGTGTTTATTAACTAAGTTGGTGCTTTTAGGCACAAACAATCTATTGGACTATAAACAACACTATTATATAGTGGTTTTGGTAATGCTCTAAAATATAGTATTGTCTAGAAATTTTTACTTGTATCTGACCAACCACCCTAAACAGCTACACCTATATCAAGAAGTGCTAGATGGCCCTCTCAAAAATCAAAACAGTCCAGCTGTGTAACTATGCAACAAGAGCTGAAAATATTTTAGATATAATGCACTTTTAAGCAAACATATTGTTATAACACCGCTAGATGCAGTTGTGTATTTTTTTAACATGATTGCAAATTTTCTTTATTTTCAGAGAACCAACTTTTTGAGAAGCAAACAATAATATTATTATTTGATTTAACTATTATATTGAATATAAAGAGTTCTTTGGAACTTGAATTCTATTGAGCCAACCTTGCCAATAAAGAAAATCTAACACCTATATAGTGTTGAGAACATTACTTAGAAACAACCACAGATAGGATTTACACTTGTATACATATGTTCACATTTCAAAGCAAGGCACACAAGGGCTCAGTACCGACCCCCCACCCTCAATAACAAATCATATCAGGTGGGAACCAAAGAGAGTGATAACCTGCGCATGCTTCCTTTCCCACCAGTACGTACAGAAGCAGCCATCTTCATCAGCTTTTCTCTATCCATCTGCTACAAAATGACAGAAGAATATAATTAGCTAAAATGCTGTAATTGCGACAGGGTAAATGCAGTTAAGACTTAAGAACCTTGAAGTGCTAAAGAACGAGGCAAGAAGTATGGAGGAGAAATACTGAAATGCAAACCTGAGAAATGTTCTAACTAGAAATTGTGTCAACATGAAAATCGAGGTACATGATAATAGGGCTGTCAAAAGTTTGAGTTGGGTTAAGTTAAGATGTTGGCTGGTCAAGATATAAAGCTGCTACCTTATAATATGAGATACTTTTTGAAAACAATAGTTTACTAGAAAGGAAAACAATAAAGATTATAGTTAAACTATGGAGCATATTTAACGATCATGTTCCCATACGAAAATCAATATGGTCTGAATGAGTATCAGGCTAGTTAGGTATAGTAGACCTAGTCAGGTTAGGGTCAAAATCCGAGTCAGAGATGCTATAAAAAATGTAACAGGGTCCAATGTGTGTAACTTCTTAATTGGAGCATACTAAAACCCGTCTTTCAGGGTGAAAATCAGGGTCAGATTAGGTTGAGTTTTTTTAATAGCGGTACTTCATATTACCATGTTTTAAAAAGCATCGCCTACATTATCAACTAAGTTCTTTACGCCAAGCCAAAAGGAACGGAGTCATTCGCATTCTTGATTAAGTTTCCAAACAAATTGAACAAGAATCTCTACCTGGATAGTAAAACCCAGTAAAGATTTGTAAAAAAACATCTTTTTGCTGTTCAATATATGATTCAGATAAGATTGTCAATATCAACAGTTCGGTGATCAAGTACAACCTCCCAAGTTACAAAGCAACTAAAGGTATTAATAGATAAAATTATAGAAAACGTTTAAAGCACCAAAACAGATATGTAAATCCAAGTAATAACTTTGGAAAGCAGTTGTTATCAAAACTACTTTTACAAACTACGATGAAATTAACTACTCAGGTATACCCTGGTATTTTAGCCATTGCTTTCAATTTAAGACACATTTTATACATGTATTGTACAGGCGGGCGCCCAGGCGGCTCAAGCCCCGACCCAATCAGGACGCCTAGAAGTAATACACGTAACTATGCTTTTAATTTTACTGGTTTGTATTTACTTATCTACTGATTTGTATTTACTTATCTACTGATTTATATTTACTTATCTACTGATTTGAATTTACTTATCTACAGATTTGAATTTATGTATCTACTGATTTGTATTTATGTAGCTACTGATCTGTATTTACTTATCTACTGATCTGTATTTACTTATCTACTGATTTGAATTTGTTTATCTACTGATTTGTATTTATGTATCTACTGATTTGTATTTACTTATTTGTTGATTTGTATTTACTTATCTACTGATTTGTATTTACTTATCTACTGATTTGTTCATCTACTGATTTTTTATTTTTTATTCATCACATTATTTAAATTTAGGGCTTTGTATTTGTTCATCTACTTTTTAGACTAAATTAATCATCTACTGATTTATATTTGTTTATCAACTGAGTTGTACTTTTTTATCCTATGCTTTGTATTTGTTTATCTATTGATTAGTACTTATTTATCTAATGCTTTGTGTTTACTTATCTAACGCTTTGAATCTTTTTATCTACTGATTTGTATTTACTTATCTAATGCTTTGTACTTATTTATGTACTTATTTATTTTTACATATCTAATGTTTTGAATTTTTTTAACTACTGATTTGTACTTGCTTATCTACTGATTTGTATTTATTTATCTACTGATTAGTATTTACTTATCTACTGATTTGTATTTATTATCTACTGTTTTTTATTTATTTATCTATTGATTAGTATTAATGTACAGTTCTGCTATTTGACTTCATTAATCTACTGCTTTGTTTTATAAATGTACTGCCTCATGAATAGAAAAACAAATATAGTTAACATTTCTTATTTCTGATTTATGAGTAATCAATTTGTGATTAACTCAAATCGGCTTTCCAAAAGCCCAATAAAGGAAAATGGCAAATATCTCCTAAAAAGTACTACAAATTCAGATTTTTGAATGTATTATTATTACTATATATGCAATTTAGATATATCTATTCAAATTATATATATATGGACAAAAAACCAAAATAGCACACTTTAATAAAAATATGTACTGAAATAGCACCAAATCCAACTTAATTCCCGAAATAGCCCACTTTGTAGGGAAAGCGCCAACAGTGTTGGCGTTTTACTGTTCCGAGGACCAAAAACGCAAAAACTTATGCCGTTTTAGACCAAAAGCGCCAAAACTTTGGCGTTTTAGAACAAAAGCGCCAGCGCCAAAAGCTGTTTCCATGACAAAAGCGCTAAAAGTATGGCTCCTAAACATTGAAGTAAGAGGCGATGGAACAAGACGGGCCAAAAAAGTCCCGACTTCCGGTCAAAGGAGAAGGTACTTTGGCCTCATTAATAAGAAGACCAGCCAGCATGCTTAGGAAGAAGAAAAGGGAAAATCCTACCTCAGCCGCACGGAACCGGATCTCCCTGGAGAAAGGAGAGGGCAGAGCAGGAGCATGTAGCGAGCGATTGGCGCCTCTGATCCATGACATGGCATTGCTCAGCTCAGCTCAAAGACCATAAGCTCAGCAACCAGCTCTAATAATTGAAGCGGTGGTGGGTAGAAACAAACAAGAAACAGCAGGTAGCCCGCGTCCCTCGGCCGTATTCTGGAAGTAGTTTATATGCAGCTGCTCCTTCCCACGAGAGGATCTGAGGAGGTGAAACGGTGCGAATTTTTCAGTAGGAGCCATGCAATTCAAACAGATCAGCAACATTTTGGAAAACAGAATTTTTACGAGAGATTGAGCTCGCTACCTACCTTCGTCTGCCCCCTGCAACGGATGACGCTGCTGGACACGCCAAGCTTTGAAGGCTCGACAGGAGGAAATGAAAACGCCAGAAACGTTGGCATATTTGATGAAAATGCCAGAAAGGGTGACGTCTTTGAAGAAAACGCCATAATTTTTGGCGCTTTCGGTATAAAACGCCCAATTTTTTGCGCTTTCGGTGTAAAACGCACAATTTTTGGTGCTTTCGGTGTAAAACGCCTAATTTTTGGCGCTTTCGGTGTAAAACGCCCAATTTTTTGCGCTTTTGGTTCCTACCCCATTAAAACGCCAAAACTTCTGGCGTTTTTGTACCAAACTGGCCTACTTCCGGAAATAAGTTTGCAATCATGCTATGCATGTAAATATTTTTATTAAACTGTGCTATTTTAGTTTATAGTCCTATATATATATATATATATATATATAATATATATATATATATTTAAGTAATATATATATATATATAAACGACTAGGCCTCCACCTAGGTGCCTAGGCTGTCTGGGCGTCCATATGGAACGCATAGTCGTCTGCTGCCTATACAGCCATGTTTCATACTATGGTTTACGACAGAGAGAACATTCTCAGGAAAGAAAATCATTTGATTCAGTAGGTACTGAATGCAAAGACTGTATATGCCAAATGTAAACTTAGGATCAACAGTGATCGAAACCTCTTTTGTGGTCACTGGGGCCATCAAGTGTCAATCAATCTCTTATCCTCAAGTGATTGGTCACCTGACACATTGGACACTGACAAAGCTTCCACACATTTGGTACATCCAACCATATGAGAGCACTTGTGAATAGAAAAGTTGTATGTTAACAACACTATGCGACATCAAAACAATCAACCTTTTCATAAAGGCAAGACTATTTCAACTACAGTACTCAAAACCGTGAAGATGGCAAAATACAGAATCACGATTCACAAGTTAACGAATTGTGAGTTTTTTTGTGCTTGATTTAGCATTTCATGCATGAAAGTTTGATCACCTTAAATAATGTAAGATGGTTTTCTGAAGAAGACCAAAGAACCATAGTTAGTAAATGATAGATTTTGGTTGGAGGTGCAAGTAAAATGGTTTTCTAAAGAGACCACAGAACCTGCCTGGAATGTCATTTGATGGGAGGGGTGTTGGTTCTAAATTGGCATTCCTTATCCCCGCAAAGAAGAGAGGTTGAAACTTTTCCCTATAGTGCCATGGGATACTTCTCATTCAGTGGTCCCTTCTCCATAAACAATGCTTTGATAAATTTTCCTTAGCATAAAAGGTTGATTTTGATGGCTGCAATTAGAGGCAATTGGATAGCTAATTTTCATGCATTTTTAGCATCACAGGAGGTAAGCGATATGAATTACAGTATCTCCTTAAATTGGCAATCATTAGGACCTATCATCGGCCACAAAATGAGGGTTGCCATCTTTGATTGGCTTAACCATTCATATAAATGTGAGGATCAACTAATATGTTGCAAGATGAAGGCCAGAAGAAAAGCATAAAAAGTGATACCATCTTTGATTCAATAGTGCATAAGCGGGTACCTAAAAGAAAGAAAACTTATTTCTCCCTAAATTCACAACCCTTTAGGAATTATTTTTATCCACAAGGTCACTGGAGTAGGTGTTGGTGTGCAAGTGCAAGGGAGGGGGAGTAGTTCCAGCCAAGGAATAAGGTTTCGCCGAAACTGGCGAAATTTCGCCCCAAAACACCGATTTCGGTGGCATCTGGTACGAAACCATGCTACCATACCGCTATGTCGAAATCGTCGAAATTTTTTGCCCAAAATTCGAAATTTTCTCAGGGAGTAGGAAAATCTCCTTTCCTCCCACATGAAGGACCCCCACACCTATCCCCATATCAAATTTTTTTGCATAAATCGATGCATTTAGGTGTAAAGATCATCCCTGTAAAATTTCATGGCTTAATTCATTGATTTTGGCGTCGAAACAGGCACGGTTGCATTTATCGAAATTTTTGTCAAAATTTCAGTAAATTTCGGTTTCCATGTTGTCGAAACGGCATCGAAATCGGATACCTTATTCCTTGGTTCCAGCATGAAAACCACAAGAACTGGTCTTCATAGCGCATGATAAGAAAGCATGAAGTACATTGAGAGTAATGTAATGGTAGTACTTGCGTAAATCCGACAATCATATACACATGGAGAAGAGAGGATTCCAGAGTTGACCAGACCACATATGTGGGCAAACTTAGTAACGTTTAGTTGAACTTATACTTACTTGATAACACTCCAATATCAAGCTGGAGTAACAACACAACTTAGATTCATCTAGTAGGAGAAGTCGCAAATTAAGAAAATAAGAACTAGCCTAAACATCATACCTCGTAAAGGGGTACATTTATGTGTCAAGGGGCCCCAGAGGTGCCTCGCTTTCTTGTGGGTCTGTGATGTCCGGTTTTGAGTTTAAATATAGATTATTGTCCATGTTTAAGTTCCTATTTCCTAAAATCCATTTCAGAAGGGCTTATTGTTCAAAATGTTCATTTTTAGGATTCGCCCGCACGCACCTTGAATTAAGTTTCTACGCTAGGGACAATATTCCTCACCAAGGTTTTAATTGTGATATTAAATAATAATAATAATAGCTCGTACAACATGACGATTATGAGATGACATTTACCTATTATAGAAGTGGGAACGGTGGAAGGTTAAGAAACTGGAAAATGAAAATTTCATGGACTTTGTCTTAGATTGAGTCAAAATGTAACAAGATTGTGGTAATTGAAGGAAAATATATTAAAACAGTTTGCAAAAAAGGCCCTCAAAGCATAATCTACAAGTTTTCATCACAATAAAAGGCACATTTATACAAATAAGTTTGCACTTGTCAATTTATGGTCAAGTCTATTGATGTATTTAGTTGTTTATTTAAAATCACAAGCAACAAAGTCAATCCACTAAATCTATATAGATCTACACATATTGAAGGGAGGGGGTTCTTTTCAAAAAAAATCTCAAAGTGGTATGTGTTAGATACTTACATCACCCAATAGATAAATTTGCTTCTTTCAGAAGAAGAATATTCGGCGAGGGATGAGATGAGAGCAAAGAGTTAGATCAAAGCTAAACTTTGTGTTCATGCATGTATAGGATCTTGATTAATATAGGGAGGTCAATTCTAAAAAAATCTAAAAAATCGGGAAAACAAAGCACCAATTTTTCACCAAAACCAAGATCCTAGATGTTTCCACAATTTCATAATGTTGAAATTAGGCCAATTTTAGTAGCATTTGGCTCAACAAATTCCCGGATGAAAACCAGAAGAAAAGAAAATAATTGATCTTTATAGTGAATGATTAGAAAGCATGAAGCATGAATAATGAAGCACATTGCAAAACGGAGCATTTAAAATTAGAGAATGGGAGTATATTTTGACAAAAGAGAGTAATGTCATGGTAGTACTTGCAAAAATCCTACCATCATATAGATAGAAAGAAGAGGGAGTTCCATGAGTTTGCCAAACCACAAATATGGGCAAACTTAGTAACAATAAGATGAACTTAAACTGACTTGATAACACTCCCAACATCAAGCTGGAGAATAGTACAACTTAATCCGACTAGGAAAACAAATCCCAAATTTAGAACACCTAAGAACATCTTAAACGTCATACTTTACAAAGGGGGACATTTATGTGTAAAGGTATCCTAGGGGTGCCTTGCTTTCTTGAGGATCCCAAACTCTCTATGGTATTAATGACCATTTTAATGAGTTCAAATTACAAATTATTGTATATGTAAGTTCATAATACCCGTGCCATATGCAATGTGGAACCCCTAGGCCTTGCTGGTGCATAGAGATAAGGCTCAGAATTTGCAAGAGCCGAGAAAAGTATTAAAAATCCTACAAATTAGCATAGAATCTAATTAGAGCATAATGAAGCTATCTATAATGAAAGCTAAGAGAATAATATGCAAAATTGGGATAAAATGCAGTTAAAACTAGGATGAATATGCATTCATCACCGACCACCTTAACCATAGAGCTGACCGGTTGACATTTCTTTAACTTGGGGCCTCAACATTAGCAGAATTTCAAAGATGTGAGATGATTGGCTGGTCCAACAACCAGTTATTTCACCTATATCTACTCCTCACTAGCCTCATCCTGTCAACTCAACTTGATAGTCGACCAGGTAAGGTAATGTTCTGCTCCTTCCTCTCTATCTCCCTCTTTCCCTTTTGTGTCAGCCCTAACTAGGGTGCTTCTTGGTTGACTCGTGATGATTTTCCCTGACTTGTCAGAGCCCATGCGCTTGTCAACCACATGTCATGAGCCCTCTCATGTCATTGTCGACTCCCTGTGGGCAGGCATGTAAACGGATCGAATATGGAGCGGATTGTATAGTATCCAAATTTGAATCTCACAAAAAGAAGTTGATCTCATATTTGATCATATATCTGACATATATCATATAGTGACATCCTATATCAAACCAAGACACTCCTACATGTGCAAATCAAGTGACTATTGAACAAGAAATTCCTGGGTCTGCTTCTATTTCAACATCATCTACTGCCCCCTCTATAGACTGGCTTTTTTTTTAAATAAGCCAGGGGTCGCTTTTATTCATCCCACACCCCTCTTGTGGGCCAATTTATCGAAAAAAACAACTCCCGCTCTTATAGCTCGGGTGTTTTCCCAACCCCAACCACATAACAGAAAAACAACCACCTACGATAATCATCAGATGCAAAAGCACAAAGCAAACTCACACTGCAGGACCACGTAAGGAGAGCCACTCAAAACCTGATCGTCATGCCACGGTCTGCCAGAAAATTATATCCACCAAAAACATTGTGAAAACAAGCAAGGATCAACTGTGATCATCCACTACTCCTCGCCTTTTTAAAACTATATAAGGAGTACCCCGCTTCTCAAGAATCATCATCCCTCTAACCTTCATAGGCAAATGAGCCTGCTCTGAGCATACGAAAATATCCTCCAGGTGAATACCCCAGGAACCAAGCTCTTTTGCTGTGGAGTTAATAACCTTGTGAACACATGAGCCGATAATGGCCTGGTCGTCCATCACTTTTCTCAGCTCCCTAACCAATGAGGTTGCTTTCCAAGGTTCAGTCGCATGTTTCCATAAAATGTCGTGCACATATCTATCATCAACCTCTGTGCTTGAAATAGAAAGGTTTGCATCATCCGCTAACTTCAGACCTGCAACACATGCTTGTAGGTATGCTACGGTGTAGTCCTCCTCCCTCAACCAGGTTCTGAAAGCTAATCTGGCCTGCCCATTCCTGTCTCGGATGATCCCTGCTCCCCATCTGTGTACAGTGCCATCCGGTGCTTGGCTTCTGCCCACTGTAAGATTCAACTTCAGATTTCTCAGGTCGGGCGGCCTCCATCTCTGTAAAGAACACGACCTCATGTTGGTTTGTGGCTCATCAAAGTGTTGTCTACGCATCTCATCATAGAACTCAACTGCCTCCAAGACAGAGAAGGTCTTGTGCTTCAATTGGATATTAATGGTGTCAACAATGTTCTGCCATTCCGTCTCAAGAGAGGGGTTGCGACCATCGTATCGAGATCTACATCTAATCTTCCACACATGGCAGATAATTAAAACTGCCTACCTACTGGTTATCCAACTCTTGGCCGACTCCGTTTTGCCGTGCCGGCAAAGGCCTAATCATTGCCAAGTGTGTAGAGGAGGATTTGTCTCCGTGATGGAAAAAAATCTTCTCTAGAAGAATCTCGTTGTCTGTCCTCTATAGACTGGCTTTGTTCTGAATTTGAGAAACTTCTCCAAGAACGACTTCCGCCACAGACGATTATGACCCGCCAAGATGGAGGTTCCGCTTTTCTTGCTACTACCAGTACTCATTGTAAAAAATCACTCAGTGTCGGACTCTAGTGTCTCATGACATATATTTGTTAACTGATCTATATTTTTTACTCTTAATACTACAGTTATTCACATTGGTATGCTTGTTGATGGGTCCAGGTTTGTCGTCAAAGGAAATGGGGACATACGAATGTCTACTCTAGCTATGAAATCAGCTCTTAAGTCCCTAAATTTTGGTTAAACATCCTTTTTCTTAGTAAAATTGTGAAAATTCTTAACAATATGTTTGGATGAGCTTCATTGAAATCACAGTAGTTCGCATATCAGAGACTAGCATTTCATCTTAGGCGTGGAACTCATAAGTAATGTTTGACATTCATAGAACAGAAACCGTATACTTCCTTAGAAGGGTTGTTAGAACTACCACATCTACCACATTTCTCTGCCATTCCTTCTATTGTTCAAAGGGGTTTTCACAGTTGGGCGGACTGGCACCTCCAAAACAATGTGGTTCCCATAGTAATGTCATCGGACGATTGTCACTTTTACTACATATTAGCGAGAGTTAAGATGTCTCCACCCAAACTAGGCCTAATTGTTCAATCACATTTGATCATGATGGGTGTATTTTTCAGGATCCCTAACGAAGATGAGGATTTATTCAAGCCATGAGGGTCAGATGGGTGGCATTACATGGAAGCACCAAAGATGTATGTTGTTTCTAAGCTATCTACTATTGTGTGTTGTCTACTTTGCAATGGCAATATGATTGGGCAACTTATTTTCTACAAAATGGAAATATTTAATTAATTATTGATGTGTCTTGTTCTTCTTTTCAATGCGAGGTGTGTCAACTTCGCAAACATATGAGAACTATTTTTCCTACTAAGACTATGATTGGATATTTTGTCTTTAATGTTGGGCACGTTGCTATATGGGGACCATTTCCTATTTGCTAGTTTTTTTGGTGGCCTTTTGTTATATTCATGGATGATATTCTAGAGCAACCAGGTTACGTTTACTGGAAGATTTTGCACACTTTTTGAATACCATTAAGTTTTCCTTTCAAATATCAAAACCAAGTTTTCACAACCAATAAATGTCTCTAGAACTGACAATGCTCTATAACTTTTGCAACATGCAATTCAGGACTTCTGCAAGTACGAGGTAACTCTCTATCGAGCTTCTTGTTCTCATACTCCTCAGGATAAGTAAGAATAGGAATCTTCTTAAGGTAGCATGTACCATGATGTTTCGTTAAAATGTGCCTAAATCGTGTTGCACGGTGGAGATCTAAGGGCTTTTCATCTTATTCATGTTGTTTCAGGGTCTTTGTCGTTGTTATGTCGTGTGACACGGTGTGTCCTTATTGGACAATGTGTGTTGAGCAGTGCTTTTGCTCATTTGTCGCTACCTTATGTTGTATGACACGAAATGTTTACATTTCATATAGTGTGTCAAAAGTCTACACGACGTGTGCATCATTTCCTATCGCCATGGCCACCTTGACTTTTGACACGATGTAAGCAAAAAACACATGTCGTATTGGCCAACACATCGTAGCCACTTGTTGCTAATGTTCTATCCCGATTTCTTGATAGCGTGTAGAACTTCTACAAAATGTGACACCTGCTTGCTGCAAGTTCAGCGCCTTGATCTACATGGCGTGCTAAAGTTTTGCAAGCCATGCTAACTCATTGGATGTCAATGTCATGTTTGAATCGATGTGTGGGTTCACCACATGTCATGTTAATCCATTGTTCTTCTAGTGCCAAGCAAATATATGACACATGGCATAATCTACTATATGGTAGAGGCTTCAGGTATATTGACTTTTGTTCGTCGTTCCACTTCTAGTCTCTACCACATAATAATAGTCTTCCCTCCTCAATATGTGTACTACCCCATTTATATCACATGCCAAATGCTAATTAGATCCTTAATCAGGTCTAATAATATATTTCAGCTAGAAAAGTTCGAACACAATCATTTTATACCTAGATTTATGAAATCGAGTTGAGTATTACATCCAATTGTATAACCGATTTCTATCCTCCGCATATTAGCATGGATTTCAGAACCAAACGGAACTGACTGGTTCAAACGGTTGAATAGAGAACCGGTGCCTATATCGATTCAGTTTAGCCCCAAACCCAAAAATCTCTTTGAACCGGTCAAGAACCGGTCAACCGACGGGTTGAACCGATGAACCGGTCCGATTTTTACTGAATCGGCCGAGTCTGAATGACCAGTGATTTGCTACAGCTTTTGTACGTTTTTGTTGTTGCTATAGGTACATGCTACCCTCTTCCCTTTTCTCCTATTTTTCCTCTTCCTTATCTTCGTCCTTATCCTCCTTTTCATGTCATTTCAATATTTTTCTGCTAACATTTTGCTTCTATTTTGTTGCTACTTGTCGTTTTTTTACTGTATTAATCCTCTTGTAATTGCTCAGGTGCCTCTTCTTTTTCATCTATTCCCCTAGTAACATTTTCATATAGTTAAAATATGCTACCTACCTTTTCTCATTTTTTAGCATACTCCTCCCGTCAAACCAAGTCAGTGACTATGCAAAATCCTAGTGCTATTGTCCATATTTATTTTCCTATTATTGTTTCCAATATCCTTATGCCAATTCTATTGTGGTATCGCCTCCTGTTAAAGAAAGTTTATATGATTACTTGATAATTTGAAATAGGAGATGTACTTCCCAAATGAATTATTTTGTTTCCATGCTAGTTTATGATACTCCTAAATTTTCTCATTTTTCCTTGAGTTTGCATATATTATAATATCAAATAATATATGGTGTCATGCTGACGTCAGTGGTTGAACCAGTTCAACCACTACTTCAACCAGTGGACCGAGAACCGGAAGCCTAACAGGTTCACTCACTGGTTCGGTTTTGACAACCTTGCATATTAGCTTACCGATCCACTACCTTCACCTTTATTCATAATTCCACCTCGACTACTCCATATTGCTTCATATTCTATGATTTTCATATTTGGTGCCATGGGGAGAATGAGGGAAAGGATGAAAATGAGACGAAGGAGATGAAGAAAGAGACGAGATGCTTTTATTTTTGTATCCATCACACACATATGTATACATACATACATACATACATACATACATATGGGATTAAGAGAAAGATTTTCCCTCCCCCTCTCCCACAACCTGTAGCGGAGTCCGAGCCCAAGGGGTACTAAACCAAGAAACGTTTGTCTAGTAGTTCAAACACGGGTCCTTTCATTGAGGAACACCTGAATTTGCCACATGCGCTATCTCTCGTTGAGGAGACTAAACGCCCAAAGGAGTGCTAATTTGAGAAATGTATGTAGATATGTATGTATGTATATTAGACTTCTGGAGCATCTTGTTCATCTAGAGGTTCTTCATCATTCATATTTGTCATCTACTATTACTAAGTGTCTTCTTTATTTGTTGTTGTGGCGCATTTTTTATCATTTGGTGCATTGGTATATACTACTTTGTTTATGATGATACTTCATATGCTCATGCTATTTCTCATGGTCTTCTATACAGTGACATCATGTCTACTATGACTACCACATTTTAAAAGCTACCCCTGACTCTTGGACTATCTATGCTTTATATGCACATCGACGACTACCTACTTATAAGTTATAACCCAGACAGTGAACCCAACACCCTCGGGATGGCAAGGTTTGTTGTTCTGATGGAAATTATATTATACAAGTTGAAAAGATGATGAAGGTTATTTTTGTGAATTACTTTCGTAGGTGTTGAAGTATACATAATGGAGCTTCTTGTTTTGTTGTTGTGCATTTTGGGGTTTTGTATATCCCTATTTATTTGCGCAGTGGGCTATTCATTCCGACTGCATAAAATTTGTTACTACTTGTTTGTGCTATGTTTCCGCACGTCCATAGTTACAAAAACTCTCCAAAATTTTACGAAAAATCAACGATTTTTTACGATTTTATAGGCTCCTGAATGTTCACCACGATTAATACGTCGGTTTCCGATTTTTGTCAACTTTTCACGCTTTTTCGTGATTTATACGATTTTTCACGATTCTTTGTGACTAAACGTTTTTTCACGATTTTTCTCTTTTAAGTCATTTGCTCTTTTTTAACAATCCATGTACAGAGAGAACTCTAATATACAATAAATCTCAAACCCCCCACTCTCCCAAAAGTCAGCTATTAGTATTCAACTATTCTTAAATTTTTTTCCTACTTTTTTCACTCAATAAGATTGTATGTCTAATGACCTTAATAGTTACATTTGTATCTAATATGTTTGTATATATACGTACATATATATGAATATATTTGTGTATATATACATGTATTCATATATATACATATATAAAAATATGCATGAATGTTTATATACATATATGTAAGTATATATATATGTATATATAGCCGACTTATTCTCGATTCTTTCCAAATAGTTGACCGAACTTTGACTAAAACATATCAATCTTTTCACGAACTTTCCCGAATTCCGATTTTTTTGGCCAACCGAAAAAGTTGCCGAATCTCAAACTTGTCACTATGCGTATGTCGACTACAAGTTTTTGTGTACCAACACTCTCATCCATGGTTGTATGGGCGGTCGGGCGTTCCGGGGGGACGCCCAGGCAGCCTAGGTGCCCAGGCGTTTCCGGGTGTTTTTTATTTATTTTTACGTTTATATATATCTTGTTTTATACATATTAATATAGTATCATATATACATAATTAGATTTTAACCTATATGAATCAATGTCAAAATACATATACCATACAAGCATGTATATATAAGGAATGCACCATATATACAATCAATATAGTTATTAGGTGGAGAGATAAAAAGTTGAAAATAGAATTAACTCATTATGGATTTGTCAAGCAGCAGTCAGTGCAAAAAGAAAAACCTTACTGTTTGTTTTTCTTACTGTTCATGAAGTAAATTTGCTGCTTAGTTATGCATAACTAAGGATTGAAATAGCCATGATGGGAGGCTGGTGAGGCAACAGTAAGGTATGGCAAATTTTCTGCCCAATTAAGCAACAGGAAGAAAAAAACAAAACCAATTAAGCAAATTTGCTGCCCAATTGTTGCTTAGTTATTTCTACTAGATAGAGCTAAACGAAAAATAAAGAATCATTTATGGAAGTGAATTTGCTGCTTAGTAATGCATAAGGAAGAAAAAATAGAAATAACCATGGTGATAGGAGGATGGTGAAGCAAGAACAAGATGTGACAACATCGTAGTCAAGCAAAATGAAAAAAAAGTGGAGCAACAACCAAAAACTTGCTGCTTATAGGAACCAATATGAAAAACTGAAAAAAAAATTACATGACACCAGGCCCACCAAGAGGCCCAATAACCGCCCAGGCGGCCGCCAAGGTTGTCAAGGCGGCTAGGCGGTAGTTTTCATCCTATGGGCGCCTAGGCTTTTCTGGGCGTTTTTATTTATACTTAATTTTCAGTTACATATTTATTTATTTATACACATGATACTACATGCAATTTTGTAATTATGTGTTCATTGATGTTGTGATATGTTGAACTTCTATTGATAACTGTTGGGAGGACCATAGGAAGGAGAATTAAGAGGAACTGAATGTTGAAGATAAGTAGAAACTGAACAAGAAAGAAAATAGGAAAATATAAAAGAAAAATGCAAGTTGCTGGAAGAAGTCAGATAAAGAAACGTGCATCAGCAACAGAGGAGACGTGAAGGAGAAAGAAGTTAGATAAACAAAAAATAGTTGTAAAGGAGTTGTTAAGGGACACCTAGGGGGACGAAGAAGAGATCAGGAAGCTTTAACAAATACATGCAAACAGCAACAGCTGTTTGAGATGTAGTCATGTAGGAGCAAGAATAAGTAAGAAAAAGTAGAAGAAAACTTGCAAATAGAAGTGGTACTAGTAGTCTAGTAGACGTGCGAGCAGGAGATGCAAGTAAGAATCTGAATTTCTGATATGAGTAACAAGGAAATAGCAATAAGAGGGGACATAGAAGTAACAAAAATTTAGATGCAATAGCAGGAACAGGAAATGAAGGAGAAATTGCAAAAAAAGAAAAGAAAAGAAGCTAGAATAGGAGACACAAGAGGAAATAGAAAAAAATCAAAGAAACAGTAGTATAAAAGGACTGATTTTTTTGCAACAATTGCAGCAAAATCGCCTAGGCTGTCCGCCTTGACCGCCTAGGCGCCCGCCTAGCCCGCCCAACCCGCCTAGTTTTCCCAACTCACCTATGACCCCTAGGCGCCTAGATTTGAGAGACCTCTGGAGCGCCTAGGCGCCCGCCTTGATAACACTGGCGGCCGCCCAACCCGCCCGGTCCGCCCAGCTCGCCCACTGACCCTAGGCACCCAGGTTCTGGGACCTGGTTGGACGCCCAGGCGCGCCTAGGCGGGCGCCCGTACAACACAACTCACGTCTACCTACTGTTGTGCACCAACACTCTCTGGGATACTTGATGACGTGTAGCGACTAAGATGAAGAGACCAGTGCCCATCTACTGTCGATTATCATTGCTCCAAATGCCACTTCATTTTTATTAAGAAGCTCCTCTACCTGCATCTGGTACCTGCTCTGGATTATCTACTTAAGGGGGTGTTGAGTGCTTGATTTCAAAATTGAGGGGGAATGATGCTCTAAATGGGATGAATTTTCTTTGGTTGAATTTGTATGGTTGCTTTTGCAATAATGTACGTTTATTTGTTTATCTGCAAGTTGGGCAAGTGATTTTCCATGCTCAAACTTGAGGGGGGGTGTCAAGAGTATATATGTGTTTTAGTTTTCTGATTTGTTATGTATATGCATTCAAGTCTATCTGGTGCATTAGTGTTTGGCCTCTTTGTCCATTAAGGTTTTCTTGTATCTTGTACTTGCCTCTTCTATATACTGGAGAGGAGTTTTCCTATCTAATAATAACAAAAATATACAAGGTTTTCCATTGTCTTGTTTAACAAACAAGGGGAAAACCATGGTTTTTTGTGGCAGCAGGTCAAACTGAATGCAGTGGGTAGGAAGCAAAACATAGTGGCAGCAAAAGACTGCATGATAATTCTGGGTTTGGGCAAGCTGTCAACCAAGTTGTTAAAATTTTTGCATTTGGACACAATTGGATTCAAGTTTAGGTCATCGACATAATCAAAGGTGGGAACCGCAATTGGATCTAAATATTGTTGTGGCTACTAAAGACAGGGTCAGGTGTGCTTATTCACGCTCTAGACCCAATGTGAACAGGAGTTTGTGGTTGTTGGGCATTAGCAATGTTGTTGATGATGGTTAGAGGTGGCACCATGGCAAGTAGTCAAGCGTCCAACGCCACAATCTATACTAGTAAAAAAGCAAACAAGTATTACATATAGAGTGTCCAACGCCACAATCTACACTAATAAAAAAGCAAACAAGCATAACATATAGAGCGTCCAACGCCACAATCTACACCAGTAAAAAAGCAAACAAGTATAACATGTTGTGACTGTGTGAAAGCTGCATTCGCCCGTCAGAAGAGGTCGTGATGATTGGATGACATGGTAGGAACCCTACGATCTTGGTTGGGCACACCTAGGCATTTGTCATGTCCTTTTTGGTGGGGGTATTTGATACCATATTTATATATTCATAAAAGCAAGGCAATTTATGTTTATATTTAAAGTTATGAACTAAGAAAACATCAAATACGGGTGACGTAAAAGGCTGAAATTGCATGAAAAGCCGTTATACGTCAAATATTAGAGTAAACTGATGTATAGAAATTAATTTTTGCGATTTAGGCAAGGGGGTGTCAAGCACTCCTTAACTCCCAAGCGGCCTGAGTGGACCTAGGCATTTGATTTTTATTATAACCTTGTTTTTCTAGGGTGAAGAGTCCTTGGTGTTGCCCCTCTAAAACCTAGGTGTTGCTTTGGCATATTGGCACCGGAATAGAGGAGCGTAATCCTTCACCTTGGAGAAAAATGTCCATGATAAAGGGTGGGTGCCTTGATCTACCTAGAGGCACCCCAAAAGTTTTTCTAAAACTCAAAAATTTCCATTATAGGATTTCAATTTCGTATTTCACATGTTCAAAAGATTTACACAATTTTGGCCTTCTACTTTGTTTTTAATATTTTAAGGTGTAGGGAATCTTATATATATGTGGGCCATCAGCAAAGACAAGGGTATGTAGGACTTGTTTCCTTGAACACCATGGTTGTGCAACAACTTTTTCTTGTTATTAGACCAACTAAAATCAACTGACACAACAAATACCACATCAACTGGGAATGATAATAGAGAAAAGACATTGTATAAGGCCGGAGTTAAATCTCCAGCTATTGAGTGATGTACATGAGAAAAAAGCTCATGGATTAGTGTATCAAACAACTACAGTAAACAACAAACCACAAAGATCAAAAGGGTATGACAAATCAATGATGGAAAAAAATCACGAATGGATGAAAGAACATCCAAAGCCCTCACAAGAGAGGGGCTAGCCAATGGCAGAAAACAGGGTGTCCCTCTCTCATTAGTGTTAAGGTTTCATAACTCTGAACCATTTACAAAAAAGGGAGCAGCTTAATGATTGTATTGACAACTAAATTGTAGTCATTCTCCTTGATGTGTAGGAAGAGGAGGTAGTTACCTTAAACCGATGGAAATCATCATTCCACATTTCACCCAATGCATATTTTCAAGCGGTTGGTTCAATGTAGTGTGCATATGAATATGCTACCCAACATGGCTAGCTATTGCAAATGCTGATGTGGCCATATTTGAGATAAAATTTGTTGTGTAGATTTCAATATTTGATGCTGAATTAAATTCAATTGTAAATATCTTTAATATTATTAGATGTTTAATGAAACAGCTTCCATGTGTTCCCGAAAGTTGCTTATAGTTGGTGAGATTTGAATGTTGGTGATCATATGCATATGCTGTTTTGTGTCATGTTTTTGGATGTTCATGCACATTCATAACTCCATTGTGCTCATTCATTTTTATTTCATCGAATTTTTTGTTTAGTTCAGACTTGGGAAAACAATTTAAATGGATAGTTCGTTCTCATTATTTGAATATTACCTTAGATTGTTCTTGCAACAGGAATAGCAAGTGCGATATATGTGTGAAAATAAAAAACTTCCCAAACCTCATATGCAGACCCCTACCACATTAGAGTTTGAACATGTAGTGCTTAGCACTTTTCTAAACGTTATCAATGATTACACGATACCAACCCAAGTCCATACATGACAAACGTAATATAGCAAAATACTCTCGAAATTGACTCTCTTTAAAAATATTAACCTATAAATTACATCGGTCATGGAGAGCCTCAAGTAAGAACCACCTATGACATCATAAGAAGTGGGATTTTAGAAATGTGGTATCAAAAAATTCTCGTTTAAATGGAATAATTGGACTTAGAATCATTTCAAACCATAAAAACAATTGATAAAGTAAAAGAGAGATGAATTTATTAGAGTTAAATTCATTCATGATAGTGAACTTTCCCCATCAACGCTCAACCCAGGGTTTGGGCAGTATTTGAGGCAAGAGGTGTCATTGGAGTCACCCCCTTCTTTACTCGAGAAAAGACAATGAAAATTCCTAAGATAATACCGGAAAGATAATATATACTAAACTTATGAATACAAGTATCGGAGATGAACTCATCAAGTGCTTCAAAAAGATGGCAAGGATATAGTAGAAGTATAAACTGTAAGTGTAGACCATCAAACAAGAGCAAAGATGGAAGGGACAGTTAGACAAATACTTTGATATATGCCACCCATGAACAAAACCAATGTGGTGTGGAGATAAACACACCAACCATCTCCGAGAAATAAGAAAATCGGACTATGAACAATTTGGCTCCATTCAGCACCAATCATCTTCATCTAAGCATCAATCCCAAGTCCCAACCATGTTGAGGCCGACAACATGGATTTTTTTAACCTACTTTGTTATCAGTAATTAATGTAGGTTTGCATGTTCTTCTTTAAATTGTCCTTGATTGAATAACGTTGCTTTGACTTGGTTCATTTTTGGTTCTGTGTTGCACGTCCATACCATCACAAACGACCCTCAATTAACTTGTCCTCAATACCCACCACCCCCACTTCATTCTATATAGGCTTATATAGTCATTTCTCAAGTAATATTCCTTTGTCTTCCCACGTCTATCTCAAGTGATGCATTTTGAACACATTCATCTTGTTAAGATTTTGTTTCTTCACTACCCAACATTCACTCTCATATAGCATGGTTGATCTTATCCACAAGACAAATAAGAATGGTGGGTGATGGAAATAAACCCGAAAGCAAGAGTCCAGAAAGGGAGTTGCCTTGGACTACCAGAGAAATCATCTCCTTTAAGAACCACAAATTGTATGTCAAGAACATAGTTTAAAATTTCGATTTCGACGCCGTTTCCGATGGCTTAGAAACAAAAAATTCAATGGAAATTTCGACATTTACGAGATTTCAACACAAGATTTTGACGACCAAATAAAGAAATTAAGTCATGAAATTTTACCAAGATGGTCTACATCCATAAATACACCTATATATGCAATAAAATCATATATTGATCTTGGTGGGGGCAAGGAATGAAGTTTCCACGAAATCGGTAAAATTTCGCACGAAATTTCATTTTCGACGCCATCTGCTACGAATTCATGCGGTTGTACCGCCATGTCAAAATCAACAAAAAAATTTGCCCAGTTTTGAAATTTTTCCAGGAAACAGTTAAGTTCACTCATCTCCCACATCAAGGACCCCCCTCCTATATTCATATCAAATTTTATTGCATAAAACGATGCATTTAAATGTAGATATCACGCCTGTAAATTTTCATAAATTAATTTTCTCATTTTGGCGTCAAAACGGACACGATCACATTTATCAAAAAATTTGTCGAAATTTCAAAAAAAAAATTAATTTCCATGTTGTCGAAACGGCATCGAAATTGGATACCTATTTCCTTGGTGGATGTCCTACACGTGTGAGTGAAAAGAAGTTGAACTGTTTTGAACTTTCGATGAAGGTTTCCATGCAAATTCCAGTGCCATAAGGAATTATCTCATTCTCATAAACAAATTCAACAATCTATTACAGCTTAGACCGTTGAATAGGAGTCAATCTATTGTAAATTTGTAATACACAAGAAAGTACTAAATTACCTAATTGAAACTAGAGCGGTGTGGCGGCTAATCAAGCCTATGACCCCCACCTGGTGGTTGTTGTCCAAACAACCTTATTTATATTGTTGACATATTGATTCCAACTCATGGTATCTTTGTAACATGTATTATATGTTTGTACATGCTCTTTGTATGCTTCATCTCCGACAAATTGCATCATCCCATATGTCAAGAAATACTCCTCCAACGTGTTTAATTGGTCATCCTCATTAAGTGGTATATGTCCTATATAAATACCTTTGACTTGGAGGGACCTATACCGTATATCTCTAATGCAATGCCATTTTTTATCACCATCATTTGTGACCATATGATCTCTATATGCAGCACTAGGACCCCCTTATGGGTGGAACTCATAATTAGTGGGATTTACATAGTCGTAATTTTCATTATCTTAAATCTCATTTTGAAAACATTTTATCAATTATCTTAACAAATGGGATATATATCAAGTTGGGTTTGTAAATTAAATGCATTTATATGTAATTTATAGCATAATTTCATAAATCCTCAAGTTTAAGTTGTAGTCTATCACTTGCAACTTGCAATTTCGGAGTAATCTTTTAATCAAGATGGGGTAAAAGCATACTTGTCAAAGCGCGCGCCTAGGTGGCCGCCAAAGCGTTGAAGCGCTCGCTATACTGGCTCGCTGTGTGGGAGATGCTTAGTTTTAGAAAGAAAAAAAAGCGAACGCCTTGGTCGCCTTGGCGTTTGAGAGACTGTTTCACGCCTTGGCGCGGGGCCTGATTAAGATTCGACTAAGAACCAAATACCCACGGCCCACTCGTGATTCATCTCCCGCAAACCCCTCCCTGCTAAACCCCTGACCCCGACTCCCCTGTGATCCCCAAGCTAGCGCTGCCCTAGCTGGACGAAGCAAGGAGAAGCTGTGTCAGCAACTCCCTCACGCCGAGGTAGGTGGTCTCCAACCTACATCGTGGCCTTGAGGGCAGTTGCGCCAAGCCGCCAAGTGTAGCCGAAGCCACCAACGGAAGCTACCAGCGAAAGCCGCCAACTCCAGCAGCTGAAGCCGGCGATCACCGGTAACCGGTAAGTCCTTTTTTTGTGATTTCTTCTCCCATCTTCTCATCCTCTCCATTTCTTCTCCATCGCCATCTTCCTTTCTTCTCCCTCACTTGTTCTTCCCCCTCCCATATGCAGCGTGGACTCTGTCCAGCTACCTTCTTCCTTACGCCAAGGAAGAAGTGGAGCTTCTTGCTGCCTTGCGACCTTGAGAAGAGTTGTGGCAGTTGCCCCAAGCGGTCAACACCCAAAGGGAGCATTACTGAGCGGCAATTCCAATAGCCGCACTCCAATAGCAGTCGGCACTTTCAGGTACTTTTTTTTACAAACTTCTTCCCTATTTTTCTTACTGATCTAGCTCCATCCCTTCCCTATTGCCTTTCTTCTACATCTCCTTCTTGTTTCCCCATCCCAACTGCAACAAAGAACTGCTGCTACTGACTACTGACGAATTTTAGGATCAATGTCATGCTAGATTCTTACTGATGATGCTTGATCCATATCTTTATTTATCTTGTTAAGTGTTCATACTTTTAATTTATAATGATGACTTTAAACAACAATGTATTGATGGTGCTCCTGCTTGCTTTGTATTTTTGATGTAGTCACCATTTTTGTCTTAGAAACAATTACTTTTGCATGAGTGCACTTGAGGATATAGGGTAAAGACTGAATTATCTTCACTTTTTGCAATATCGTAAGTTTATTGAAGATTCAGAATGTAAGGTATGTTATCTCTAATCTTCTTTAAAATGTTTATCTCTTTAATATTATTACTATGTGAAGATTATAAGGTATGTGACATTTTTTTCTTGTTTCAACAAATTACTTTTCATTACTAATATACTGTGTGAAATTATTCTCGTACTTGTTTTTTATATAGTTTCATAGAAACTACTTTGATTATGCTTATAGATGGTTTAGGACTGTTTAGCACATATTTCATACATTTTAAACAATTTAAACCATTAAAACCTTAATATAAAAATACATATAAATCTCTGAAATTATTAATTTAATAGGTCGCCTAGGCAACGTCTAGTCGCGCCTAGTCACGCCTAGTCACAAGGCTCTCAACTTTGAACATCGTGTTGCCTTGCCACCTTGACAAGTATGGGTAAAAGTGGAAGAAATAGATGTAGATGGGAAGGAGAGAGATAAACTTACCTTAGATCCAAAGAACAAGCCTTCAAGAGCAAGAGAATTCAAAAAATTACCAAAAAAGTAACCCTCCAAGTACAACAGGCTTTGGGCCATTGTGTTTCGCGAAATACATGCACAAATTGGCCTTTTTTTCAACAAGATTTCTGTATTTTGTCGATTTCTATCGAAATTTCACGTATTATTTTTGGACAGTTGCATTTCTATGTCGGATACCCGTCAAAACCGAAATTTTGAGCTAAATTTCGAGATTTCGACGGAACATTTGAACCATGGTCAAGAAAGCTTGAGATAGGTATTAATTAAATGCATCAAATGCCCAATATAGGACTATCAAGTTGGTCATTAAATAAAGAAAGTGCACGGTTTCAAAAAAACAAATTATACAAAAAATGATGAAATAAGACTTGTTTTGTAGTTTTTTAAACATCAAAACACGTTATTATACGTGAAAACTAAAATGAAAATATAGATGTCTCGTCAAATGAATTTCGTTAACTCTATCACTAGTCAGAAGTGAATAATAGAGTCCAAATTACTAAGTTGATGCACTGAGTGAATGATCTGTCTACGCATATCTATTGAAGCCGTCAAAAAGTGGCTCGTGAGTAAAATTATGAATCTATAACTTAAGGAAGCATATAGTAAGCTGCTGAGTCTATAAAAATAATTAAGGCTATGCTCCTCGATGCCCTTCACGTTCCACACACCAACATTCACAAGAAGAGCAGGACGTTTGTCTGGGGGTGAGGCGACAATATAAATAAACGTGAATACAGTGTTTCTGACAATTAAATAAGAGTCACTGTTTTTTTCTTTGAAGGGGTTTGTTATGACACACATGGGGTCTCAGCTGGTGGCTGTCGAGTTGGCTTGAATATTAATCAGCAGATAAATACTTTGAGGATACTGGATACTGATGACGACAAGACCAACAAAAACAATAATGTTATATATCGGTTTTAGAGAATTGAATGTTGCTGACAAGACAGCATAAGCAGAAACAGCGGTCCAAACATCGGTAGAAGAAGAAAACAAGGTGATAGGTATATGTTTCATTTTGCCAGATCACGTCTAACGGCTCCATGTGTTCATTCTCGATGATAAGCTCTGGATGGAGGTTATAATGCAAATGACCTGGGAGTTAATGCTGGTGAAAGCAAACGAATAGCAGCTTTCAGGAAGAAAAAAAAAGTTAGTCATATCAGACACCCAAGCATGGTCACGAATACTAAACCCTGCTCTGAACTGAAATTTTGGAATCTGGGAATTATATGGAAACCTCGGGTAAAAAAGGATCGAACTAAAGCCCACTTTCCCATACACCGCGCTCACACACATATACATAAACACACACATACATGATGTTCATCTGTATATGCGTGTGGGTAAGTGTGGATAATTTCATACGATGATATTGACACATATGAAATATAGAGGACACGAAGTTTCTAATCAGAGAATGGAGAGGTTTATGGAGGAAGGGGAAACCAACGCTTGGTGGATGAGGAGAAGGGAAAGAAGATGAGAACAGGAAGGAAATGAGAAGAGCATATGCAGGAAGGGAAAAAATAACATACGCAGGAAGAAGAGAGAATCTAACCGGGAAGCCGCCGCCTACCGCTGAGTATAGAGGTCGCTAGTGCCGTGTAGATAAGAAACCGCCGCCGTAGAAACCGGAAACCGCCGTCACCGGCAGAGAGAGTGGAAGCAGCTGGCGTTGGGTTGCTAGCAGTTGATGTTCGGAAGAGGAATCGGCGGCGAGGTCGAGAGCACCGAGGCGACGGCTTGTGTTTCAGTGGGATAATTGGGATTTTATAGGGTTTTAGTGAAAACGTTCTGGCGGGCATCTTGGGCTGTTGGGTGGGTCTTTTCGGGCGGGTGAAAGAAATTCACTCAAACTCGACTCGAAGAATACACTCGGATTGTGTGCGAGTGTCCATATAAACTGTGTCCGATCAACAAGAACTTGTTAGTCGTTTTCCTTAACATTTAAAAAAAAAGTATAATTATGTTTTTTATCTCAAACATATTGTATTGAGACCAACTAACTACTATGTTTGACACTAAATTTTTCA
This sequence comes from Alisma plantago-aquatica, assembly GCA_963693085.1. Taxonomy (NCBI): domain Eukaryota; kingdom Viridiplantae; phylum Streptophyta; class Magnoliopsida; order Alismatales; family Alismataceae; genus Alisma; species Alisma plantago-aquatica. Next base: position 982,247,046 of record OY856412.1, read on the forward strand.
ATTAGTTTTCAACATATGTTTAAACAAACTTAAGAAAAAACGCAACTAGTTGTTGTATGTCGATGCAAAATAGAAAATAATGTAGTTTTCATAGATAAATATCACAAATATTAACACATGATTTTGACAAATAACATTACACATTCCTGAGATTACACGTATTTATTATTAAATTGTGTCAAATAAGTAACATTTTTAATATGTTATGTGTATATTATGTATATAAATATATTTGTTTCAATTAACTGGGTCACCCGCGGGTCATCCGTGAAACCCAGTATATAAATGGGCGGATATGAATTTGGGTGATTTTCAACGAGTGGTAAATTTCATCACCCAAATCTAAGTTAAACAGGTCACCCGTGGCGTGGATTTTGGCCCAGTTTGACATGTCTAAAGGGAGCTGATAAAAATAGAAAAAGGGATAAAATGTGCCATAAAAAAGTGATGTGTGTATAAACCGCAAGTAATACCTTCAATCTAAAAATGGGAGGCAATTGGAGATGGTGTGGTGGTTCAATCCAAGAGTCACTCATATAGCTTTGGATTAAATTTTCAGCATGCTTGCACCCCTGTACGCAAGTTACGCGCATGGAAACTATCTTTCATGCCGCTTAAAACTAGCATCCTGCTATTTCTTAGTCCAGTATTTCTTAGTCCAGTGTCCTACTGTCCCCACTATTTGCTATTGGGCCTACTACTATATTTAAAGCCTGACGTATGTCCAGTGTGGGTTTAGATGTTGCACCAAGATACATGAAAGAGGGTTGGGTCATGATGGAAATTTGCAAAATTAACCCTCAAAAGTCCCTCTTTCTTCATCCAAAAATACCTCATTTCTTCCTTCTCTCTCCACGGACCAGTGATATTCATGCCCAACACCTCCTCTCTAGCGCCCAGATCCACATGGTGCGGTACCCAACTCTGACGTCAACTTCAACAAAATTAAAGGAGCCCACAACAATTAAATATATCCATACTAATCATTTTTGGCACGTATATATTATTTTAGGGGGCATATAACCCATATTTGGGTGTGTGTGTCTCAATTTTAGGTGTGTGATCTCTATTTGTAGGCACAAGTATGACATTATAGGTCCACAATATTAATTAAGAATGGATATGTACTCCACATCTTTGGACACTTATTCCACGTGTTTGGGTGTGTATTTTCATTTTGTGGGTGTGCATATCCCCAAATTTGGGTGGACATGTGTCTTATAGTTCAACAAACAGGTTATGTGCCCATTAAAGGGTTACACACGCCCATACCAGTTGATACATGCACACACTAAATGTGTATCATCACCCAAACTAGGTAATTGACACACAAAACAACATGTTGGCGCCCAAAACTGGGCAATTGACACCCGAAACAATATGTTGGCACCTAAAATTGGTAATTGACACTCAAAACAACAAGTTGGCACTCAAAACTGGGTAATTGATACTCAAAACAACATATTGATGTCTAAAACTAATTGACACCTAAAACAATATGTTGGCGCCTAGAACTAGGTAAATGACACCCAAAACAACATGTTGGCACCCAAAACTTAATAAACTTAATCAACATTGAGTAGAACATGAAATGACACCCAGTGAATGGGTAAGTGCAAAAACATGGGTAGTTGACACCCAAAATAAGTTAATATCATCCAAAATTTAATGAACTTAATCAATGCCCAGTAACACATGAAATGATGCCCAGTGAATAGGTAAGTGCACCCAAAACTGAATAATTGACACCCAAAATAACTTTTTATCGCTCAAAATTTAATGAACTTAATCAACACCCAGTAGCACATGAAATGACTCCAAATGCATGGGCAAGTGCGCCCAAAACTAGCAATTGACGCCCAAAACAACTTGTTGGCACGTAAAACTTAATGAACTTAAATCAACACTTAGTAGCACATGAAATGACGCCAATTGAATGGGTAAGCGCGCCCAAACATGGGCAATTGACACCCAAAATAAGTTAATGACACTCAAAATTGAATGAACTTAATCAACGCCCAATAACACATGAAATAACGACCAGTGAATGGATAAGTGCATCCAAAACTGGGTAATTGACACCCAAAATAACTTGTTGGCATCCAAAACTTAATGAACTTAATCAACGCCCAATAGCACATAAAATGACGCCCAGTGAATGTGTAAGTGTGCCCAAAACTAGGTAATTAACACCCAAATGGTGCCTAAAACTTAATAAACTTAATCAACAACCAATGTCACATCAGATGGCACCCAGTGAATGGGTAAGTGTGTCCAAAAATAGACAACTAACACCCAAAATAAGTTAATTGTGTCCAAAATATGATGGACTTGATCGATTGCCTATTAACGCATGAAATGACACGCACTAAATGGGTAAGTGCATCCATAAATGGGGAATTGATACCCAAAATAAGTTATTTACGCCCAGAACTTTATGACCTTTCCCTCATCTCCTCCATTTACTACCCTCACTTCCCTCCTCCCTTTAATTCCCTCCTCACTTTCCTCATCTCCTCTCTTTAGTTCCCTCATATTCAATCACTTCTTTGATCTTCCATGATTACTTCCCTCCTCCCTTCTTTTTACTTCCCTATCTCTTTCCTTTTATATATTTATTTGTGAGTTAGTGTATTAGCAAGAAAATAAACATTATGACCAATATAAAATACTTATTTTTATATTTTGTACGAATTTTTGTCTCAAAAGTTTACCTGCATCAATCTTGTTGGAATGTATTTTTTGCAAAGAATCTAACAATTTTTAATTTGCCAAAAAAATTGACTCAGAATAAAAGTTATAACAAAGAAAAATTCTCTCTCATCATGTCACCTCCAACTGTCGCCCAATAATACTCATTTTTATATTTTGTATCTCAAAGTTGTATCAACATTGGTCTTGTTGGAAAGTATTTTTCACATCGAGTCCAATGCTTTTTATTTTGTCAAAAAATCATCACAGATTAAATGTTATATATGAAATAAGTTTCTTTCTCACCCAATAAATGTTTTGCCATGTCACTCTTTCAAAACTACTGTTCCCTACAAAAAACTAGCCATCCTTTATGCATGAGATGCGCATTCTGGTCTGCCGTGTTGGACCAGATAATTTTCGTATAGTTTTAGCTACTTAAGAGTCACTCGTATAAACTGTGAGTAATATCTTTAGCTACTAAAGGAGACTCCTAAAGGATCATGTTACATGGTATAAACTGCAAGTAATATCTTTAGCTACATGTTCCTCTCCATGTAGTTTTCTCGGTCATCTTTGAGTCATGCATTTGTCTTTGTCGACTCAAATTGAGAACATCGGTAAGTGTTGGGAAATATGATATTAGGTATGGCAGTGAAAAAAAATATCGTTGAATTCCCCTTAGACAGTAGATAGCATCAAAAACTATGAGTTGGGAAGGATGGTTCATGAGTATAAACCTGGTCTTGGAGCAAATCCAGTGATTGTCCTCTCTTGATGAAGTGCACACTTTGCAAGATGAAGATGAATGATCGTCAACATCAGGCATCATAGTGCAGCACCATGGACGGCGGTTGACAATATTCTCTTAGTAGGTGGCAATGGCCTCCACGCCTCTACATAGTCCATGTAGACCATCGAGAACTCTGCATTGCGCTACCAAAGCCAATCGTAAGGTGTTATCCTTTCGAACGTCAACCTTCTAGGGTTGATTTATGCTCCAGTGATATCCCTTCAAAAGTCAACCTTCTAGGGTTGATTTGTGCTCCAATGTTGTCGTTCTCTTATTGTCCCTCTCTTTTACAGGTAGGACTATAACACTTGTCAAAGAGTGTGTATGTGTCTTTAGAAATCCCTACCCCTCTATTTATAGCAGGGTTAGGGTCAGGATTTCCATATCAATTGGGAGTTGAAAAGACATAATTTCATGATTTTTTCAGAACCTGCAAACCATGAATTGGTCAGTTCATAAGTGAACAGATCGGTTCAATCCTTGAATCAATCGGTTCACTATGTTTCCTATTTGCAATTGTATTGGCTTTTAATATTTGATTTATGCACAACATGACGTCAACGCCAATCCTTGATCTAATCGTATTGATCGTTGAACCGAGCGATTCATAACCTGAACTGGTCAGTTCAGATTTTAATTCAACTAATGTTGTTCAATTGACTTGACACTTGAATCGATCACTCCAACACTTGAACTGGTCAGTTCATAGTCCAGTTAGCCAATTTTCAGCCATTGTTGTTTTCAATTGAATACTTAAACACTTTAGTAGTCAAGTTAAACATAATTCATGAATAAACTCCTATTCTAGGTGCATCTTGTATGTTTGACCCTATAGGTCCCAAGTTACATTGGCAGTGAGTGTCCATAACCAACTCATGACATCACAAGTATGAGTGGTATTTAGAAACACATCATTCCTACCTAAGTAATTAGAAAGTTGGAGAATAACTTCAACCTACAATATGTGATCAGTGTTATGATAATAGTATAGTTCCTTTGTCTCTGATATCGGATTGAACTCAAGGCATGGAATCATCATCCTCTTCAACGTACAATCCATGTTCCTTGAACTAGAGAAGATTGTATGAGATGCATGTGATCTCACATATCACATGTTGAGTCACACAAGTATGGCCATATGTTTTATCAGTCTCGCTTATCAAGTGGCATGCATATCAATCTCATGTAGGAGGGACAAATCCCATCTACCTCACTCACACTCAATCCCCGCGTGTTACAATGCACCCGAACATCACCTATATGGCAACCCTTACTCAAGGTCACGTTGGATGATGTCAAAATACATCAAATGACATATGATGAGTGTAGTGACTTCATGTCTAAGAGCCATGATCCCCACTATCACTATGATAGTTGATTTTGACTACCATTCTATGGTCTCCGTATATCACTCTCAAGGTGGGTCTATCTGATACATTGTTCTCTAACAAGTACCTATGTGTTTGGTTTGATATCACATATCATGACTGATGAAATTTTGCATCAACCAAGAAACACTCTAATCTTATGTAATATTTTTTTTATTTTGCTTCCATAGTAATATATGACCAGGGACATAACAAGAATGTATGTACTCTTATCATACATATGATCTCATTGTTCAGGTCCTCAACCTGAAGACATATCTCATTGAGTGTAAGGACCCTGACCTGCGTTTAGGGTTTACCCTGTTTGCTTAGCTTAACCTTGGTGGTTTGATGTTTGCTAATCACCTTTGAGTGGTGATTAGGGTTTTGTTGTGCCTTGTTGAGAGTTCGAGGGGCTACTTGCAAATAAACCAAGTTTAGGGTTTTGTGTGCAAGTTTGCCATCTTGTGAGATGTTTTCCCCTCTTTGCTTCCTCTAGGGTTGAGAGGAAGGCTTGGGCTTGTTGTTTGAGTTTCTTGGGCCTTGCTTGAGCTTGTTTGGGCCTTGAAGTGCTTTGGTTGGGCTTGCTTGAGCCTTGTGTCGGCCAAGACCAGCTTGTGTCGGCCAAGGAAGTGTGTGTGTCGCCCAACAAAGTTGTGCTTGTGTCGCCCATGGTGCTTGGTCCAACCCTTGACCTTGTTTGGTGGACACTTGGTATGCATCTTTGACAAGTGTCTTTTGGTGTGCTAGTGTGTTGGATTGAACCCTAGGACAAGTGTCCCTTGGGTGGACGACACATAGCAAGGGTTTACCTTGTTTTCTCCTCCCTTCCTTCCTATATAGGTGGTTCCTTCCTTAGCTTGAGGTCCCTTTAGTTCCTCTCCCTCTTGTGCTCGACACACTCCCTCTTTCCCTTGCTTGGTGGCCGACACACCCTTGAAGAAGGAGCTTGGAGGTCGACACACCCTTGGAGTTGAAGAGTGGAGGCCGATACACCCTCTTGGAGGAGCTTTGGTGGACGATACCCTTGGAGCTTGAAGTGCATCTTCTTCCTTAGAGCTTGAAGCTTAAGGCGGGTTGCATGATTCTAACCCTAACTACTCTACCTTCTTTTCATATTTGTTTCTTTAATCTTGCCCTTGCACGTTAGTAGCTTGGTCCTTGTTTATCTTGCATGTTGGTCGATCCTTGAGATCCAGGGTTTAGGGAGCAACACTCCTTTCTCCCCTTGGTCTAGATGAGTGAGGTTGGGTCCTAGTATCATGAGCAACATCCCTCCTTCGTAATTGATTGAGGTGAGCTTGTGACCTAGTGGCACGAGCAAGACTCTCATCTCACCTTGGGCAAGATGGTGAGCTCGTTTAGATGGCTTTGATGAGTGTACTTTGGTCGAGATGTGCTTGGGGAGGTGTTGCCCGATAGCCCTTGCCCTAGTTTTCCCTTGCACGGTTTGAGTGAGCCAAGCTTTCCTTTGTTCCTTGTGCGGGTGAACTCTGCTCGCTCAGTAGCTTTGCTCGCCCAATAGCTCTGCTCGCCCGGTGGGCCTGTCGCCCGACACACCTGCTCACCCGACATGTTCTACTCGTTTAATGCGCCCTGCTCGCTCGCCTCACAACCTTGGCTCGCCCGACAGGCTTTGCTCACCCGACACTTGCCCGCGTAGCCCGATATGCCTTGCACGCCCCTGTGTCGCCCGGTATCCTTGGCTCGCCCGATAGTCTGCTCACCCGACACATGTTCTGCTCGCACGCCTGATGACCTTGCGCACCTTGGAGCTGCACGCCCGACAGGGCTGCACGCTTGCCCTCGTTTCAGGGTTGTGCTCTGCCCGCTTTCTAGAGCTGCACGCCCGATAGGGTTTAGATGAGGGTGGGTTCTGCCCGAGATGACTTTAGTGAGAATTGTTGGTACCTCTTGTGAGGGTACGGTCTGTCATAAAAAGTGATACGTTTGTTATGTCCTTGTTACTCGTTGAAGCTTGTTCCTTATATCTCCTTGTGATTAGGCATGTGTACAAGTGTGACTACCTTGGTTATCTTTTTATGCCAAGAGTAATAATAATAAGAATGCATTAGGATTGCTTGATAATGTGCTTATATATGTACTTTAAGATGAGGCATGGATGGAACTATTATTGTCATGTTGTGCTGACAATGCACTTAACCCTAATTGTCACCTTATGTTTAATAATATGAGTCTCTTGATTATCCATATGGTTATTGAATGAGGCTAACCATGCATGTAAGGCTTAGCCAGATGAAAGGCTATAAGAAATGGTTATATGTGATTACGGTGATGACAGGTGAATTCTGAATGATGCTCCATAATGATGTTGAAAGCTTTGAGAGGCTATGGCATTATGTGATGAGGGATTGAGATCCCAAGATATGTGATGATCCTTGAGATGGATCTAGATGGTTGGCAAGAGGCCAAGTGATAACATGTGATGTGAGATCCAGGTGATGGATCAGTGTGATGTAAATTGTAGGAAATGCATAATGTTGAGTTTATGCTGTTTACTTTCGGTTATATCTTGCATGTTATACAACTTGGTTGAATCTTGCAATCCATCTAAAAGATACTAATTAATCACAGTGGAATCTATTATGTAGTTTGCCCTGGCCATAGATTCATCACCAGTCAGGATAAGGGTGATGATGAAACGGGTTCTCCTGCGAGTCAACCCGGAGTGCATATTTTTGAATATGTGATGTTTCTCCTAGCCTAAAGTAGAGAGGTGAAATGAGTGCAGCTGCGGTTGCAGACTCGGGTATGTGATGAGCATGGTGAACATGGCCCATGGCTCCAAATATGTGATATGATGAGCATGAACGCATTCATGGCTCAGAGCATGCTGTTTAGACACATGGCTCAGTTTTACTAGCGTCGTGACCTGTACCGAGGCGGGCTAGGCAGAGGGTAGCCTGTGGAGCTGACCCTGTGGCTATGACCACTTCAGCATGAGACGGCGGTCCTACTTATGTTATACTCATGTACTGACCATGAGGCGGAGAAGGTCTTGGATTCCGGCTCTTCCATCGACCTTGTATGGCACCGTCTATGGGCTTCACAGCCGAAGGTTGGATTTGAACGGTACGGTTCATTTCCTCAGGGCATAATAAAATGTAATACAACCGTTTAGTATATACTGCTTAAGATAAACACGAAACATTGGTTGAGGCCTTATCTGTGTAGCTTACTTTAATTATCTTGCAGTTGTTTGTGCATTACTCATTAGTGGTTAGTTTCATAAACTTCATCTTATCAATCATGTTCCATTGGGAAATATGTTGGTACAACTGGTAAGTCTGATGGTGAGAATGGCTTGTTTTTCATAATTGCCTCTGTTATATTCCTTACTAGTAATCTGCTGTTATAAGCTCTATCTTATCTGAGGTTTTGTAGTTTTGGCGGGGAGTTATGCCTCCCGCTGGGACAATGTTCAATTGTCTCACTCCGTTGGTTTTCACCCTTTTTAGGTGGTCGAGCTTGTCGTGGTGGTGGTCGCAGAGTTGCGGCCGAGCAGCCAGAAAAATCAGTAGAAGGCAAGCCTTGGAGATGCTGCTATTTTGGATGTTTTGTTGTAGAGTCTAGAGTCATCCCTGTACTCTCAGGTCCTTGGCGGTGTTTTGACATTGTTTTACGATGTACGACCGATGCTGTTTGTATATCCTGCTGCTGGCCGGATGTGGGCCTTTATATGTATGAATAGGTGGTGAACTCATGGTTATGACAGGACAACTGTTGCTCTAAGTTGTGGACATGTATCCAGGCTTGTATGGATATGCACATAATATGTTTTCTTGCAGGATATGGACTGGAATGTAATATGTTTTTCAGTTTATCAGTTTTTCGCAATCGATTTTAATTAACCCGTATTTTTGATAAACTGTGGTTATGGTGATTTTCCGCACGTTTTCGCGTAACACCTCGTTATCTATGTGATAATGGGATGTGTTGCCACATTGAGCAACACCATTCTTTAGATGTTTAATACGTCTTGTGTCATCATCTCATGATTGAGATAAACATTATAGACAGAAGCACCTTTATCATTATCAAATCATGTATCTAATGCCCCATTATCTCTCTAGACATACATACCAACAGACTCCCACTTGCACTTAGAGCCATCACCCATTAATATTATTCCAAGTGACCTTGACATGTCGTTTGTGATTCTGTTGCAAGTTCTTATATAGCGGGTTAGCAACATTTGCTTCTAGTCAGTACTTTGTAAGTATTCACATCTCCTCATTATACGATCTCTCATATGAGATGGAAATGTCATAGTACGCTATCTGGGATTCCTTGCATGTCCAGTAGCTTCATTGTTATCACAATATTTCTACAGTGTCATCAACGATTGGAACTTCCCATAAGTTCATCCAAATGAACTTCTTGATCCATAAAATATCCTCTGTTGTTTTCAAAATAGCAAGGTACTCGACTTTTATTGTAGAATTAACAAGTGTCTCTTGCTTGAAACTTTTCCAACTTATAGTTCTCATTTGAAGGTCAAACACAAATTTATATTGCGATCATTAATTTTCTTTGTCATTTTTTAAGCTTGAATCGGTGTAAACACCCAAATATTCCTTGTTACCATAATCAAGAAACTAATCCTTTTAGTGCTTCTCAAGTACTTGAGGATGTTCCTTATGGTAGTCTAGTGACTTTCGCTGGGATCTAACTAATATTCATTCATCATGTCTAATACATACAAGATAATTAATGTGATGAGTACATAATATTGCGAATGTAATTGGCATCTTAGTCACATAATAATGTTCTTCATAAGAACTATGATACTAATATCTTAAGAGATTAAGGTTGATTTTGGGTGATGTATTTGGGGGCGGTATTGTAGTTCATCATGGGATTTCAACCGTGACATTTATAAATACGTCGTTTGGCTAACTGTACATGATTTCACAAAATCAACACTTGGACCGCGACATTTTTGCCCGCTCGCATTCCACAAACATTCCAAAAGACGCCACATTTCGTGAGATTTCCAATCACAACAGACGAGGGTTCCGCCTCATCGCCCCCGACACCCCCCCCCCCCGAAACCCCCGACTCCCCCCGAAACCCCCATCCCTCTCCCTGGTCATCTCATCCCCAACATCATCGCCGCTCCTCGCTCCTTCTGGTATTCAGTTCCTTTCGGTCCCTCTCCTCTCCCCGGTTACGCCTCTTCTCCTTCCTTGCACCCCGTCCTCTCTGGGCTAGGGTTTTCATCTTCCCCATCATCTACTCCTCCCGCGACACCGGCGCTCGCTCGCTTGTGCTCCCTGTCGAAGGCTTTGTGATTTGGTGGCTTCGACGCTCCTGCTCGACGGCAGAGCTTGGTGGACGCGCCTGTGGGATACATCCGCCAAAGCAGCAGCCTCACGGAACCCGACTCCCCATCATCTCCTCCTGCGACACAACGACGGGAAGAATCCCAGCCGTATTTCGGCGGACAAGCAACTAGCACAGCCGCAAGGAGGATGACAATGAGGACATCACAAGAGGAAAGGCCGACAGAGACTTGTAAGTATGACATTTTCCGCCACGTCGTCCGCTCCGCTTAAGCCATTGCCTTTTGGTCCACCGCCGCAATCGTTCTCGTATCTCTTCCTTATTGCTCCCAACTTCTGAATCCTCCTTCAATCTACGTTCCCATGACTACCCTGCAGGTAACCGCGCTGCTACCCTTTTGTCCTTCCCGTTTTCCTTCCACCGTCTATTTTCCACCCCCCTTTTGGCTCGCTGGGTAATTTGTCTTGTGAAACATTCCACCGGGTCAGCCGAAACCCGCCTCCGTATGAGCCGTTTCTCTGGCCCAAACGGGTTGGTGGCAAACTGTCTGCAGAAGATCTCCATTTCTTAGTTGGGGATGCAATCCATGAATTATGGGAATGTGTTGATACTATCTCGAACGTGATATTTTAAAGACAACAGCCGAATCAGCATATGATGGTAACCACCTGGAGTGGCGGGCATACATGATAGTTGGGGGGATTTGGCGATGGGGATGAGTTATTTGGGAGTCATAGATCATTTTTTGTGGCTCTGGTATATATATCTTTAGGCCAGGATCAATTGGGGAGATAGGGAGTAGCAGCATGCTGCTAATGTTGGGGGTGTTGGCGTGGAGGTAGGGCTGCTGGTTTGGAGGTGGGGTGGTTGGTTTTGTGGTGGGGCTGCTAGTTTGGTGGTGGGGGTGTTGGTTTGGTGCTGGAAGTTTCATCAAATCCATGTCTACTTGCTTGCTTATTGTTGATTGCTTACTCAATTATTTGCTTAGTTGTTAGCCATATAGTTTTTAATTATCAAGCAACAATATTGGTTGTTTCTATTAGCCCGTTTTGTCTAATTAGTCCATTTTCTAACTGTTTCAGGTGAGTGAAGAGAACCCAAGCAGCTGCTGCATGGACTGAGAATCCAAGTTGTTGCTACATGGACTGCTGCTGCCCGTTTCTAATTAGCCCATTTTCTATTTTTGTTGGTGTTTTGTTAGGGGTTGATCTCAAGTTGTTGCATCATGAATTTTTCTGTTAAGAGGTTGTAGTCTATGTTTAGACATGGTAGAATGTGTGGTGTTATTTTGTGCAATTATGTAGTATGCTTGGAATGGTTAGGGGTTAAACATGGTGTGCTATTTCACTCTTTTGATGTGGTTGTTGTATTCGAATTTGTAGTTGATTTGTGTGGTGATTGTGATGTGGTTGATCACATGAAATTTTGTACTTTATGTGAAATTGTATGTTTGATTACACAGTTGAATGGTTAAAATTTGAGAATGATCATGTCACAATTTGCATATCGTATGGGAAAATCATTGGTGCAAAGGTTGATATGTATGCTCAGATTGCCCACATTATCAATTGGGTTGTGTACCTTGTAATTATATTAATACAAAAAATTAAAAATGTTGCATTTCAAATACATAATTACCAAACAGCGTAATCTGGAATGTCAGTATTCATAATTATTGCATTTCTGAATAATCACTCAGCCAAACAATGTAATTAAGAATCTCGGGATTTATTACTTTGGTAATCAGAATCCTGTGACTTGCTGATTATTGCAGCAGTCAAAAATGGGGCGCCCAAACGTAACCTAATTCCATAGAACTTGGACAAATTTTCTCTCATGGAGTCATGCATGTTGAACCCCTTAAACATCTTGACAATGTGTATGCTCTCGCTTAGGTCAAGAAGCATTCCATATCTATCTCTATAGATCCCAATTCCTATCACATTGGATGGTTTGCCTAAATCCTTCATAGATAAGGTACTTTCTAGCCATGTTTTAATATTTGTAGTATAAGGATGTTATTTCCCACCATCATGTGGAATATGAATATGCTCCCAGTCAACTTTTCTAATCACATAATTCATCTTCATTTTGACTAAAGTCAAATTCTTTAACAATCTTGTCGAATCAAAGATTCCATCTCTGAGATGGTTGCTTCAATCCATAGATTGACCTTTGTAGATTATAGACTTTATTTGCAATAATTATATTTATAAAACCTTTAGGTTGTGCCACATACACGTCCTCTACAATATTCCTATTAAGGAATGCAGTTTTAACATCTATTTTGCCAAATATCATAGTCATATTAAGTTGCAATTGCAAGCATGATCCTAATGGATTTAATCATGGCAATTGGTAAAAAGGTTTCATCATGTTCAACACCTTGAAGTTGTTTAAAACCCTTTTCAACCAATCTATCCGTGTAGGTTTGTACATTACCATCCACGTCAGTCTTCTTTATGAAGACCCACTTTCACCCTATGGGTGTTACCCCTTCAGGTGGATTCACCAAGGTCATACCTGGTTGGTGTATATGGAATCCATCATGGATATCATGGGCTCAAGCCATTTCTTAGACTCTAGTCCCTCAATAGCATCTAGGTAGGTTGTTGTCTCATCATCTATGACCAACTCACCACCTTTCTGAGTTATAAGAAATCATAACATTTCAAGCTCAAGGCATGTTCTACTAGATTTATGAGGTTTTGTGTTACACAAGGAACTAGAGATTCCACAACAATTTGTGATTTTCCTTGTTCCTATTGTACCTCTTTAGGTTCAATGTTGACTTGTTGTCTTGAACTTTTCAAGTTCTACTTTTCTCCCACTTATTCCTTTGGAATTAAATTCCTCTTAAGAAATTCAGCCATCCTGGTAACAAACATTTTTTTGTCAGATTAGAATATAAAAGTAGTATTCAACAAGATAACATTTATGTGATTTGTGGACAAAGCTTTTTTTTTTAATAATTTCCATATATAAGATTTCATCCCTAATGTTTATAAAAGACATATCAGGACACTTCCCATGCCATATCTCATATGGTACATTATTTTAGTGTAAAGCACGTGCGTAAAAGGAAATTGGAATATTAGATAGATTTATTGACGTTGGAACCATTACTTAATAGGGTGTGATTTCTTCATTCTGACACATTAATATGTTTTAAGTGGAGTTCATTGTGATACACTATCATGGTCTCCAGAAGGTTCTCAAACTCTTAGTTTAAAATATTTCAACATTAATCGTATCGAAGTGTCTTAATACTTTTATCAAGCTAGTTACATACTTCATTCATGATTTTCTTGAACACTTAAAGAGATTTGAACTTATATTTCATTAAATACAAATTACCATATCTACTTAGATCATCAGTAAATATAATGAGGTACTAGTAACCACCTCTAGAATTTATTCTAAAAGGTCCATACACTTCAATATGTATGAGGCCTAGTAGAATACTCTCTCTCCCACTATTTCTAATGAAAAGTGCTTTTGTCATTTTGCCCAACAAATAAGAATCACATGTCTCTATTGGTTCAATAACAAAAAAGTCTAGACACCATTATTATAGATTCTAGAAATGCATTTCTCATTTATGTGCACTAAATGACAATGTTATAGGTATGTGTCATTTGAGTCGTAAAGTAATTTAGTATATGTTATACATATTTGTCTCTACAACTATCAAGTATCGATTTTGAGACAGGCACTTTCATAGAAGATCTTATTCTTTTAGAATGAAACATAAAGTTATTCATAATATTCTTTTCCATACAAGATACATGATGTTTTCATTAATGGCATGTACATAATAGCAATTCACTAATTCCATTACATGGCCATGAATGACAGATTCGAACTATACTAGTAGCAACTCTTGATCCGCACAGTTCTAGCTACTTCTTCTCAGGTCCTGAAGTGGAGATCTCTATCTCCTTCTTCCTGAATTTCTCTATAGAAAGAGGGTAGTTCCTTTTCCCAGTGTCCAGGCTGGTGATATTGGCGACACTTTCCTTCCTTATTCACTCCTCCCTTAACTTTTAGTGCAAACTATTTTGGTTTCTGGCTATCTTTTGAACTCTTCTAAGCTTTGTGTTTGCCCTTGGACTTCCCTTTGTTGATCATCATCACATATTTAAGTTTTTCCTTCTTCATCTACGCTTCAGTTGTCCTCAACATGCCAAGTAATTCTGACAACGACTTGTCAAAATCATTCATGTTGTGGTTCATGACAAACTAATTGTATGATTTTGACAATGAATACAAAATCACATATGTGACCAACTCTTGACCCAAGGGAAATCCCAATCTAGCAAGGTTCTCCACATACCCAATCAACTTGAGTGTATGGGGACCTACTGGATATCCTTCTGCCACGTTGCACTTGAATAGTACCTTTGAGACATCATATCTCTCTTGTCTCGTTTGATCTTGGTACATGTTATTAAGATGTGTTACCTCTAAATAACATCCAAGTTCTCATGTTGTCTCTACAACTCATAGTTCATCAAGCACTTGACATTTACGACATCTTCGGAGTGCTTCGTGTAAGCATCTCTATCAGGCTTAGGCGTAGTAGGAGTAGGTTCATCTGACTCTGCTGTCTATAGTACATAAACTTGCACTCCTGATGAGAATGGTTCTCAATGTCTAAAACTAGTCATGAAAGTTGTTTCTGTACATATGTGTACAGTCTTGCAAGACCATGTGTATAGTCTTGTACATATGTGTACAATCTTGTAATACCATGTGTACTATCTTGTACACATGTGTACAGTCTTGTAGGACCTTGTGTACAATCTTGTAGGGCAATGTGTACAGTCTTGTAGGACCATTTGTATAATATTGTACACATGTGTACAATCTTGTAAGACCATGTGTACAATATTGTATAAATGTGTACAATGTTGTAGGATCATGTGCACAGTCTTGTGGCACATGTACAGTCTTGTAGGGCCATTTGTACAGTTTTGTAGGATCATGTGTACAGTCTTGTAGGACCATGTGTACAATCTTGTAAAATGTTGTAGGACCATGTGTACAGTCTTGTACACATATGTACAGTCTCGTAGGGCCATGTGTACAGTCATATACACATGTGTACAGTCTTGTGACACATGTGTACATTCTTGTAGGACCATGTGTACAGTCTTTTACATATGTGTACAATCTTGTACATATGTGTACAGTCTTGTACGTATATGTACAGTCTTGTAGGACCTTGTGTACAGACTTGTAGGATAATGTGTACAGTTTTGTAAACACGTGTACAGTCTTGTAGGGCCATGTGTACAGTCTTGTACACATGTGTATAGTCTTATAGGACCATTTGTATAGTCTTGTACACATGTGTACAGTCATGTAGGACCATGTGTATAGTCTTGTACATATGTGTACAGTCTTGTAGGATCATGTGTATTGTAAGGACCCTGACCTCCATTTAGGGCTTATCCTATTTGCTTGATTAACCTTGATGCTTGGTTTCTTGCTAATCACCTTTAGAGGTGATTAGGGTTTGTTGGTGTTTTGTTGGGAGCTAGAGGTGCTACTTGCAATATACCCAAGTTTAAGGTTTGTGGGCAAGTCTATCACCTTGTGAGGTGTTCCTCCCTCTCCTTGCTTCCTCTAGTGTTGAGAGGAAGGTTTGGGCTCGTTGCTTGAGTTCCTTTGGGCTTGTTGGGCCTTGTGGTGTGTTGCCTTTGCCTCTTTTGACCTTGTGTCAGGCAAGAGTGCCCTGTGTCGGCCTGTGGTGTGTCGCCCAGGGTGTGTGTCGGCCATGGTGTGGGTGTCGGCCATGGTGTGGAGGTGTGTCGCCCATGGACCCTTTGACTCTCTTTGACCTCGTTTGTGTCACCACTAGTGGACACTTGGTGCTTGATGCTTGCATGTGGCAGTGGCCTTGGACATGTGTTTAGGACATGCTAGAGTGGTGGCCTTGCACATGGACAAGTGTCCCTAGGTGGGCGACACCTTGCCTTGTCTTTCCTTGGTATCTCCTCCATCCTCTCATATATATGTGATTCCTTTCTCTTGCTAAGGATCCCTTTAGTTCCTTAGTCTCCCTCTCCTTGGTGCACGACACCCTCTTACTTTGCAAGCTTGGTGGCTGATCCTTGCCTTGGAGTCTCCTTCTTCCTCTAGTGGTGGCCGAACCCTAGAGTGCCTTGCTCTCCTTCTTGTGGTGGTGCTTGGAGCTAGGAGCTTGGAGCTTGCTTAAGGCGGATTACATAACTCCTAACCATAACTACATTACCATCTTCTATGTTCTTGTATGTATGATTGCTAGTTTAGTTTATTGCTTAGTTGTACCTTGTTGGACGAACCATGTTCTAGGGTTTCTTGTTGAGCAACACCCCTTTCTCTCCTAGGTCTAGAGGAGTGAGCTTGAGTTCTAGTAATATGGGCAATACTCCTCTCTCGTATAAGTTGAGAGGTGAGCTTGTGTTCTAGTGGCTTGAGCAACACCCTCCTCTCACCATGGACTTGAAAGGTGAGCTATGTGGTGGTTGTGAACCTTGGTTAGGGTTGGTCCTTGTGTTGCCCGATTGGTGGTAAGAAGCTAGGCAAGACCCCTCTCTCTTGGTTGTTGAGAGGTGAGCCTTCTTCTCGATCCATTAGGGTTTTGGTGCCCTCGTGGTTGAGGTTGGTGACGACCTTGTGGAGTTGCATCTTGGCCGATAGGGCCTTGGGGTTGGTGTTGCCCGATATCCCCTCTTGATCTTGAGCCTTGGATGACACATGTTGTGGCTGTGTCGGGCGTTGCTCCTGGTTGTTGACCTTTGTGTGTCAGGCATTCTACCTCAATTGTTGCCTTGAGTGTTGGCCGATAGGTCATGGCTAGGTTGGAAGAACGTCAGGCTGAGTTGCACCTTTGGGCGTTGTCCCCTATTGTTCTTCCCGATGCACTTAACCTTGAGATGATAGCCTAGTACCCGTTGCACCCTGGACGATAGGGAGCTCAGTGGCTAGCTTGGGCTGGGTGTTATGGTATTGTGGTGATGACCGATAGTAACCCTAGCTTTTACGCATGTTGCCCGACATGTCGTTGTACATGGATGCCCGATACCGGTTGCACAATACAGCCTTAGGGCACGACGCACCGTTGTGTGACCTGTTCTATAGAGGAGTTGCACGCTAGGCTTTGAGGCTGATATACACCTTGCGCACTCGCGTCATTGCACGATATCCCTCTGGCCGAGCTACACGTTATGTTGATGGCAGTTACGCTTTGGTTGCCCGATATGCATGTGATGCATGACACAGTGTTGCACGACACAGAGGTGCACGACATGCATTGCACGCTACACATGAGTGCACTATATGGCTTGGTTCCCTATTGCCCGATACATGTGGTAGCCTGACACCCTTACTGGTTTGCTTGGCCGATAGGTGGTTGGTTTGCTGGATTGTTGCATGGTTGATATGGTTGGACGATATGGGAGAGTACCCTACTCGATACCTACCTTTGGTTAGTTTTCCCTAACCGTCACACCTTTGGTGAGGGTAGTGGGTGCTTCTAGTGAGGGTCTTGTTCCTTCTAGAAAATCGTTATGATAGTTTTTGTACATGCTTTCCCGTTTGGTTGATGACAATGATCCCTGACATGTTTGATAATTGATATAATGGATCACATCTATGTAACTTGACATGTTTTTATGATCATCTCGATTACATGTATAAGGCTGAGGATTGGTAAGCATGTAAGATACTTTGCTTGATAATATGACCTATGTCTATGATAACAGGTTGAGAAATGTATGATAAAGCATATATGTTGCCTATGATTGATTGATTCTTCTGTCAATCCATGATGATTGTGCATACTAACCATGCAGGTACAGATGCATAGCCAGGTAAAGGGCTATGAGGTATATATGTTTGAGTAACACTGCTTGATGGTTACTCTTGATGATGAGATGATATATGTGTTGGTCGGAAAACATGAGTTTGGATAAAGTGCCTAGTTGAGGTGTTAACCTCTGATAATGATCTAGGATTGTTATCCCAAGTGATGAGAATGCCTTATGAGGCAATGGTTTCCTGTGATGAAGGATGAAGATCCCAGGACCTTGTGATGGTGGTAACAATAAGGTAGATTTATGTTATGAATGTGTTACTACCTTGATTGCCTCAACAATCCACTTAAAATATACTAACTAATCACAGTGGAACATATCACATAGATTGCCCTGGCCATAAATCCATCATTTTCAGGAGCTGGCGATGGTGAAATGGGTTCTCCTGCGGGTTAACTCGGAGCGCATATTGTTGAATATGCGAAGTTGCTCCTAGCCTAAAGTAAGGAGGTAAGAGTGCAACTTCGATTGTAGACTCCAGAGTGCGAATTCAGGCCCATAGCTCAATATGATAAGAGCATGGTGAATAGGCCCATGGCTCAGGATGTGTGATATGGGAGCATGAATGCATTCATGGCTCAGAGCACGGTGAACAGGCCCGTGGCTCAGTTTCACTAGCGTCGATGCCTGTACCAAGGCGATCTAGGCAGAGGGTAGCCTGACCCTATGGCTGAGGCCACTTAAGCATGAGACTGCGGTCCTACTTGTGTTGTACTCGTGCACTGACCACGAGGCGGGGAGGTCGTGGAGTCCGGCTCTTCCATTGACCTTGTATGGCACCAACTTGGGTTTCGCAACCGAAGGTTGGATTTGAGCGGTACGACTCACTTCCTTAGGGCATAACAATACGTAATTCAGCCGAATAGTATTTACTGCTTAAGACAAAACACGGAACATTGATTGAGGCATTGCTTGTGTAGTCAATCTCGTTATACTTGCAGTTTCTTATACGTTCCTTATGTTATGAGGTAAGATCTTATAAATCTTATCTTGTTAATCATGTTCCATAAAGAAATACTTGGGTTTATGCCTTCCGTACAGCCTGATGGTAAGAATAGTCTTGTTATATAAGTTGCTCTTGTTGTACCTTTTATCCGTTATCTACTGTTGTTGCTTTCATCTTCCTTTGGTTTTATAGTTTTGGCGGGGAGTTATGTTTCTCGCTGGGACTGTGTGTCTCACCCTGCTGGTTTACAACCTTTTTAGGTGTTCGAGCTAGGCGTGGTGGTGGTCACAGAGTTGCGGCCGAGTAGCAAGAAGAGCAGTAGAAGGTAAGAGATGGATTTGCTGCTATTTTGGTCGTTTTATAGTAGAGTCTTAGATTCATCCCTGTACTCTTAGGTCCTTGAAGGTGTTTTGATGTTGTTTCTCGATGTATAGCCGATGACGTTTTGTATATTCTGCTACTGGTCGGATGCGGGTCGTTTTGTATGTATAAACAGGTGATGAACTCATGTGATGACATGACAACTAATCTCCTAAGTTGTGAACACGTATCAAGGCTTGTAAATGTTTAAATGACATGTTTTCTTACAGGATGTGGATCAGAATGTAATAGTTTCTTAGTTTATCTGCTTTATGCAATCTGTTTTAATTAACCAGTGTTTTTGGTAATGTGTGATTTATGGTGTTTTCCGCACATTTTCGCGTAACACCTCGTTGTCTGTGTGATAGTGGGATGTGTTGCCACAAGTTTGGTATCAGAGCTCTAGGTTTGCTGAGTCTACAGAGATTTAGGACTAGGTTATGTTTGTTCTTGTGAGTTTTCCAGATTTTCTTACAATCATCTTCTGCCCTCAGTAGAAGAAAAGCCAAGATGTCTAGAAACCATGAAGAACATGCTGTTGAGAACAGCGATGCTGCATCAGTTGATGGAGCTATAGGGCAGGGACATGAAGATCGGGTGCTTGAGGTCCCCCAACTTGACCCAGCCATTCTTGAAAACCCTGCCTACCAACAGCTTATGG
The DNA here is from genome assembly GCA_963693085.1 of Alisma plantago-aquatica. Taxonomy (NCBI): domain Eukaryota; kingdom Viridiplantae; phylum Streptophyta; class Magnoliopsida; order Alismatales; family Alismataceae; genus Alisma; species Alisma plantago-aquatica. Next base: position 982,267,033 of record OY856412.1, read on the forward strand.
GGGCAGATGATGGCTACAATGAATCTCATGGTAGAAAGATTGCCAGTGCCTCCACCAAGAGAACATGCTCCCCATGGAGAAACATCGGGTATTGGGAAGACCTTTGAGCGGCTTCGCTGAGTCAGAGCTTCAAATTAATGTGGAACGGCTGATCTAGCGGATGTAGATATGTGGCCGACAAGTCTTGAGAAAGCTTTCCGGATCCTCGACATCCCCGAAGCAGACAAAGTCAAGCACGCTGTCTACCTTTTGAAAGGTAGTGCTGGTCACTGGTGGACCATCGAGGAGGAGAAGCGACCCGGTGAGGCGATCAGTTGGGAGGTCTTTCGGTGTGAGTTCGTCAGCAAATACTTTCTGAAGACGTATCTGGATGAGAAGATCAGTCAGTTTGAGAGCCTGCGACAAGGAACGATGAACATCACCGAGTATGAGGCCAAGTTCATGGATCTGTTGAGGTTTTGTCCTTACATGGAGGCAACAGATGAGGAGCGGATTAGATGTTTTGAGAAGGGTCTGAGTGCTGAGCTGACAACACTTGTTTCTGTGTTGGAGAACTGTGAGCAGTTTGCTACGTTTGTGGAATCTATCCAGAGGATTGAACAGTCAGTTAGGGAGAAAAGAGAATCTATGTCTAAGAAGGGGCCTGCTTAGTTCTAGGGATAGAGGTTTGGTGGCTTCAAGAAGTCAAGGTTTTCAGCACCTTCCGTGATGAGAGGTTCCAGTGTACCATCGCAGTGGTCTCCGAGTAAGGGAAGAGGTTATGTGTCTTCACCATCAAAGGCACATAGTACGACTTCTGTGGCAGTGACAGGGCCGTCTAGGCCACAACAGCGAGACCAGTCATGCCATCTGTATGGGCAGATCGGGCATTGGAGGTCAAACTGCCCAAATAGAGATGTTGAAGTGACACAGCAGCCAAGGCAGAATCAACGAGGTCAAATAGACAGCAGCCCAGTAGTAGCAGAGGGTGAGGATGCGGTCAAGTGTCATAAGCGGGATCGTCTGCTCAAGGAAGCAGAGAACGTGGACAACAAGCAACGACTCAATTCTATGCTATGAGTCAGTCGGAGGCGATAGTCAACCCGTGAGTGGTGACATGTCAGATGGAGTTATTTCATTATGATATGTCTTCTTCTTGCTTTATATCTGTTCTGGTTGACCCGAGTGCTACACACTCTTTTATCGCCTATAGTATACTTGAGAACTGCCGTTTACCTATTATTTGTAAGAAAGATAGCTTGTTGTTAGAAACCCTTCTTGATGGTTCCTCGATGCTTCGAGAAGAGTGTCCATGTTGTGTCTTATCTTTTTCAGGACACAATATACAAGTGGATCTTATACCACTTGATATGCATGGGTTTGATGTGATCCTTGGGATGGATACGTTAGAGAAGTATAATGTTGTTTTGGACTATGGTTCCAAGCAGGCTGTGTTTGATGATGATAGAGAGAAGTGGATCTTCCAAGGGGATAGGAAGATTCTTCCAACATGTCTAGTATCCGCTATGGTGGCAGAGAAGTTGTTACGACAAGGATGTGAGGCATTCTTAGCTCACGTGGTGGATATCAAGGCGAAGGGTCCTAGCCTTGAGGAGGTGTCAGTTGTCTGAGAGTTTGCGGATGTGTTTCCTGATGAGTTCTCTGGTGTTCCTCCACCCCAAGAGATTGATTTCGAGATCAATCTGGTTCCATGAACGCAACCAGTTGCACATACACCGTATAGGATGGCTCCAGTAGACAGAGCTTAAGAAGAAGTTGCAAGAGTTGTTGGAGAAAGGTTTCATCTGACCGAGTATGTCACCTTGGGGTGCTCTAGTGTTGTTTGTTAAGAAGAAAGATGGATCGATACGGTTATGTATAGATTACCGACAATTGAACAAAGTCACGATCAAGAACAAGTACCCGTTGCCGAGGATAGACGATCTGTTCAATTAGTTACGTGGTGCTACAGTGTTTTCAAAGATCGATGTACGGTCTGGATATCATCAGTTGAGGATTAAGGCAGATGACATACCAAAGTCAGGTTTTAGGACGAGGTATGGTCACTTCGAGTTTGTAGTTATGCCGTTTGGGCTAACCAATGTGTCTGATGCTTTCATGGATTTGATGAACAGAGTGTTCTGTCTGTTTCTAGATCAGTTTGTTGTGGTCTTTATAGATGACATCTTGATCTATAGTCGGGACAGGCAAGAGTATGAGCGACATCTTCGACTAGCGTTGACTCTTCTTCGTCAACATCAGTTGTACGCCAAGTTCAGTAAGTGTGAGTTCTGGTTGGAAGAAGTAACCTTCTTGGGTCATGTGATATCTGCAGAAGGAGTCAAAGTGGACCCGAAAAAGGTGGAGTCTGTTGCAGAATGGGAACAATTGAAGACGTTGACGGAAGTTCATAGTTTCCTGGGTTTGGCAGGATACTACCGGAGGTTTATCAAGGACTCCAGTACGATTGCGTTACTGATGACAAAGTTGACCAGAAAGGATGTACCTTTTATCTGGGATGATCGTTGTCAGCAAGCCTTCCAAAGTTTGAAGGAAAAGCTGACTAGTGCTCCAGTACTAGTGCTGCCAAAGCCTGGGAAGGGCTATGTTGTTTTCTGCGATGCTTCCAAGAAATGTTTAGGTTGTGTGCTGATGCAGGAAGGTCATGTGGTTTCTTTTGCTTCACGACAGTTTAAGAAACACGAGGAGAACTATCCGACTCATGATTTGGAGTTGGCAGCAGTGGTTCATGCGTTAAAGATTTGGAGATAGTACCTCTACGTGGAAGTATGTCAGATCTTCACAGATCATAAGAATCTAAAGTACATCTTTTCACAGAACGAGCTGAACATGAGACAGCGTCGATGGATGGAGCTAATCAATGATTACGATTGCACCATCGATTATCATCCTGGTAAGGCAAATGTGGTAGCTGATGCGCTTAGCCGAAAGTCTTTATCTTTTCCTACAAAGAAGGCACAGTTGAGTTCCTTGGGATGCCATAGACGTGATATGTTTGTCTCTTTGTGACAGATGAATATGCAGATGGAAGTTTCCTTATTAGCTGGACTTTTAGCACATATACAAGTCAAGCCTACACTGAGACAGCAGATCAAAAATGCACAACAGACAGATGATACAGTACAGTTGATCAGATCAGAGTTTGGCAGCAAAATGCGTGATGGGTTTCGTGAGTCCGAGGATGGAATAGTTTGCTATCAAGATAGGATGGTGGTCCCCGATGCTGATGAATTGAGGAAGCTAGTGCTTGAGGAAGCACACACATTGATGTATGTTATGCATCCAGGAGTCACCAAGATGTATCATAATCTGAAGGACTTGTATTGGTGGCCCGGTTTGAAGAAAGATGTAACTGAGTTTGTGGCTAGGTGTGCGGTATGTCAGCAAGTCAAGGCTGAACATCAGAAGTTGATAGGTACATTGCAACCCTTGCCGATACCGTAGTGGAAATGGGATCATATAACCATGGATTTCGTAGTTGGTATGCCCAGGACAACTAGGAATCATGATTCCATTTGGGTAATAGTGGACAGATTGACGAAGTCTGCCCATTTCATACCTGTAAAGACAACGTATACACCCGAGAAGCTCGCTCGGATATATGTGGATGAGATAGTATGTTTGCACGGTGTGCCAGCAACGATAGTTTCCGACAGAGGTCCGCAGTTCATGAGTCATTTCTGGGAACAGTTGCACAAAGCATTGGGAACTCAGTTGAGGTTCAGTACCGCTTTCCACCCACAAATAGATGGACAGTCTGAGAGGACTATTCAGACTTTAGAGGATCTCCTTCGGGCTTGTGTTTTGCAGTTCCTAGGCTGTTGGGACATACATCTCAGTCTGATAGAGTTCGCCTACAACAATAGTTATCAACGGAGCATTGACATGGCTCTTTATGAGGCCTTATATGGCAGGAAGTGCAGATCTCCATTGTGTTGGTATAAGTCTGGTGAATATCAGCTTTTGGGTCCTGAGTTAGTACAGTAGACAATAGAAAAGATCAAGGTGATATAGCAACAGTTGAAAGCAGCACAGGACAGATAGAAGTCTTACGCAGACAATCACCGACGACCTTTGGAGTTCCAGGTAGGAGGCAAAGTGTATCTTAAAGTCTCATCGTGGAAAGGTGTGCTAAGGTTTGGCCGGAAGGGTAAGCTAGCACCCAGATATATGGGGCCATATCCGGTCATAGCATGAGTTGGCAAGGTAGCTTACAAGTTGGAGCTACCGCCAGAGTTGCATAAGTTACACCCAGTGATCCATGTCAGTATGTTGAAGAAAAGTCATCCGGGTACATGGATAGTGATACAGCTAGATGAAATTGAGCTTGATAAAAATGTGACCTACGAGGAAGGTCCTATGATGATTCTTGACAAGAGAATTAAGAAGCTGAAGAGGAAGGACATGGTTCTTGTGAAGGTTCTTTGGCATCATCGTGGCGTTGAGGAAGCCACATGGGAGCTTGAGGAAAAGATGAGGAGGAAGTATCCCTTGCTTTTCTCTTCAGATTTCGAGGACGAAATCCCTTTGTAGAGGGTTAGTTTGTAAGGACCCTGACCTCCGTTTAGGGCTTATCATGTTTGCTTGCTCAACCCTGATGCTTGGTTGCTTGCTAATAGAGGTGATTAGGGTTTGTTGGTGTTTTGTTGGGAGCTGGAGGTGCTACTTACAATATACCCAAGTTTAATGTTTATGGGCAAGTCTGTCACCTTGTAAGGTGTTCCTCCCTCTCCTTGCTTCCTTTAGTGTTGAGAGGAAGCTTTGGGCTCGTTGCTTGAGTTTCTCTGGGCTTGTTGGGCCTTGTGGTGTGTTGCCTTTGCCTCTTTTGACCTTGTGTCGGGCAAGAGTGCCCTGTGTCGGCCTGTGGTGTGTCGCCCAGGGTGTGTGTCAGCCATGGTGTGGGTGTCGGCCATGGTGTGGAGGTGTGTCGCCCATGGACCCTTTGACTCTCTTTGACCTCGTTTGTGTCACCACTAGTGGACACTTGGTGCTTGATGCTTGTATGTGGCAATGGCCTTGGACATGTGTTTAGGACATGCTAGAGTGGTGGCTTTTCACATGGACAAGTGTCCCTAGGTGGGCGACACCTTGTCTTGTCTTTCCTTGGTTTCTCCTCCATCCTCTCCTATATATGTGCTTCCTTTCTCTTGCTAAGGATCCCTTTAGTTCCTTAGTCTCCCTCTCCTTGGTGCACGACACCCTCTTCCTTTGCAAGCTTGGTGGCCGATCCTTGCCTTGGAGTCTCCTTCTTCCTCTAGTGGTGGTCGAACCCTAGAGTGCCTTGCTCTCCTTCTTGTGGTGGTGCTTGGAGCTAGGAGCTTGGAGCTTGCTTAAGGCGGGTTACATAACTCCTAACCATAACTGCATTACCATCTTCTATGTTCTTGTATGTATGATTGCTAGTTTAGTTTCTTGCTTAGTTTTACCTTGTTGGCCGAACCATGTTCTAGGGTTTCTTGTTTAGCAACACCCCTTTCTCTCCTAGGTCTAGAGGAGTGAGCTTGAGTTCTAGTAATATGGGCAATGCTCCTCTCTCGTATAAGTTGAGAGGTGAGCTTGTGTTCTAGTGGCTTGAGCAACACCCTCCTCTCACCATGGACTTGAAAGGTGAGCTATGTGGTGGTTGTGAACCTTGGTTAGGGTTGGTCCTTGTGTTGCCCGATTGGTGGTAAGAAGCTAGGCAAGACCCCTCTCTCTTGGTTGTTGAGAGGTGAGCCTTCTTCTCGATCCATTAGGGTTTTGGTGCCCTCGTGCTTGAGGTTGGTGACGACCTTGTGGAGTTGCATCTTGGCCGATAGGGCCTTGGGGTTGGTGTTGCCCGATATCCCCTCTTGATCTTGAGCCTTGGATGACACATATTGTGGCTGTGTCGGGCGTTGCTCCTGGTTGCCGACCTTCATGTGTCGGGTGTTATACCTCATTTGTTGCCTTGAGTGTTGGCCGATAGATCATGGCTAGGTTGGAAGAACGTCAGACTGAGTTGCACCTTTGGGTGTTGTCCCCTATTGTGCTGCCCGATACACTTAACCTTGAGATGATAGCCTAGTACCTGTTGCACCCTGGATGATAGGGAGCTCAGTGGCTAGCTTGCACAGGGCATTATGGCATTGTGGCAATGACCGATAGTAACCCTAGCTTTTATGCCTCTTGCCCGATGTGTCATTGTACATGGATGCCCGATACCGGTTGCACGATACAGGCTTAGGGCACGATGCACCGTTGTGTGACATGTTCTGTAGAGGAGCTGCACGCTAGGCTTTGAGGCCGATATACACCTTGTGCACATGCATCATTGCACGATATCCCTCTGGCCAATCTACACATTATGTTGATGGCCGTTACGCTTTGGTTTCCTGATATGCATGTGATGCACAACACAACGTTGCACGACACAGAGGTGCACGACACGCATTGCATGCTACACATGAGTGCACGATATGGCTTGGTTCCCTGTTGCCCGATACATGTGGTAGCCCAAAACCCTTACTAGTTTGCTTGGCCGATAGGTGGCTGGTTTGCTAGATCATTGCATGGTTGATATGGTTGGACGATATGGGAGAGTACCCTGCCTGATACCTACCTTTAACGAGTTTGCCCTAACTGTCACACCTTTGGTGAGGGTAGTGGGTGCTTGTAGTGAGGGTCTTGTTCCTTCTAGAAAACTGTTATGATAGCTTTTGTACATGCTTTCCCATTTGGTTGATGACAGTGATCCCTGACATGTTTGATAATTGATATAATGGATCACATCTATGTAACTTGACATGTGTTTATGATCATCTCGATTACATGTATAAGGTTGAGGATTGGTAAGCATGTAAGATACTTTGCTTGATAATATGACCTATGTCTATGATCACAGGTTGAGAAATGTATGATAAAGCATATATGTTGCCTATGATTGATTGATTCTTCTATCAATCCATGATGATTGTGCATACTAACCATGCAGGTACAGATGCATATCCAGGTAAAGGGCTATGATGTATATATGTTTGAGTAACACTGCTTGATGGTTACTCTTGATGATGAGATGATATATGTGTTGGTCGGAAAAACTGAGTTTGGCTAAAGTGCCTAGTTGAGGTGTTAACCTTTGCTAATGATCTGGGATTGTTATCCCAAGTGATGAGAATGCCTTATGAGGCAGTGTTTTCCTATGATGAGGGATGAAGATCCCAGGACCTTGTGATGGTGGTAACAATAAGGTAGATTTATGTTATGAATGTGTTACTACCTTGATTGCCTCAACAATCCACTTAAAATATACTAACTAATCACAGTGGAACATATCATGTAGATTTCCCTAGCCATAGATCCATCATCGTCAGGAGCTGGTGATGGTGAAACGGGTTCTCCTGCGGGTTAACCTGGAGTGCATATTGTTGAATATGCGAGGTTGCTCCTAGCCTAAAGTGAGGAGGTAAGAGTGCAACTTCGGTTGTAGACTCCAGAGTGCGGATTCAGGCCCGTAGCTCAATATGATAAGAGCATGGCTCAGGATGTGTGATATGGGAGCATGAATGCGTTCATGGCTCAGAGCACGGTGAATAGGCCCGTGGCTCAGTTTCACTAGCACCGATGCCTGTACTAAGGCGAGCTAGGCAGAGGGTAGCCTGACCCTGTGGCTGAGGCCACTTAAACATGAGATTGTGGTCCTGCTTGTGTTGTACTCATGCATTGACCATGAGGCGGGGAGGTCGTGGAGTCCGACTCTTCCATTGACCTTGTATGGCACCGGCTTGGATTTCGCAACCGAAGGTTGGATTTGAGTGGTGCGACTCACTTCCTCAGGGCATAACAATACGTAATTTAGCCGAATAGTATTACTGCTTAAGACAAAACACGGAACATTGATTGAGGCCTTGCTTGTGTAGTTAATCTCATTATACTTGTAGTTTCTTATACATTCCTTATGTTATGAGGTAAGATCTTATCTTGTTAATCATGTTCCATAAATAAATACTTGGGTATATGCCTTCCGTACAACTTGATGGTAAGAATAGTCTTGTTATATAAGTTGCTCTTGTTGTACCTTTTATCCGTTATCTACTGTTGTTGCTTTCATCTTCCTTTGGTTTTATAGTTTTGGTGGGGAGTTATGTTTCTCACTGGGACTGTGTGTCTCACCCCGCTGGTTTACAACCTTTTTAGGTGTTCAAGCTAGGCGTGGTGGTGGTCGTGGAGTTGCGGCCGAGCAGCAAGAAGAGCAGTAGAAGGCAAGAGATGGATTTTCTGCTGTTTTGGTTGTTTTATAGTAGAATCTTAGATTCATCCCTGTACTCTCAGGTCCTTGGAGGTGTTTTGATGTTGTTTCTCGATGTATAGCCGATGATGTTTTGTATATTCTACTGCTGGCCAGATGCGGGCCATTATGTATGTATAAACAGGTGATGAACTCATGTGATGACAGGACAGCTGATCTCCTAAGCTGTGAACACGTATCAAGGCTTGTAAATGTTTATATGACATGTTTTCTTACAGGATGTGGATCGGAATGTAATAGTTTCTTAGTTTATATGCTTTCTGCAATCAGTTTTAATTAACTTGTGTTTTTGGTAATTTGTGGTTTTATTTAACTTGTGTTTTTGGTAATCTGTGGTTAATGGTGATTTCCGCACGTTTTCGCGTAACACCTCGTTGTCTATGTGATGGAGAAAGTGGATAAACTGAGAAACTATTACATTCCGATCCTCATCCTACAAGAAAACATGTGATATAAACATATACAAGCCTTGATACGGGTCCACAACTTGGGGGATCAACTGTCAAGCCACCACAAGAGTTCATCACCCGTTATATATACATAACGGCCCACATCCGGCCAGCAACAAGATATACAAACCATCAACAGCTATACATCATGAAACAATGTCAAAACACCTCCAAGGACCTGAGAGTACGGGGATGACTCTAAGACTCTACTACAAAACGACCAAAACAACATCATGTCCATTTCTTGCCTTCTACTGCTCATCTTGCTGCTCGGCCGCAACTTCGCGACCACCACCACGCCTAGCTCGAACACCTGAAAGCCAGCGGGGTGAGACAATTGAACATTGTCTCGGCAAGAAACATAACTCCCCGCCAAAACTATAAAATCAAGAGGATAAAGCAACAACAGAAGATAAACCGTAAAATGTAGAACAATAATAGTCTATACATCAAGGCTATTCGTACCATCAAGCTAACTAGATGTACGGAAGGCATATATCCAATTATTTCTCTATGGAATATGATTAACAAGATAAGAATTATAAGGGCTTACCACATAACATGAGGAACATATAAGTAGTTGCAAGGTATAACAAGATTAACTACACAAACAAGGCCTCAACCAATGTTCTGTGTTTTGCCTTATGCAGTAAATACTATACGGCTGGATTACGTATTCTTATGCCCTGAGGAAGTGAGCCGTACTTCTCAAATCCAACCTTAGGTTGCGAAACCCAAGCCGGTGCCATACAAGGTCAATGGAAGATCCGGACTCCATGACCTCCCACCTCGTGGTCAGTGCACGAGTACAACACAAGCATGACCGCAGTCTCGTGCTGAAGTGGCCTCAGCCACAAGGTCAGGCTACCCTCTGCCTAGCCCGCCTCGGTACAGGTATCGACGCTAGTGAAATTGAGCCACGGGCCTGATCACCATGCTCTGAGCCATGAACGCATTCATGCTCACATATCACATATCCTGAGCCATGGGCCTGTTCACCATGCTCTTCATATATTGAGCTACGGGCTTGAATCCACACTCTGGAGTCTACAACCGAAGTTTCACTCATACCTCCTCATTTTCAGCTAGGAGAAACCACACATATTCAATAATATGCACTTCCGGGTTAACCCGTAGGAGAACCCGTTTCACCATCACCAGCTCCTGACGATGATGGATCTATGGCCATGGCAACTACATGATATATTCAACTGTGATTAATTAGTATCTTTTATATGGCTTGCAAGATTCAACCAAGTTATATAACATGTAAACTATAACAAGAATAAATAACATAAGACTCAACATTATGCTTTTATTGTAGTCAACATCATCCTGATCTATCACAAGGATCCAACATTACATGTTATCACTTGGCCTCTTACCAATCATCTAGATTCATATCAAGGATCATCACATTGCCATGGGATCTCAATCCCTTATCACATAGTGCCACTGCCTCTCAAGGCTTACATCATCAACATGGGATAGCAATCCCAAGCACTTTAGTCAAATACATCATACATGTTATCTCATTATCAAGAGTCACCATCACAACAGAGTTACTCAACATATATACCTCATAGCCCTTTGTCTGTCTATACATCTGTATGAGACTTGCATGGTTAGTATACATAATCATTATGAATAGCTTATAAGTTCATTTTATTAACATAAGGTGACATTGATGCTTCATCAATCATGCCTCAACATATAGACATAGGCCACATTATTTAAGTAGAGCATTTATGTGATTACCATTTCCTTAGCACTTATACAGATGATTCAGGATGATCACATGCATATGTAAAGTCATGATAAGTTACATGGACAAGCTTTACCATAATGATTACCATCCAGCATATTAAGGGCCATCATCATGTCTAAACGTGATATATACACAAGTTCTAACATAGATGTGGTCTACTATATCGTGCACATCCAGGGTTACTTATCAAAACTAAAACGTGATGCAAGAACAACATATTGGTTTCTATAAGGGCAGGACCCTCACTAAAAGCACCCACTACCCTCACCACAATGATATTAGGCAGGGCACCCTCATCTATCACCCAACTCATAACGGTCAGCACACCAGTGTACAACGGCCAACACAAGGGTGTAACATGCAACATTGCGTCAGGCGTGTCGTGCACTCACCAGTGATGTGCACTGTTGTATCATGCAACGCTGCGTCAACACCAAGGGTAACAACAACCAAGCGTGCAACTAAACAAAGAAGCAGATAGTGCGATGGGGTGTAGAGCAACGCCCATCAGGTGCAGGGCTATCAGCCGACACACACATAGGACTAGTGTGACGCCCGCCACAGAACTAACTAGCAACTTCCACCTCAAAGCACAACGACACCAAGCTACATCTAGGTCATGTGCGTGTGTGTATGTGTGTATGTGTGTATGTGTGTATGTGTCAGATAGAGTACTCCATAAGAGGCAACGTCTGAAGGTGTAGCTCAAACAATCGGCCAAGGGACCTATCATTCATCCAGCCAACCCATGGCCTATCAGTCACCACAAAACAGGGTGATAGTGTGATGCCCGTCACAAGGTCAGAGACCAAGGGTATCGTCCATCACAACTAGTCATCCAAAGCTCAAGGTCAAAAGGGATACCGGGCAACACCTCTATTAACACCTTAACGGCCAAGAAACAACTCCCTAAGATTGTCATCAACCTCAAGCACAAGGACACCAAACCCTAATGGATCAAGAAGATGGCTCACCTCTCAAAAACTAAGAGAGAGGGGTCTTACACATCATCTATCACCAAACAGACAACACAAGGAACAACCCTATCAAGGCTCACAACTACCACCAAGCTCACCCTTCAAGTCCATGGTGAGAGGAGGGTGTTGCTCGAGCTACTAGAACACAAGCTCACCTCTCAACTCAGGCGAGAGAGGAGTATTGCCCATGTTACTAGAACTCAAGCTCACTCCTCAAGACCAAGGAGAGAAAGGAGTGTTGCTCACCAAGAAACCCTAGATCATAGGTTCGGTCAACAAGGTGCAACTAAGCAAGGAAACCAAACTAACAACAACATAGTCGATCATAAACAACAAGAACAAGAACATAGAAGATGGTAATATAGTTAGGGTTAGGAGTTATGTAACATGCCTTAAGCAAGCTCCAAGCACCACCAAGGAAGAAGGAGACTCCAAGGAGGATCGGCTACCAAGCTTGCAAGAGAAGAGAGTGTGTCGTGCACCAAGGAGAAGGAGTCTAAGGAACTAAAGGGATCCTTAGCAAGAGAAGGGAAACACATATATAGAAGGGGAAGGAGGAGAAACCAAAGCAAAGCAAAGCAAGGTGTCGCCCACCTAGGGACACTTGTCCATGTGCAAAAACCATCACTCTAGCATGTCTAAAACACATGTCCAAGGCCATTTCCACATGCAAGCATCAAGCACCAAGTGTCCACTAGTGGTGACACAAAACGAGGTCAAAGATGGTCAAAGGTCCATGGGCGACACACTTGGACGATACACCACCACCATGGGTGGCATAGCCTTGGGCGATACAACCCTGGGCGATACAAGCACCCTCTTGCTTGACACAAGGTCCAACCAAGTAAAAGCAAGGCACCACAAGGCCCAACGAGCTCAACCAATCCCAAAGAAACTCAAGCAACGAGCCCAAACCTTCCCCTCAACGCTAGAGGAAGCAAGGAGAGGGAGGAACACCTCACTAAATGGCAAACTTGCCCACAAACCCTTGACTTGGGTTAATTGCAAGTAGCACATCCAACTCTCAACAAAGCACAAACAAACCCTAATCACCACTAGAGGTGATTAGAAAGCAACAAGGCATCGAGGTTAAGCAAAGAAAACATGGTAAACCCTAAACAGAGGTCAGGGTCCTTACAAACTAACCCCCTACAAAGGGATTTCGTCCCCGAAATCCGAAGAGAAAAGCAAGGGATACTTCCTCCTCATCTCTTCCTCAAGCTCCCACGTGGCTTCCTCAATGCCACGATGATGCCAAAGAACCTTCAAAAGAACCAAGTCCTTCCTCTTCAGCTTCTTAACCCTTCTGTCAAGGATCACCACATGACCTTCCTCGTAGGTCACATCTTCATCTAGCTCAACTTCTACTGGACGTATCACTGTTCCTGAATCTGGATGACTTTTCTTCAACATACTGACATGGAGCACTAGATGTAACCTGTGCAACTCTGGCGGCATCTCTAGCTCGTAAGATACCTTGCCAACACGTGCTATGACTGGGTAAGGCCACATATACCTGGGTGCTAGCTTTACACAACCGCATCGATCCATCCTTCTTCTTGACGAATAACACTGGAGCACCCCAAGGAGATGTGCTCGGTCGAATGAAACCTTTCTCCAACAACTCTTGCAACTACTTCTTAAGCTCTTCCATCTCCACTGGAGCCATCCTATACGGTGTCTGTGCAACTGGTTGTGTTCCTGGAACTAGATTGATCTCGAAATCAATTTCTCGGGGTGGAGGAATACCAGGAAACTCATCAGGAAACACGTCGGCAAACTCTCGGACAAGTGACACCTCTTCGAGACTAGGACCTTTCGCCTTGGTATCTACAATGGTATCCACAACATGAGCTAAGAACGCCTCACATCCTTGTTGTAGCAACTTCTCTGCCACTATGGCTGATACCAGACACGTCGGGAGAATCTTCCTCTCTCCCTGGAAGATCCACTTCTCTCTAGCATCATCAAACATAGCCTGTTTGGAACCGCAGTCCAAAACAACCTTATACTTCTCTAAGGTATCCATCCCAAGGATAACATCGAACCCATGCATATTGAGTGGTATAAGATCCACTTGGATGTTGTGTCCCGAAAAAGACAAGACACAAGATGGACACTCTTCTCGGAGCATCGAGGAACCATCAAGAGGGGTTTCTAACAACAAGCTATCCTTCTTACAACTAACAGGTAAATGACAGTTTTCAAGCATACTATAGGCGATAAAAGAGTGTGTAGCACCCGGGTCAACCAGAACAGATATAAAGCAAGAAGAAGACATATCATAATGAAATAACTCCATCTGACCTGTCACCACTTGCGGGTTGATTATCGCCTCCGACTGACTCATAGCATAGAATTGAGTTGTTGCTTGCTATCCACGTCCTCTGCTTCCTTGAGCAGACGATCCCGCTTGAGACGCTTGACCACGTCCTCACCCTCTGCTACCACTGGGCTGCTGTCTATCTGACCCTTGGTTATTCTACCTCGGCTGCTGTGTCACTTCAACATCTCTGTTTGGGCAATTGGACCTCCAATGCCCGATCTGGCCACACAGATGGCATGACTAGTCTCGCTATTGTGGCCTAGACAGTCCTATCACTGCCACAGAAGCTGTACTATGTGCCTTAGACGGCGAAGAAACATATCCTCTTCCCTTACCCAGAGACAACTGCGACGGTACACTGGAACCTCTCATTATAGAAGGTGTTGAAAACTTGGGCTTCTTAAAACCACAAAACCTCTGTCCCTGGAACTGAGCATACCTCTTATGCGACATAGATTCTCTTTTCCCCCTTACTGACTGTTCGATCCTCCGAACAGATTCCACAAACATGGCAAACTGCTCTCTATTCTCTAATATAGAAGTAGGTGTTGTCAGCTCAGCACTCAGACCTTTCTCAAAGCGTCTGATCCGTTCTTCATCTGTCACTACCATGTGAGGACAAAACCTCAACATGTCCATGAACTTGGCCTCGTACTCAGTGATGTTCATTGTTCCTTGGCGTAAATGTTCAAAATGACTGATCTTCTCATCCAGATACGTCTTCGGAAAGTATCTGTTAACGAACTCGTGCCGGAAAACCTTCCAACCAGTCACCTCACTAGGTCGCTTCTCTTCTTCAATGGTCCACCAGTGACCAACAGAACCCTTCAGAAGGTAGACAACATGCTTTACTTTGTCTGCTTCGGGGATGTTGAGGATCCAGAAAGCCTTCTCAAGACTTGTCAGCCACAGATCTGCATCCACTGGATCAACCGTCCCAGCATAGTCCGAAGCTCCGACTCGGCGAAGCCACTTGAAGGTCTTCCCAATACCCGATGTTTCACCATGGGGAGCCTGTGCTCTCAGCGGAGGCACTGGCAATTGCTCAACCATGAGATTCATCGTAGCCATCATCTGCCCCATAAGCTGTTGGTAGGTAGGATGTTCAAGAATGGCTGGGTCAGATTGGGGGACCTCAGGCACCCGATCTTCATGTGCCTGCCCTATAGCTCCATCAACTGATGCAACATCGCTATGCTCAGGAGCATGTTTTTCATGGTTTCCAGACATCTTGGCTTTTCTTTCGCTGAGGGCAGAAGATGATTGTAAGAAAATCTAGAAGACTCACAAGAACAGACACAACCTAGTCCTAACTCCCTGTAGACTCAGCGAACCTTGAGCTCTGATACCAAAACTTGTGGCAACACATCCCACCATCACATAGACAGCGAGGTGTTACGTGAAAACATGCGGAAATCACCATTAACCACAGATTACCAAACACACGGGTTAAATAAAACCGATTGCAGAAAGCAGATAAACTGAGAAACTATTACATTTCGATGCTCATACTACATGAAAACATGTGATATAAACATATACAAGCCTTGATACGGGCCCACAGCTCGGGGGATCAGCTGTCAAGCCACCATAAGAGTTTATCACCTATTATATATACATAACGGCCCACATCCAGCCAGCAGCAGGATATACAAACCATCAACAGCTATACATCGTGAAACAACGTCAAAACACCTCCAAGGACCTGAGAGTACAGGGATGACTCTAAGACTCTACTACAAAATGACTAAAACAGCAGCATGTCCATTTCTTACCTTCTACTGCTCGTCTTGCTGCTTGGCCGCAACTCTGCGACCACCACCACGTCTAGATCGAACACTTGAAAGCCAGTGGGGTGAGACAATTGAACATTGTCCCAGTGAGAAACATAACTCCTCACCAAAACTATAAAACCAAGAGGATAAAGCAATAACAGAAGATAAATCATAAAATGTAGAACAATAACAGTATATATAGCAAGGCTATTTGTACCATCAAGCTTACCATATGTACGGAAGGCATATATCCAATTATTTCTCAATGGAACATGATTAACAAGATAAGAATTATAAGGTCTTACCACATAACATGAGGAACATATAAGTAGCTGCAAGTTATAACAAGATTAACTACACAAACAAGGCCTCAACCAATGTTCTGTGTTTTGCCTTATGTAGTAAATACTATACGGCTGGATTACGTATTCTTATGCCCTGAGGAAGTGAGCCGTACCGCTCAAATCCAACCTTCGGTTGCGAAACCCAAGCCGGTGCCATACAAGGTCAATGGAAGATCCAGACTCCACGACCACCCACCTCGTGGTCAGTGCATGAGTACAACACAAGCAGGACCGCAGTCTCATGCTGAAGTGGCCTCAGCTACAGGGTCAGGCTACCCTCTACCTAGCCCACCTCGGTACAGGTATCGACGCTAGTGAAACTGAGCCACGGGCTTGATCACCGTGCTCTGATCCATGAACACATTCATGCTCACATATCACATATCCTGAGCCATGGGCTTGTTCACCATGCTCTTCACATATTGAGCTACATGCCTGAATCCGCACTCTGGAGTCTACAACCGAAGTTGCACTCATACCTCCTCATTTTCGGCTAGGAGAAACCACACATATTCAATAATATGCGCTTCCGGGTTAACCCGTAGGAGAACTCGTTTCACCATCACCAGCTCCTGACGATGATGGATCTATGGCCAGGGCAACTACATGATATATTCAACTGTGATTAATTAGTATCTTTTATATGTCTTGCAAGATTCAACCAAGTTATATAACATGTAAACTATAACAAGAATAAATAACATAAGACTCAACATTATGCTTTTATTGTAGTCAACATCATCCTGATCCATCACAAGGATCCAACATTACATGTTATCACTTGGCCTCTTGCCAATCATCTAGATTCATCTCAAGGATCATCACATTGCCATGGGATCTCAATCCCTTATCACATAGTGCCACTGCCTCTCAAGGCTTACATCATCAACATGGGATAGCAATCCCAATCACTTTATTCAAATACATCATACATGTTATCTCATTATCAAGAGTCACCATCACAGTAGAGTTACTCAACATATATACCTCATAGCCCTTTGTATGGCTATACATTTGTATGAGACCTGCATGGTTAGTATACATAATCATTATGAATAGCTTAGAAGTTCATTTTATCAACATAGGGTGACGTTGATGCTTCATTAATCATGCCTCAACATATAGACATAGGCCACATTATTTAAGTAGAGCATTCATGTGACTACCATTTCCTTAGCACTTATACAGATGATTCAGGATGATCACATGCATATGTAAAGTCATGATAAGTTACATGGACAAGCTTTACTATAATGATTACCATCCAGCATATTAAGGGCCATCATCATGTCTAAACGTGATATATACACAAGTTCTAACATAGATGTGGTCTACTATATCGTGCACATCCAGCGTTACTTATCAAAACTAAAACGTGATGCAAGAACAACATATCGATTTCTATAAGGGCAGGACCCTCACTAAAAGAACCCACTACCCTCACCACAATGATATCAGGCATGGCACCCTCATCTATCACCCAACTCATAACGGTCAGCACACCAATGTCTAATGGCCAACACAAGGGTGTAACGTGCAATGTTGCGTCAGGCGTGTCATTCACTCACCAGTGTTGTGCACTGTTGTATCGTGCAACGCTACGTCAGCACCAAGGGTAACAAAAACCAAGCATGCAGCTAAACAAAGAAGCAGATCGTGCAATGGGGTGTAGAGCAACGCCCATCAGGTGCATGGCTATCAGCCGACACACACATAGGACTAGTGTGACGCCCGTCATAGAACTAACTAGCAACTTCCACCTTGAAAAGCACAACGACACCAAGCTACATCTAGGTCATGTGCGTGTGTGTATGTGTCGGGGCAGAGTACTCCATAAGAGGCAACGTCTGAAGGTGTAGCTCAAACAGTCGGCCAAGGGACCTATCGTTCAGCCAGCCAACCCATGGCCTATCGGACGCCACAAAATAGGGTGATAGTGTGATGCCCATCACAAGGTTAGAGACCAGGGGTATCGTCCATCACAACTAGTCATCCAAAGCTCAAGGTCAAAAGGGATATCGGGCAACACCTCTATTAACACCTTAACGGCCAAGAAACAACTCCACAAGATCGTCATCAACCTCAAGCACAAGGACACCAAACCCTAATGGATCAAGAAGATGGCTCACCTCTCAACAACTAAGAGAGAGGGGTCTTGCACATCATCTATCACCACATGGGCAACACAAGGAACAACCCTAGAAAGGCTCACAACTACCACCAAGCTCACCCTTCAAGTCCATGGTGAGAGGAGGGTGTTGCTCGAGCTACTAGAATACAAGCTCACCTCTCAACTCAGGCGAGAGAGGAGTATTGCCCATGTTACTAGAACTCAATCTCACTCCTCAAGACCAAGGAGAGAAAGGAGTATTGCTCACCAAGAAACCCTAGATCATAGGTTTGGTCAACAAGGTGCAACTAAGTAAGGAAACCAAACTAACAACAACATAGCCGATCATAAACAACAAGAACAAGAACATAGAAGATGGTAATATAGTTAGGGTTAGGAGTTATGTAACCCGCCTTAAGCAAGCTCCAAGCTCCTAGCTCCAAGCACCATCAAGGAAGAAGGAGACTCCAAGGAGGATCGGCTACCAAGCTTGCAAGAGAAGAGTGTGTGTCATGCACCAAGGAGAAGGAGTCTAAGGAACTAAAGGGATCCTTAGCAAGAGAAGGGAAACACATATATAGAAGGGGAAGGAGGAGAAACCAAAGCAAAGCAAAGCAAAGTAAGGTGTCGCCCACCTAGGGACACTTTTCCATGTGCAAAAACCACCACTCTAGCATGTCTAAAACACATGTCCAAGGCCATTGCCACATGAAAGCATCAAGCACAAACTGTCCACTAGTGGTGACACAAAACGAGGTCAAAGATGGTCAAAGGTCCATGGGCAACACACTTGGACGGTACACCACCACCATGGGCGACACAGCCTTGGGTGATACAACCTTGGGCGACACAAGCACCCTCTTGCCCGACACAAGGTCCAACCAAGCAAAAGCAAGGCACCACAAGGCCCAACGAGCTCAACCAAGCCCAAAGGAACTCAAGCAACGAGCCCAAACCTTCCCCTCAACACTAGAGGAAGCAAGGAGAGGGAGGAACACCTCACTAGATGGCAAACTTGCCCACAAACTCTAGACTTGGGTTAATTGCAAGTAGCACATCCAACTCTCAACAAAGCACAAACAAACCCTAATCACCACTAGAGGTGATTAGAAAACAATAAGGCATCGGGGTTAAGCAAAGCAAACAGGGTAAACCCTAAACGGAGGCCAGGGTCCTTACAAAAATTGTCCCAGCGAGAGATATAACTCTCTGCCAGAAGCATTATTATTGTAGTTAAATAGTATTAAACTGAGCAGAGGATAAGCAATTTAGAACATTCTCATATTTTAAAGCATTGCAACTATCTATGATAGAGTAGCAAATCATTTATTCTCTTTATAAGGAATAGGAAGAACAGGTATATCATTTATCCATCACATTATATTAACATCTCAAGCTTATCCCGTGATACTCATTATCATGGTATGTCATCCATGAATCATTCTCATTTCTATTTGTTGGCCTCAGTCAATCTGCTAACCAGATATTGAATTGTATCAGTCATGTGAGTATACATCATCATATTCTGTCCAGACATTGGACTATGCCAATCCTATGCAAAAATTCCAGGAATTGGACAATGCCAATCCTGTGAAAACATTCCAGGCATTGGACTATGCCAATCCCGTGCAAACATTCCAGGCATTGGACTATGCCAATTCAGTGCCATTATTCCAGGTATTGGGTTATTACCAATCATGTGCAATTATTCTAGGTATTGGGTTATGACCAATCCTGTGACATTATTCCAGGTACTGGTTTATTATCAATCCTATGACATTATTCCAGGTATTGGGTTATTACTAATCCTGTGACATTATTCCAGGTATTGGGTTATTACCAATCATGTGACATTATTCCAGGTATTGGATTATTACCAATCCTATGCAATTATTCCAGGTATTGGGTTATGACCAATCATGTGACATTATTCTAGGTATTGGGTTATTACCAATCATGTGCAATTATTCCAGGTATTGGGTTATTACCAATCCTGTGCAATTATTCCAGGTATTGGGTTATGACCAATCTTGTGACATTATTTCAGGTATTGGGTTATTACCAATCCTATGCAATTATTCCAGGTATTGGGTTATTACCAATCATGTGCAATTATTCCAGGTATTGGGTTATGACCAATCTTGTGACATTATTCCAGGTATTGGGTTATTACCAATCCTGTGCAATTATTCCAGGTATTGGGTTATTACCAATCTTGTGCAATTATTCTAGGTATTGGGTTATTACCAATCCCGTGCAATTATTACTGAATACCACATCACCTTTACTAGGTATTAAACCTTGGCCATGCCATCATACTTATTCACATCCTTTATGTAATTCAATTATTCCTCATATCTCCCTTAAGCTTATTCAAAACACTATACACTACTACATAAAAGCTTTTTAGCATCAATTATTTAAGCTCTTTAGTGTCGGTTTCAAAGCGACACCCAAGTGGGCGCCGCTAAAGGGGGACACCTTTGGCGTTGGATCCCAACCGACGCCAAAACGTTTTTCGCCACCGAAAACGCGCCAGCAAAGGGACTATATGCATCAGTTGTTTAGTAAAAACTGACACCCAAATGCTTCCCGACACCGAAAACGCGCCAGCAAAGGGACTATAGGCATCTGTTGTTTAATAAACAACCACCGCCAAAACTCTTCCCGCCACCAAAAACACGCCAGTAAAGGGATTATAGGCGTTAGTTTTCTAAAAGAAATTGACGCCACATCATCTGAACCGATGTCAGTTTTGTGATAATAACCGACGCCATATCCCCTGCCTGCCACCACGGCCGTGATTCCCAGCACGGCCATGGTACTTGGTCACATAGATGTTGGTTTTAGGTGAAAAATCACCGCTGAATAACATAGGTGTCAGTTTTGTTCAAATAACCGACGCCTATGTTTTGATTTTTTTTCCTATCAGTCTGCAGACCTGTTGTGGCTGGTCATAGGATGAGAAACCTACAGTTCAGTTATGAACTGCAGGTTTTACGACATGCATTGATATCAGCCAACAACAGGCCACAAACCTGTAAAATTAACATGATGGACAATATTATATATATGTGATTCACACTCATGTATAAGAACATTTAATTCATATTATTTTTTCATCACACGCATGTAGAAACTAGTAGCAACATGTAGTTCCATTTATTTCATCTCTTTTCACATTCAGACACATGTAGAAACATTCATGTATTGTTGATTTTCACACACATATGACAATTCATAAAAATTCATTCACATTCACACAAAATAAATTATGAGAACAAAGTTATTCTTTATTCGTCATTGCCATCATTGTCAGCAAAATCATAGTGAAAAATTTCCACTCTTTACAGGGCTTTTGCCCAATCTTCTCTTACAACATCTAATTCATCTCTCGTATAGGGAGCATGTACATCGAAACACTTTGCACCTGTGTTGAAGTCCTCAGTTTTAAAGACCTACAAAGAGAATGACGTATATACATAATTATAATAATATATAATAAGATTCATATATTTCATATTATCTAACGAGACTATGTATAATACCTGTTGTATGTTATCGATTTCCAATACATCATGTTTGATGATTAGGTCCATAAATTGCATCACATAGTAGGCACATGCCCAGCCATTGTCTTGTGTAGCACACTATAAATTGAAACATACAAAATATTCAAAAATACAAATAAGCACAGTTCACACAAATAATATATACATTGGAGTCAGGAAATTACTTTCACATTCTCCCAAATGAGTGTCAGCTTTTTTTTCCTGGGGACCTTTCCTCCAACTTTTTTGTACTCTTATAAAGCCCTATATATGTTAATGTAACACATTAAATTGCATAATTAAATAGTAATGCAGTAACATATGTTAATAGATATAAAAACATAAAATATTTCTCACAAGAATAATGGCCTTTTAATTGCATGTCCATATAATACATCCAACTCACTCCCCGCAGGATCTAGATAATAGACGCTGAATGTCTTGGAGACAATAACTAATAACTCCCAATGCTTAACACTACAGGTAAGAAAGTAGAAAATTAATAACTCAATATCCACAATAAAAATGTAATTTTCTTAAGTCCAAATTACAAGCAAAGTAAACTTACTCGACATTGAATGGAGCTATTATCACCGTCTTATTATTTTTACCAAAATATTCAAAAGCATCACAGTAGTATGAAGTAACTGAATACGGGTATGTATCTACAAGACTAATCAAAGATGGAACCAAAAATCTCACATGGGAAAACCCAAAATCTGTACATGTCTTGTGTAAGTGGCTGCAAAACATGTATTACGTATGCATTAATATATAAGAAACCAGATTGTCATATATAAAACAAGGTATATGGATGTATAAACCAGATTTCCATATGCATTAATCTCACCATATCCACAGCTCTATCATAGATGTGTTCAACCATTCATAACTAAACAACTCCAAAATATCTTGTATAAATATGTTGTTTCCGAATGTTTGACCTACATTAATATGTATCCAGAACTTCTATTATGTATGCATTAATACGTATGCTAAACTTGTATAAATAGATTGTTATCGTATGATTTACCTACAACATTCTCCGGAATAGTAACATTTATAGGGCAATTTGGATTATGTTCGTTGATCCATACTGCCACACTCCTACAATTAGGACCTATCGAGGTGTGTAGGTCCCCTGGAAGCCAACTTGGTAGTCGAGGAGGTGGAGGCCGAGATGTAGCGAGTCTCGTCTTTTTGACCTGTATATATAATTTCATATTAATTGACTCATATATATATACACACTAACAAATTAAAGTAATGAAAATTATCATACAATATCAGTATAGAGGACATCCACTTCGGGCCACAGTATCACTCCGCCTACTGCCTCACCAAGTGTTTCAACATCTGGGTGTGCATGAGGCAGTGCAAGATTCATCCAGCCAGCGAGTATATGTATCGGGCTCACATGTACCATGCCATCTGGTACTGGACTCCCATGAAACATGCACCCTTTAAGGGGTGGGTAAGTCGATGCCTCTGCAACAATATATCCTTCACTTTTTAGTCGGCATGGCTTCAACCCCTACAAATTTACATAAAGAATGTTATATGCATATATACACAAACATATCATCTTGAACAGACTAGCTATTATATATGCCATAAAAATACTTATAGAGGACGTGCTAGGTTGTGGGTCTATAGGATTACTCCCAACCTCTGTAGTACAAGCAGTAGGAGAAGAGAGGTTCGCCATAGGTACTGTCTGAGTGGCAGTCTAAGACACATGCCACTTGTTAATTGCTTCCTGGAGTCTTTTATCAACTACTTCCTCAACTCTCCTATCAATTAAGGAATATACCTATACATGGATAAAAGAAATGCTAGTTTCTAATTATTGAATTCCCTTTCGCAATAACATTCTAAAATAAGAATAAGTTACCTCAACTTGTGAAAGTCCTGCTTTTGGGACAGGTTTGCGCTGGGATGGCCCAAAAAACGCTTTGATGCCCACACCAACGCCTGCACCCCTTACACGTCCAGGATGCTCTGGGTTACCCAGAGCAACTGTCAGTTCATCCCTTGTGCCCTAAGGGATGAACTTGCCTTCCTTCCTCTGCTCGTGCAGCTCCCACTAATCACCATCAACAAAAATTCATAAGTAAACATAACAATAATCAATATCGATAGATTGCTCTAAGAGTTTGATTTTTACCATTTTTGCAGCCGCCTCAGCGGTTGCGGGCTTCGGTATCTCTCCCTTCTTGTGTTGCCTCCAAGCTATCCACATAACATGATGAGGCAGAGGTGCGGGAGCAGCAGTAGAGGACTCTGCAATCTCCTAAGTAGCAGTAGGCTAAGTAGACTCAGCATGTAGTCTTTGGAGAACGCCTGCATATCCTCTTGGACCCATTGTGTGGTCATGCACATTCAGTGCACGCCTTGCTCGTTGAGCATCATTGATAGCCTAGTTATTTAGCACACTGATTTGATTAGTAACACTAAAGGTTAATCTTGAATAGGTGAATACATAAAAACATATATTGATTAAATTGGGAGTGGTGATTAATACCTTGAATTCATCTATTTTTCTTTGGGTAACAAACTCCTCCCATTCTTTGGGGTCCAAGTAGTTCCATTGTTGTGTGGCTTCCTTCTTCCTATATTTATTTTCCAAAGAGAATACAAACAAAAATTATTAGTGTAGAGTTAGTGAAATACTAATCAATGTCTAGAATTGGAATCAATCAAGAACCTATTCTCAGCATCGCGTATGTAATCTCGGGTGAGATTGATCCTACAGTTCCTTAGGACCCTCCCACAATGTTGCATCACACATTTATGATGCAACTTTTCATCCAGATCAAATATGCTCTGCAAATTAAATAGAATTTCTATTAACTAGTATCCTAAAAATTAGTAATCTACACAAATATAATTACAAATAATAATAACTCACACATAGTTCCTTCCATATGTGGTCTTTCTTCCCCTTAGGAACTTTATTCCATGATTCTAGGATAGGACTGCAATGGCTGTGAGTAAGAAGCCCAATATATGAAACAAATGAGTTGCGGTTCACTCCATATGGATTTCCTGCTTGGTCAAAATCCACAGCCAATTTGTGTCCATTGCCCCTTTTATGTATTAACTTGTTCATCATTGTGATGCCCCTCACTTTCTCAATTTTATTTTGATGCTCATCAAGTGCTGTAATTTCTTCAGGGGGTACATCACCAACCTAAAATTTGATAAAAAACACACTTACATAATATAATTATAAATGAACATATAGATAGAAACCTCAGGGATATATTCTTAAAACTTACATTGTCAGGCGGTGCAAGCACGTCCACACCCTCACGGTGATCATCAACACGGTCATCATGGGAATGCTCAGCCATCTGAAAGTTCACATTCAAATTATAAATTTCACATTGTAAAGTAACACTAATTGTAAAGTTCACATTGTAAAGTACACATTCACATTGTAAAGTAATTCACATTGTAAAGTTCACATTCACATTGTAAAGTTCACATTCACATTGTAAAGTTCACATTCACATTGTAAAGTAATTCACATTGTAAAGTCCACATTCACATTGTAAAGTTCACATTCAGAAAAATAAAACATAATAAAAATATAAACATCCATGCCTCTAATATTGTGATCTTTTATCAATTAATAATCCTTCATTATGATCCCCGCGAACATACAAGTCATTGTGATCCCCAACTTCAATGTTTGGTGGTGTTGGCAACCCAACTGAGAATGGACTGGAGTCATCATACTTATCATAGGTTCTTCAATGAACTGTCTTTTACCATGAAGAACAACCGACCATTTATCATTTGCAGGATCATCGATATAAAATACTTGTTTCGCCTGTAATGCCAATATGAATGGTTCACCCTTCTTGCCAATCTTTTCAAAGTTCACTAACGTGAAACCCAATTCATCCACTATAACTCCTTTGTTTGTTGTCAACCCAATTACATTTAAAGAGCGGAATTCTAAAATCTACATAGTCAAACTCCCATATGTCTTCAATGACACCGTAATATGACATTTTAGCTTCATGTGGATTTTTATCCTTTGCACTTGTAAAAAACAATGAAGATGCTTGAAGGGTGACCCCGCTGTTTTGGACGACACTCTTATCATCTTGATGCTTTGTGTAATATGAGAAACCATTTATGTCAAACCCTTCATAAGACATAACATTCAATTTTGGTTTAAAGGCGAGGCATTTGATGGTTTTAGTAAGATTATCTGGTGTTTGAGATAGTTGATGTAAGACTTTATCTTCAAACCACTTAATAAATGTCTTGTTATGCTATCTAGCAAGCCACATTGTATTGGCTCGAGGATATTGTCTCTTGATGAAATTGGTATGTTCCTCGATATAAACACTCACTTCATCCATGTTGTGTAAAATATACAAGTGGCCTTGCTCCAACTGCTCACGGCTGATTACTTTCACCCGTGATTCCAAAACTCCTTTGCCAAAATGCTCCTCAATATTCTTGTCATTCTCGGGAGCGTCATTACCACTCAGAAAGTCATTGCAAAAATCCATAACCTCTCTCGCCACATAACCCTCAATAATACTCCCTTAAGGCCGATAACGGTTTCGAACATCACCTTTAAAAATGCTCATGTATCGTTCATAGGGATACATCCAATGCAAGAAAATTGGTCCCAACATTTTCACTTCCCTAGTCAAGTGGACAACAAGATGTACCATGATATCAAAGAACGACGGAGGAAAATACATCTCAAGCTGACATAGGGTAACAACCACTTCTCTTTGCAAATTATCGAGAGTATCAGGGTCAATAACTTTGCTGCACAGACTGTTGAAAAAGAAACAAAGTCTGGTGATTGCAAACCTTACATGCTTCGACAATATAGATCTAATTGCCACAAGCAATATTTGTTGCATTAGAGTGTGCCAATCATGAGATTTAAGACCTATCAACTTCAAATCTTTCATTGATACCAATGTATGGATGTTGGATGAGTAACCTTGTGGCACCTTAACATTTACCAAGCATTCACAAAATGCTTTCTTCTCCTTTCTAGACAACATGTAACAAGTGGGAGGTAAGTATGTTCTCCGATCGCTACTAACTACTTCTGTTAATTCTGTCCTTATTCCCATTTCACGTAGGTCCATTCTGGATTTTATCCCATCTTTAGTCTTACCTGGTATATTCAACAGAGTACCGATGATGCTATCACATACATTTTTCTCAATGTGCTTGACATCGATACAATGCCTGACTGTCAAAGAACTCCAATAAGGAAGATCCCAAAATATCGACTTCTTCTTGAATAAAGACTTGTCACTCCTTGTGGCCATCGTACAATGTGATCTCTTACCAAATTCATTGGCGATGTCTTTCACTCTTTCATAAACATCCTCCCCTGATATAGGTTTAGGTGCACTACATTCCTCATTCCGTCCATTGAATGCTTTGTGCAACCTATGATACATATGAAATTTTGGAAGAAACCTTCGATGAGCAAGATATACAGTCTTGCCGCCGTGTTTTAGTCATATTGAATCAGTGTTCTCTTCACATATAGGACACACTTTAGATCCTTTGACACTATATCCAGACAAATTCCCATATGCTGGAAAGTCATTCACAGTGCAAAACAACATAGCGTGCAAACAAAATGTCTCTCTTCGCGAAGCATCATAGGTCATCACACCTTCACCCCAGAGCTTCTTTAAGTCATCAATCATAGGTTCAAGATAAACGTCGATATCATTTCCAGGTTGTTTAGGGCCCGATATCAAAGATGACAGCATAACATACTTATTTTTCATACACAACCAGGGAGGAAGATTTTATATAACTAGCATAACTGGCCAAGTGCTATGTTGGATGCTCAATGTCCCGTACAGATTCATCCCATATGTACAAAGCCCAAGTCTTATATTCCTGTCCTCTTCACCGAATTCAGGGTACAATAAATCAATCTTCTTCCACTGTGGGGAATCAGACGCATGTCATAGGATCCTATCATTATTTTTCTTGAACATCTACATACCACCTCAAATTCTTCGCATCTATAGAATTGGTAAACAAGCGTTGAAACCGTGGTATTATAGGTAGATACCACATCACCTTGGCGGGAGAACCAGTTTTGGACTCCCCCAAAGTCGTCAATTTATACCTTGACGCACCACATTTCGGACAATCTTTCAAATCCACAGTCCTTTTGAAATAATACACAATCATTCTTGCATGCGTGTATCTTCTTGGCCTCCATTCCATTTGGCCACACCAATTTCTTTAACCGATATTTTGAGATCGGCAGCTCGTTTCCTCCAGGAAGAATTTCTTTCAACAAAGACAACAATGACGTGAAGCTTTTGTCGCTCCATCGATTGTTAGCTTTTAGTTTATACAATCTCAACACAACACTAAGCTTCGTAAACTTACAACCCGTGTATAACGGTATCTCAGCATCATGCACAATGTTTCTAAACATGGGAGGTGGATCAGTTTTGGTGTGCTCTACCCGCAAAACAACTATCCAACATTGCATCAACGATGTCTACTAGAACTGATTCGTTCACACCTACGTCATTGAAGGCAATTTCTTCTTCCATACAAGCACTGCTATCGACATCCACTGGTTTTGGGTTTGAAATATCTCCATGCCAGTGCCATTCTGTATAGCCTTGTACAATCCCGTTGCACATGACATGACTTCTGATTTCGTCACCAATGTTGACTTTCAAGTTGTTACCACAATGCCTACATAGACAGTAGAACTTATCTCCAGGTTGTTTCCTATGTTCCTCGAAAAATCTGATAAACTGGTCAAGACCAGATATAAACTCTGGCGAATGGACATCCATGATCTATCCATTCTATGATCAAAGAGAAAACAAGCTATATATTACAATAAGATTAGGGGTCTAGGGTTAACAAATTAGAGTTTATGCATGGTTAAAACTTTAGGCCAACAAATACATGTGCTATCATTCTTATATATAATAAATGTGTACCACCTATCCCATTCTTGAACACCTAATCTCACTAGTAAGTGTATAATGTGTATTGGGTTTTCGAGAAAATTTCAGCATCATTTGTGGGCTCTGATCTCCAAAACCATGATATAAACTCAGCGGAAGCATTCGATTAGCAGTGGAATACAAAAATCATCGGAAATTAAAACTTTTTGAGACAAGATCGTGAAAACCATAAAACTTCTTTCATAGAAAGGAAATAAACTGTTTACATCTCTGTCAAATTACTTCTTGAGTAATTATACACAACCTGATACAAAATCTCAAGAGTCAAAACCAAAATCTCAGACCACTAACTCCAAGGACCCGAGAGTACAGAGACGACATAGGACTATCTAACTACAAACTCAGCAGTCAGTATCTCCACCTGAGATTCACTGCTGCTCCTGGTGCTGCTGATGTTGGTATTGGTCACCTGTAGGCTGGTTCCTTCGTCCTCGATGACCACCTAAAAAGTTGAAATCTACGGAGTGAGACAATTATAATTAATTGTCCCAGTGAGAGTTATAACTCTCAACTAGAAGCTTTATTATAGCAATCAAAGAACAATATAAGCAATAAAAGCTTTCAAGGCAATCAACATCAGATTGACAATAAGCAAAATATCAACAATTAAGGAAAAATGAAGAACATATGTACTATGCAGTGTAACATCACTCAAGTATCTCGTAGTTCAACCTAAGCAGATATACTACGCGGTTGATTATGTTTTACAAACATCATTATGCCCTGCGAAGATGAGGTATACCGCTCATACTCCAACCGATCACTATTAAGTCGCATCGGTATCATACCTAGGTCATCAAAAGAGCCAGATTCTTATGACCTCATCTTCCTCAGTCAGTGTAAGGATAAACATGCAGGACATCTTGTGTCTCTGCTACTATAGCTCACCAGGGTAATCTGGTACTTCGCTATTAGAGTCACAGTGGCATTCTGTACTCTCTTCGTCATCGAAAGATTTCTTGTTTATCTCTCATTGATGCGGTATTAAGGATTTCCTCGAGAGAATTGTAGTACAGCATAAACATATAGTGAAGGGTTGATGGATTAAGATGCATCTACATCAATTCCTATACTAGGATGTAAGGATTTACACATCCATATTCCCCCACATACTCAAAAGTATGTGATCCAGGAATTCCTTTAGGAAAACCTATTTTACCATCATATAGCTTCTGACAATGATGGATCTATGATCAGGGCTCTACATGGTATGATTATACTTGATTAGTTAGGTACATTTCAGTATTCTTTTAACATCATACATGTTCTCAAACATTATTATTAGCATAGCAGCTATGAAAGTAGAATACTAAATGTAACATGTCTAACTGACATCAATTATCATTTCTCAATCATCTCATCACAAGTTATCTAATAAGCATGACCTTGATGATACTCATGGCTCTTACAGCCTATCATCTCATGTGATGCCACTTACCAGGCAACAAGGTATTTCACTATTCATAAAGCTAAAATCATGCTTTCAATGAATAATGTATCATAATCCTTACGTAGAAATGATCATCATCATATAAGAACCTACAAGATTAATTCAACTAATAACAGTAAACAATTCATTTCAAGAGTTGTACTTTCATACTCTGAGAAGAGTCAGGTTCCCTGATTTCTCATCAATTAGGGCTTACTATTCACATTACATGTTATCACCCTAGAATTAGGGTTTACTATTCATTTCATGGTGAATTGAACTCATAACATCATCATGTATGAGAAACATCACCATTAATGCCCTCAGATTATATTAAGATTCATCAATTATCACAATTAGGGTTTCCATGATCTCACATAGGTGGATCATACCCTAATCATGCACATTCCTATGTATTGTAGGTACTTTACTTGAATTTCAACCATAAAAGGTACTTTCTCTCTCCTCTCACTAATAGATGGTGATTACACCACTCTAGATTAGGCTGAGACAAGTCCTCACTGATTATCATAAGCCAAAACACCACTAACATGTCATTAGGGTTTGATTAAAACAAAGGTATCCTTCAATTGAACCCTTTAGGGGTAATTTGGTAAATTACACCATTGATTACCATCATGAGTCAAATAATTAGTCACTTAGTCCCTTAATGTCCTATGGTACCATTAGGGTTTTGATTAGACCATCATAGGACCAAAAACACCTTCAAACGATTAAGCATAAACAACCTTGAAAACCTCCAAACGGTTTCAACCTTCAACCTCCAAACGGTCTTGAGACCGTTTGGGGGCGTTGACCATTTGGATGGTTTGACCTTAAAGACCACATGGATCACCAAGACCGCATGGGTGTGAAGACCGTTTAATAAAGTTGACCTCCAAACCGTTTGAAGCTATGCGACTTGAACCCGTTTGATCTTAAACGATCTTGAGATCGATTGGTCCAAACGACCTTGAGATCGTTTGAGCCCAAACAGTCTTGAGACCGTTTGGCCCCAAATGGTCTTGAGACCGTTTGGTCACAAATGGTCTTGAGACCATTTGGATCCAAACGGTCTTGAGACCGTTTGGCCACAAATGGTCTTGAGACCATTTGGATCCAAACGGTCTTGAGACCGTTTGGTCCAAATGGGCTCAAACCGTTTGGACCTCAAAAGTGAACCAAAGGTTACAATTGATTATGGTTATCTATGTTGAAGCCTTCAATTGGTCAAAACCTTGTTAGCCACTTATAAATTGAGTCAATTAGGATTAGCCTTAATCAATTGGACACCAACTTGACCCTCAATTGAATGCCAATTAGGGTTGAATCCATCTCAATTAGGGTTTTCAATCGGATAATCAAATGTTCAACAATGTGAATCAAATTGAGGTTGAACCCATCAATTGACCTCCAATTGGGCCCAAACTTGGCCCAAACGGTCTTGAGATAGTTTTGACATCCTCCAAACGGTCTTGAGACCGTTTGCCTTAAGTTTCATCAAAATCTAAGTCGATTGGATAAGGGTTGAACCCTAATTGGGTCTAAAATCAGCACTTTTATCAATTCATCAACCTATTGTGATTGGACCCTCAAATCATCAAATTACCTTAAACCTAGACCTCCAAACGGTCTTGGGTTGTCACCAGACGGTCTTGAGACCGTTTGGATATATCCACAAACGGTCTTGAGACCGTTTGGGTCCTTCAACCCAAAGTTCACCAAAAAATCTATCCTTGAATTCAGCAATTCAACCCGATTAGGGTTTAGAGGGTTGAAGTGCCTTCAACTTGTAATTGGTTTGGAATTAAGCTATGATTCTTTGTAGGAATTAAATTCAATATGTTACCAACAGACCCTTAAATGTTCGTCCCTTAGTCAACCCTACCAAATGGTCTTGAGACTGTTTGATTCCAAACGGTCTTGCAAGAGCGCATGAGATCAAACGGTTTGAGACCGTTTGATTTCAAACGATTTACAACCGTTTGGACCAAAGGGGTCCAATGTAATTTGATAAAGTTTCCTAGGAATTCACGCCCATCATCTTCAACCTTGAGATAGGTCGGTTACTCCACGTATTTCTTGCAAAAGTGCAAGGAAGAAAGGGGGTAGAAGAAGAACTAAACTTAAATTGCAAGAACATAGATATGCATAATAAAGCAAGAAGTTTAGAGTTATAAAACCCGCCTCAAACGTTGTTCCTAGAGCTCCAAGCTTCCAAGATTCAAGCATTTAATGGCATCTTGAGCTCCACGGGTCGGCCAAAGGTGATTCTCCAAGGAAAAGATGGGGATGCTCGGCTAGAACAAGAAACCTAAGTAAGTTAACCATAAAACCAACCTTATACAAGGATTTTATCCAAGAATCCGAGCTAGAAGATGGTTCCTTCTCACCTTAGAACTAGTTCGTCACCTCCTTGAGTTCCAGAGCTCTGCCTTGGTCGGTTGAGCAAGATGAGAAATGAAGAGGATAAAGGATACATTTAGTTGGTTTGCAAAGGAATAAGCTTATATAGTTTAGGCTAATTTTCACCATAAGGACCTTTAAAACATGGATTTCTCATCTAAGTCCTTCCTTCTTTCAAGGCACGTTCAAAGCATCTCAACTTTAAGCAAAATCCATCAAAACTCAAGATCTAAGGGTAGATAAAACCAACATACAAACTAAGGTACATATGTGAAGGGTCTCCTTACTCATTTTTGGTGAATTTTATTACAAAGATTATTCTTCTCATCTGATTATTCATTGATGTGCAACTTTCATCATTTCTACTCTAAATGATGTCAAGAGTCATAAAAGATACTCTAGAAGGTGTATTTTACAAGTTGCACCCCATAATTTGGGTAAATTACACTTCACTCCAAAATTAGGGTTTTAAGCACAAGGATTATTCCACAAGTTGCATCTTGATGCCCAAGCTTGGGAAGTCCATCATATCTCATCATATTCACTTATATGATGTCTCATCATCAGAAAAACATCTTAGCCTATGAAAATTGCAAGTTAATCCCCTTAACTGGGTAACTTGCACATAGGTCCCTACATTACAAAACAATACTAAAACTTTATTTAAAAATGACAAAATTAAAATTGTATGTTCCTGGGGAACTTAATTACATGTTAGGGAATAATCACAAGTATTTAATTACATATTTAGGCAAAACATCTAGGGTTAGTTTATAACCCAGGTCAGGGATGTTACAAATTATCCACCCCTTACAAGGATTTCGTCCCCGAAATTGATAAAACATATTAGGAGAAAAGAGCAGGGTATTTCCTCCTCATCTCATCCTCTAGTTCCCAAGTGGCTTCTTCGACACCACGGTGATTCCAGAGGACTTTCACAAGACTTATGCCTTTCTTCTTTAGCTTTTTAATTCTGTTATCAAGGATTGACACTGGTCCCTCCTCATAAGTTATATCTTCATTCAATTCTACTTCCATAGGTTGTAGAACTGACTCGGTGTCTGGGTGACATTTCCTCAGCATAGAAATGTGAAACACAGGGTGTAACTTCTACAACTATGGAGGTAACTCTAGTCTATAGGCTACCTTCCCAACTCGTTCAATAATTGGATAAGGTCCTATAAATCTAGGAGCTAACTTCCCTTTCCTTCCAAAACGAAGGACTCCTTTCCAAGGTGAGACCTTGAGGTATACTCTGTCTCCAACCTAGAACTCTAAGGGTCTACGACGTCTGTCAGCATAAGACTTCTATATATCCTGTGCAGTCTTAAGTTGTTGTTGTATAACTTTGATCTTCTCTGTAGTCTGCTGCACAAGATCAGGACCTAAAAACTGATGCTCACCAGTCTCATACCAACATAAGGGTGATCTACAACATCTACCATACAAGGCTTCATAAGGTGCCATATCAATACTATGTTGATAGCTATTGTTATAGGCAAACTCTATCAAGCTTAGGTGTAGATCCCAACTTCCGGTAAACTGGAGAACACATGCTCTCAACAAATCTTCCAAGGTCAGTATAGTCCTTTCTGACTGTCCATCAATTTGTGGGTGAAAGGCTGTACTAAACCTTAACTTGGTGCCTAAAGCTTTGTGTAACTGCTCCCAAAAATGACTTGTAAACTGGGGACCTCTGTCAGAGACTATAGTGACAGGAACTCCGTGCAAACGCACTATCTCTTGAACATACAACTGTGATAACCTTTCAGCATAATAGGTTGTTTTAATAGGTAAGAAATGTGCTGTCTTTGTCAACCTATCAACAATCACCCAAATGGAATCATGTCCTTTTCTTGTCCTGGGTAGGCCAACAACAAAGTCCATGGTCACATGGTCCCACTTCCACTGTGGTATGGGTAAAGGTTGCATTGTTCCTACAGGCTTCTGGTGTTCAGCCTTAACTTGCTGACACACAGGACACCTCAGAACAAACTGATCAGCTACATCCTTCTTCATCCCAGGCCACCAATACATATCTTTCAAGTTTCGATACATCTTGGTGCTCCCTGGATGCATAGCATACATCGAAGAATGAGCTTCCTCCAGGACTAACTTCCTCAGCTTATCCACATCTAGTACTATCATCCTCCCATGATAGCATGCCACTTGGTCATCTGAATCATAAAAACCATCTCGCTTCTCATCACCATACTCAGATCTGATCTGTTGAACTGTAGCATCAACTTGTTGTGCCTCTTTTATCTGCTCTCTTAGAGTAGGTTTAATGTGCATCTCAGCTAACAAACCGGCTAACAATGACACCTTCAACTGCACATTGTCTTGCCTTAAAGAGATAAGCATATCTCTTCTAGAGCATACTAAGGAACTTAGTTGTGCTCTATCCATGGTTGATGTTGCTGATTTCCTACTCAAGGCATCTACAACCACATTGGCCTTCCCTGGATGGTAATCAATTTTACAACCGTAGTCCTTGATTAACTCCATCCAGTGACGTTGCCTCATGTTAATCTCATGCTGAGAGAAGATATACTTAAGATTCTTGTGGTCTGTGAAAATCTGAAAGGTTTCTCCGTAGAGATAATGTCTCTAGATCTTCAAGGCATAAACCACCGCAGCTAACTCCAGATCGTGTGTCGGATAATTCTCCTCATGTTTCTTAAGCTGTCGGGAAGTAAAAGAAATCACTTGCTTATCCTGCATCAACACACATCCAAGTCCATTCTTGGAGGCATCACAGAAAACTATATATCATTTTCCTTGCTCGGGTAGCACAAGCACATGTGCACTTGTCAACCTCTCCTTCAACACCTGAAAGGATTGTTGACACTTATCACTCTAGGCAAAAGGAACATCTTTCCGGGTTAACTTGGTCAAGGGTAAGGCTATAGAACTGAAGTTCTTAATGAACCTTCGGTAGTAGCCATCTAACCCTAAGAAACTTCGAATCTCCGTCGGTGTCCTCGGTTGTTCCCACTGTAGAACATATTCTACCTTTTTAGGGTCAACACGAATACCCGAGGTAGATACCACATGTCCAAGAAAAGATACTTCCGGCAACCAGAACTCACACTTGCTAAACTTAGCGTATAGCTTGTGTTCTCTTAGCAAGGTCAAAGCTTGGCGAAGATGTCGTTCATGCTGTTGAGCATCCTTACTATAGATCAGAATGTCATCTATGAAGACGACAACACATTGATCAAGGAAAGGTCAAAAGACTCTATTCATGAGTTCCATAAATGCAGCTGGTGCATTAGTTAGTCCAAACGACATAACTGTGAACTCATAGTGACCATATCTTGTCCTAAAGGCAGACTTAGATATGTCACTGTCCTTAATACGAAGTTGATGATATCCTGATCTCAAGTCTATCTTTGAGAAGACTGTTGCACCACGCAACTGGTCAAAAAGATCATCAATCCTCGGCAGAGGGTACTTATTCTTTATTGTTACTTTATTGAGTTGTCTGTAATCAATGCACAACCGCATTGACCCATCTTTCTTTTTGACAAACAAAACCGGAGCACCCCAAGGTGAAGTACTCGGTCGGATGAAACCTTTCTCAAGTAACTCTTGAAGCTGTTTCTTGAGTTCTGCCATTTCGGCAGGCGCCATCCTATACAGTGTCTAAGCTATGGGTTGTGTATCTGGGACTAAATTGATTTCAAAATCAATTTCTTGAGGTGGTGGTATACCTGGAAGTTCTTTAGGAAACATGTCTTCGAATTCCCTAACTACAGGAACTTCAACAGGGTTGGGACTCTCTATGGTAGTATCTACCACATGGGCTAAGAACGCATAACATCCTTGCCTCATCAGCTTATCAACAACCATAGCTGATACAAGATAGGTGGGTAGAATCTTTCTTTCTCCTTGAAAGATCCATGTGTTGCTTTCATCAGCAAACACAACCAACTTGGATTCACAATCCAAAACAACCCTATACCTTTCCAAGGTATCCATCCCAAGGATTATATCAAACCCTTGCATATCAAGTGGTATGAGATCCACTTGAATGTGATGATCAGAAAAGAAGAGGATGCAGGAAGAGCATACCTCCTTGCAAAACAGCAGACCCTCTCAACGGAGTCTCCAGCAACAAGCTATCTGCCCTATGACTGACTGTCATATTGCAGTTGCGAATCACTCTTCGAGTGATAAAAGAGTGCATAGCACCCGGGTCAATCAAAACAAACATAACACATGATTTAGATATATCAGAATATAAAAGTTCCATCTGACCTGCCACAACCCGTGGATTGACCACTGTATCTGGGGGGTTCATAGCATAGAACCTCGCTGTCGCCTGGGGTTGAGTTGGCGCTGATGATCCAGCTTGAGACGCTTGTCCACGTCCTCTAGCTGCTCCTTGAGATTGCCTTCTCTGTGATCCCTGTTGATTCTGTCTCGGAGGCTGTGTCACACTGACAGGCCTAGACCTGCAGTCCTTCATCAAGTGTCCCACCTTCCCGTAGTTGTAGCAGCTTCTTTCCAGTTGTTGTGGTCTTGGTGGTCCTGTGACTGACATTGATGCTGAACTGTGAGTCTCTTGTGGTGGTAAACTCCGTCCTCTACCTCTACTTGGGGACCACTGAGTCTGAGAGCTAGATTTGGGTGGTGGAGGTGTAGGTGCAGAGAATCTAGGCTTCTTAAAGTCTCTAGATGAAGAACCCTGGAACTGTGGATATCTCTTTTGGGTTTGCCTTTTCTCGACTACAGATCTCTCTATCCTTCAGACTGACTCAACGAAGGTAGTGAACCTATCCCGGTTCTCTAAAGCAGACACGGGAGTAGTCATGTCGGCATTCAAACCCTTCTCGAACCTTCTAATCCTTTCTTCTTCTATGGCAGCCATGTGCGGACAGAACCACAACAATTCCATGAACTTAGCTTCATACTCGCTAATGTTCATCACGCCCTGCCTCAATCTCTCAAACTGAGAGATCTTCTCATCCAGGAAGGCCTTCGGGAAATATTTGAGGACAAATTCTCGACGAAAGTCTTCCCACAAGATCTCCATTCCAGGTCTCTTATGCTCTTCCATGGTCCACCAGTGACCATCGCTTCCTTTGAGAAGATAGACAGCATGTCTAACCTTCTCAACTTCAGGGATGTTCAAGATTCTGAAGGCTTTCTCCAACTCGGTTAACCACAGATCAACATCTGCGAGGTCAGCTGTCCCAAAGTATTCAATAGCACTGACACGACGAAGTCGCTCGAACATCTTCCCGATACCTTGTCCTTCGGGCTGGACAGGTGTCCTAGGTGCAGGCATAGGCATCCTGTCGGTGATGTGTGTCATGGCAGTCATAAACTGCCCGAACATAGTTTGAACAGCTAGGTTGCCCATATCAGCTGGGTCAAACTGTGGTGGCTCCCTGGGTGGCTCAGGTACGGGTTGCTCTATTTCTGGGTTCCTTGCACCTTCTCGAGGTGCATCAACACTACTCTCTGCCACGTACTCCTCATGTGGCTCAGACATCCTTATATATCTTCTTCTCCTGAGGAGCAGAAGATTCTATTAGATAAGGAAGAAACACTAAGAATAGACTCGACATCCTAAGTCCTATGTCTCTGTAGACTCAGCGAACCTAGAGCTCTGATACCACATAATTGTGGGCTCCGATCTCCAAAACCACGATATAAACTCAGCGGAAGCATTTGATTAGCAGCGGAATACAAAAATGATCGGAAATTAAAACTTTTTGAGACAAGATCTTGAAAACCATAAAACTTCTTTCATAGAAAGGAAATAAACTGTTTACATCTCTATCAAATTACTTCTTGAGTAATTATACACAACCTGATACAAAATCTCAAGAGTCAAAACCAAAATCTCAGACCACAAAGTCCAAGGACCTGAGAGTACAGAGACGACATAGGACTATCTAACTACAAACTCAGCAGTCAGTATCTCCACCTGAGATTCATTGCTGCTCCTGGTGCTGCTGTTGTTGATATTGGTCACCTGTAGGATGGTTCCTTCATCCTCGACGACCACCTAAAAAGTTGAAATCTACGGAGTGAGACAATTATAATTAATTGTCCCAGCGAGAGTTATAACTCTCAACTAGAAGCTTTATTATAGCAATCAAAGAACAATATAAGCAATAAAAGCTTTCAAGGCAATCAACAGCAGATTGACAATAAGCAGAATATCAACAATTAAGGAAAAATGAAGAACATATGTACTATGCAGTGTAACATCACTCAAGTATCTCGTAGTTCAACCTAAGCAGATATACTACACGGTTGATTATGTTTTACAAACATCATTATGCCCTGCGGAGATGAGGTTTACCGCTCATACTCCAACCGATCACTATTAAGTCGCATCGGTATCATACCTAGGTCATCAAAAGAGCTGGATTCTCATGACCTCATCTTCCTCAGTCAGTGTGAGGATAAACATGCAGGACATCTTGTGTCTCTGCTACTATAGCTCACCAGGGTAATCTGGTACTTCGCTATTAGAGTCACAGTGACATTCTGTACTCTCTTCGTCATCAAAAGATTTCTTGTTTATCTCTCATCGATGCGGTATTAAGGATTTCCTCGAGAGAATTGTAGTACAGCATAAACATATAGTGAAGGGTTGATGGATTAAGATACATGTACATCAATTCCTACACTAGGATGTAAGGATTTACACATCCATATTCCCCCACATACTCAAAAGTATGTGATCCAGAAATTCCTTTAGGAAAACCTGTTTCACCATCATATAGCTTCTGACAATGATGGATCTATGATCAGGGCTCTACATGGCATGATTATACTTGATTAGTTAGGTACATTTCAGTATTCTTTTAACATCATACATGTTCTCAAAAATTATTATTAGCATAGCAGCTATGAAAGTAGAATACTAAATGTAACAAGTCTAACTCACATCAATTATCATTTCTCAATCATCTCATCACAAGTTATCTAATAAGCATGACCTTGATGATACTCATGGCTCTTACAGCCTATCATCTCATGTGATGCCACTTACCAGGATACAAGGTATTTCACTATTCATAAAGCTAAAATCATGCTTTCAATGAATAAGGTATCATAATCCTTACCTGGATATGATCATCATCATATAAGAACCTGCAAGATTAATTCAACTAATAACAATAAACAATTCATTTCAAGAGTTGTACTTTCATACTCTTAGAAGAGTCAGGTTCCCTGATTTCTCATCAATTAGGGCTTACTATTCACATTACATGTTATCACCCTAGAATTAGGGTTTACTATTCATTTCATGGTGAATTGAACTCATAACATCATCATGTATGAGAAACATCACCATTAATGCCCTCAGATTAGATTAAGATTCATCAATTATCACAATTAGGGTTTCCATGATCTCACATAGGTGGATCATGCCCTAATCATGCACATTCTTATGTATTGTAGGTACTTTACTTGAATTTCAACCATAAAAGGTACTTTCTCTCTCCTATCACTAATAGATGGTGATTACACCACTCTAGATTAGGTTGAGACAAGTCCTCACTGATTATCATAAGCCAAAACACCACTAACATATCATTAGGGTTTGATTAAAACAAGGTATCCTTCAATTGAACCCTTTAGGGGTAATTTGGTAAATTACACCATTGATTACCATCATGAGTCAAATCATTAGTCACTTAGTCCCTTAATGTCCTATGGTACCATTAGGGTTTTGATTAGACCATCATAGGACCAAAAACACCTTCAAACGATTAAGCATAAACAACCTTGAAAACCTCCAAACGGTTTCAACCTTCAACCTCCAAACGGTCTTGAGACCATTTGGGGGCGTTGACCGTTTGGATGGTTTGACCTTCAAGACCGCATGGATCACCAAGACCGCATGGGTGTGAAGACCGTTTAAGAAAGTTGACCTCCATACCGTTTGAAGCTATGCGACTTGAACCCGTTTGATCTTAAACAATCTTGAGATCGATTGGTCCAAATGACCTTGAGATCGTTTGAGCCCAAACGGTCTTGAGACCGTTTGGATCCAAACTGTCTTGAGACCATTTGGTCCAAATGGGCTCAAACCGTTTGGACCTCAAAAGTGAACCAAAGGTTACAATCGATTATGGTTATCTATGTTGAAGCCTTCAATTGGTCAAAACCTTGTTAGCAACTTATAAATTGAGTCAATTAGGATTATCCTTAATCAATTGGACACCAACTTGACCCTCAATTGAAAGCCAATTAGGGTTGAATCCATCTCAATTAGGGTTTTCAATCGGATAATCATCAATGTTCAACAATGTGAATCAAATTGAGGTTGAACCCATCAATTGACCTCCAATTGGGCCCAAACTTGGCCCAAACGGTCTTGAGATCGTTTGGACATCCTCCAAACGGTCTTGAGACCGTTTTCCCAAAGTTTCATCAAAATCTAAGTCGATTGGATAAGGGTTGAACCCTAATTGGGTCTAAAATCAACACTGTTATCAATTCATCAACCTATTGTGATTGGACCCTCAAATCATCAAATTACCTCAACCCTAGACCTCCAAACGGTCTTGGGTTGTCACCAAACGGTCTTGAGACCGTTTGGATGAATCCCCAAACAGTCTTGAGACCGTTTGGGTCCTTCAACCCAAAGTTCACCAAAAAATCTATCCTTGAATTCAGCAATTCAACCCGATTAGGGTTTAGAGGGTTGAAGTGCCTTCAACTTGTAATTGGTTTGGAATTAAGCTATGATTCTTTGTAGGAATTAAATTCAATATGTTACCAACAGACCCTTAAACGGTCGTCCCTTAGTCAACCCTACCAAATGGTCTTGAGACCGTTTGATTCCAAACGGTCTTGCAAGATCGCATGAGATCAAACGGTTTGAGACCGTTTGATTTCAAACAGTTTGCAACCGTTTGGACCAAAGGGGTCCAAGGTCATTTGATAAAGTTGCCTAGGAATTCACGCCCATCATCTTCAACCTTGAGATAGGTCGGTTACTCCACGGATTGCTTGCAAAAGTGCAAGGAAGAAAGGGGGTAGAAGAAGAACTAAACTTAAATTGCAAGAACATAGATATGCATAATAAAGCAAGAAGTTTAGAGTTATAAAACCCGCCTCAAATGTTGTTCCTAGAGCTCCAAGCTTCCAAGCTTCAAGCCTTTAATGGCATCTTGAGCTCCACAGGTCGGCCAAAGGTGATTCTCCAAGGAAAAGATGGGGATGGTCGGCTAGAACAAGAAACCTAAGTAAGTTAACCATAAAACCAACCTTATACAAGGATTTTATCCAAGAATCCGAGCTAGAAGATGGTTCCTTCTCACATTAGAACTAGTTGGTCGCCTCCTTGAGTTCCAGAGCTCTGCCTTGGTTGGTTGAGCAAGATGAGAAATGAAGAGGATAAAGGATACATTTAGTTGGTTTGCAAAGGAATAGGCTTATATAGTTTAGGCTAATTTTCACCATAAGGACCTTTAAAACATGGATTTCTCATCTAAGTCCCTCCTTATTTCAAGGCACGTTCAAATAATCTCAACTTTAAGCAAAATCCATTAAAACTCAAGATCTAAGGGCAGAGAAAACCAACATATAAACTAAGGTACATATGTGAAGGGTCTCCTTACTCAATTTTGGTGAATTTTATTACAAAGATTATTCTTCTCATCTGATTATTCATTGATGTGCCCCTTTCATAATTTCTACTCTAAATGATGTAAAGAGTCATAAAAGATACTCTAGAAGGTGTATTTTACAAGTTGCACCCCATAATTTGGGTAAATTACACTTCACTCCAAAATTAGGGTTTTAAGCACAAGGATTATTCCACAAGCTGCATCTTGATGCCCAAGCTTGGGAAGTCCATCATATCTCATCATATTCACTTGTATGATGTCCCATCATCAGAAAAACATCTTAGCCTATGAAAATTGCAAGTTAATCCCCTTAACTGGGTAATTTGCACATAGGTCCCTGCATTACAAAACAATACTACAACTTTGTTTAAAAAGGACAAAATTAAAATTGTATGTTCCTGGGGAACTTAATTACATGTCAGGGAATAATCACAAGTATTTAATTACATATTTAGGCAAAACATCTAGGGTTAGTTTATAACCCAGGTTAGGGATGTTACAACATTTCCCCGCTGTTCTCTAAGTACATATGTACTTAGAGAACAAACGGGGAAATGCTGCCGAAATTTTCTTGAAAACCCAATACACATTATACACTTACATCCTAAGTGAGATTAGGTGTTCAATAACAGTCCCAAACCAGGGACTATCCAAGATTTACTCCTAATGAGTAAATCTTGGACGGGTTTCTAGGCCAACAAATACATGTGCTGTCATTCTTATACCTACAATCCTAGATTTCATCATTCATATCCTAAGTTTTGTGTAACCTCATTTAATCATGCTTGTCAGTAAATAATAAACAATAAATAAACCATGATTCCATATATCAAAGGTTTGAATCAAAATGGAGCCTAATGGAACATTGGGAGAGTGAGAATATTATACCTCACTTGAAGGCTGAAGAAGAAATATATGCAAATCAACAGTAAGTCAACAACACCTACAACACCACAAATACACAGTTCAATTCTGTTATAAAGTATTAATTAAGGGTCACATAATCAATTTAGAAATAGAAGACCCACATGTGACCCTAAACCCTAAACACAAATATATGCAAGCACAAGATTTAATTTACAATAGCAACATCTTGTAGTCTTAATCATACCCTAGCTAGTCTAGGTATCATATTCTATAACATTGATTTCAACATCTCTAATGTAGATGAATGTTCATCATCAAGATAATCATTACACATAAATTTAGGTATCCTATTGACCAATATAGCACAAAATCATCAAAATAATCATTACACACATAATTGAGCAATATAGCACAAAATCAACCACCACGGCCGTGCCACCCAACATGGCTGTGCCAACCTGCGATTTCACAACATTGGTGGACAAGAGGAGGAAAAGGATATACCTACAGGAGCAGTGAGTGGGAGAGAGGGCGGCGGCGGTGGCGAGAGAGAGGGTGGGTATCCGTACTAGGAGCAGATACTTAGCAGAGACGGGAGAGAGGGCAACCAGGAGCAGAGACCTAGTAGCAGGCAGCCGGCACCGGCGAGGAGAGAACCAAAGCAGCCACTGGGGGGGCGACAATGAGGAGAGGAGAGCAGCAGGAGTGTCGACCAGGAGTGGTGGCCGTGCGGGGAGAAATGACGGCGGGGGCAATGATGGAGGGAGCAATGACGATGGGGAGCACCGGCAACAATCGCCAGACCTAGT
Organism: Alisma plantago-aquatica; assembly: GCA_963693085.1. Taxonomy (NCBI): domain Eukaryota; kingdom Viridiplantae; phylum Streptophyta; class Magnoliopsida; order Alismatales; family Alismataceae; genus Alisma; species Alisma plantago-aquatica. Next base: position 982,310,728 of record OY856412.1, read on the forward strand.
AGGTTCACAATGAAATAGAGACAATGGGGAAAATTTCTCTATTTTGTGGGGCTATTAACTGTACCATAGGCGTCGATTATTCAAACAAACCGACACATAAAACTAAAGGTGTCAGTTCTCCAAAAAAATTGACACCTATTCTCAATTATAGTCATCGGTTTTAACTACAAAAAAACCAACGTCTATATACATATGCTGATTAAAAAAATTGTTCTCGATTAATGACATAGTCGTCGATTTCTTTCGAAAATCGACGCTCAAAGGGTGTGAAAAATTCCCCGTGAACAGCGCGGGAAAACTCATAAGCGTCAGTCATTGTAGTAAAACTGACGACCAAAATGTGCCCAATTTCTGTCTCGCGAATAACCTTTAGTCGTCAGTTTATTATTTAACAACTGACGCCATATGTTAAATTTTGGAGGTAATTTTTTTTGCTGGAAATTTTGGATTTGGCGGTTAATTTTAGGCATCGGTTTTTTTATTAAGTAACCAACACTGAATAAAAGCGATACCCATGTCTGGTCGCCCTTCACAGATTGATGTCGGTTTATTTTATCAACCGACGCTGTATTGTTTAGGTGTCGGTGTATTTATACAACCGACACCTTTAAAAGTGACGTTATAAGCCATTTCTGTAGTAGTGATAGCCCTTTTTTGGATATAAACATGCAACATATATGACCAAGATTTCATTATTATTATTGTATCCATTAGTTATTATTATTATTGTGGCAACACATCCCACTATCACACACACAATGAGGTGTTACGCAAAAACGTGCAGAAATCACCATAACCACAGATTACCAAAAACTTGGGTTAATTAAAACCAATTGCGGAAAACTGATAAACTGAGAAACTATTACATTCCAGTCCACATCATGCAAGAAAATAGGTTATATACACATATACAAGATCTGATACGTGTCCACAGCTTACAGGAGCAGCTGTCTATCCATCACATGAGTTCACCACCTGTTCACATACATAAAGGTCCACATCCGGCCAACATCAGGATATACAAAACATCAACGATTATACATCGTGAAACAACGTCAAAACACCGCCAAGGACCTGAGAGTACAGGGATGACTCTAGACTCTACTACAAAACACCCAAAATGGCAGCATATCCATCGCTTGCCTTCTACTGATCTTCTTGCTACTCGGCCACAACTCTGCGACCACCACCGCGTCTAGCTCGACCACCTAAAAAGGGTGTAAACCAGAGGGGTGAGACACTTGAACATTGTCCCAGCGCAAAACATAACTCCCCGCCGCAACTACAGAACCTCCAGAAGATAAAGCTATAACAACAGATAACTGATCACAGGTATAACAAGAGAAGTTTATGTAAAGCAAAGCTATTCTTACGACAAGCTTACCAGCTGTACAGAAGGCATATAACCAATTCTTCTCTATGCAACATGATTAACAAGATAAGATATATTGCTATGTAACATGAGGAACATACAAGTATCTGTAAGATATAACAAGGTTAACTATGCAAACAAGGCCTCAACCAATGTTCCGTGTTTTGCCTTAAGCAGTAAATACTATACGGCTGGATTACGTATTTTATGCCATGAGGAAGTGAACCATACCTTCCAAATCCAACCTTCGGTTGCAAAGCCCATAGCCGGTGCCATACAAGGTTAATGGAAGAGTCGGACTCCACAACCTTCCCCCTCGTGGTCAGTGCACGAGAACCAAAGCAGGACCGCAGTCTCATGCTCAAGTGGCCTCAGCCACAGGGTTATCTCCTCAGGCTACCCTTCCTCTAGCCCGCCTCGGTACAGGTCACGACGCTAGTATATCCAAGCCACGGGCCTGATCACCGTGCTCTGAGCCATGAACGCATTCATGCTCTTCATATCACATATCCGGAGCCATGGGCCTGCTCACCATGCTCATCACATATCTGAGTCTGCAACTGCAACTGCACTCGTTTTCCTCTCTATTTGAGGCTAGGAGAAACCTCACATATTCAAAAATATGCGCTCCGGGTTAACCCGCAGGAGAACCCGTTTCACCATCACCAACTCCTGACGATGATGGATCTATGGCCAGGGCAAACTACATGATATATTCCATTGTAATTATTTAGTATCTTTTAGATGGATTGCAAGATTCAACCAAGTTGTATAACATGCAAACTATATAAGAAATAAACAACATGAAACTCAACATTATGCTTTTATTGTAATCACATCAACCTGATCCATCTCAAGGATCCAACATCACATGTTGTCACTTGGCCTCTTGCCAATCCTCCATATCCATCTCAAGGATCATCACATATTATGGGATCTCAATCCCTCATCATATATTGTCACTGCCTTTCAAGGCTTACCCCATCATCATGGGACAACGCATCATACTTGCAATCTCATCAACAAAAGTAATTATCAAAGTGATGTTACTCATCACATATTTCTCATAGCCTTTTCATGGATAATCATCACCTGCATGGTTAGAGTACACAATAATCATAGGCTCAACAGCAAGACTATGCTATCAACATGGGGTGACATTAAAGATTCTACACTTATCAATCATACCTCGAGTGATGATCATGTGCATAAGGCACATCATTAAGCAACCCATATCTATGCTTATCCTCATCTCAGTATTATACAAATAGTCAAGGTGATCACTTCATGCATATAGTCATGTTGAATATAAGGGACAAGCATTATTGTTACCACTACCATTACCATTATATAAGCAGGGAGTCACCATCGTTTTAAGCAAGGACATATATAACCGGACTATTTTCATGATATGAGGATCCCTAAAAAAAAGATACCAAGAACCCTCACAAAAAGGGGTGTATCGGGCAACCTGCCCCTACCCAAAGCTCATCACCTAACGGCCAACTCCTACATAACGCGCGACGCTGCGTTGCAATAGATAACGTGCGTCAGGGGTATCGCGCATCAGGGCGCGTCGGGAACTCAACACATATTGAGCAATGCCCGTCACAACCTGGATTGTCGGCCGATACAAGAGCATCTATCGGGCATGTGACGCCCGCCACAGCTTTCCCAACAATGCCCGTCACAGGGCAGCTATCGGCCAGGTCACCACGAAAGCTAACGTCCAAGAGAGGGATAACCCAACCCTACTATCGAGCAACCAACTGATCAAGGCCTAAAGGCCGTCATAAGGCAAAGAAAAGGATGTGATGTCTGTCACAGATCTAGGTATATCATCCGTCACAACAGCCTATCGCCCATCAAGCTAGGTCAAGAGGGCTGTCATCCCAGGTACATCACACATAAGGTCATCTTCTTCCTCAAAATCAAAGGGACCCAAAACCCTAGAGGGTCAAGAACACAAGATCGCCAAGAAACCCTAAACCACAAAGTGGATCGGCCAACCTAGATACCAAAGCAAGATGCTAAACTAACAACAACATATAAGCAAGATCATAGAAAAGGAGATAGTGTAGTTAGGGTTAGAAGTTATGCAACCCGACTTAAGCAAGATCCAAGCTCCTAGCTCCAAGCACCACCAAGCAAGGAAGATGGAGACTCCAAGGCTATCGGCCACCAACTGCTCCTCCAAGGGGGTATCGGCCACCACTTGCAAAGAAGAAGGGTGTGTCGTGCACACCAAGGTGGAGAAGAAAACTAAGGGTCCAAAGGAACTCCAAGAAAGGAAAAGAACCACATATATAGAAGGAAAGGGAGGAGAAAACAAGGTGGAACCAAGCAAGGTGTCGCCTACCTAGGGACACTTGTCCTAGTGCACGAGCCACCACTCTAGCAAACTCTATACACATGTCCAAGGTATGTACCAAGTGTCCACTAGTGGTGACACAAACGAGGTCAAAGCTAGGTCAAACATCATGGGAGACACAACAACTTGCACCATGGGCGACACACACACATGTTGGCCGATACACTCCCTATCTTGGGCGATATACTCATCCCTTGGCCGATACACACCTCCCTTGGCCGATACAAGGCTCAACTAAGGCAAATCAAGGCACCTCAAGGCCCAGAAGAACTCAAACAAAGAGCCCAAGCCTTCCTCTCAACACTAGAGGAAGCAAAGAGAGAGAGAAACACCTCACAAGGTGGCAAACTTGCCCAAAAAACCCTATACTTGGGTTATTTGCAAGTAGCCACTCCAACTCTCAACAAAGCACGACCAAACCCTAATCACCACTAAAGGTGATTATCAAGCACCAAAGCATCAAGGTTAAGAAAAACAAATAGGGTAAACCCTAAACGAAGGTCAGGGTCCTTACAAGCTAACCCCCTTCAAAGGATTTCGTCCCCGAAATCCAAAGAGAAAAGCGAGGGATACTTCCTCCTTATCTCTTCCTCAAGCTCCTATGTGGCTTCCTCAATGCCACGATGATGCCAAAGAACCTTCATAAGAACCAGGTCCTTCCTCGTAGGTCACATTTTCATCAAGCTCAACCTCAACTGGCTGTATCACTATTCTCGAATCTGGATGACTTTTCTTCAGCATACTGACATGGAACACTGGATGTAACCTGTGCAACTCTGGAGGCAACTCTAACTCGTAAGCTACTTTGCCAACACGTGCTATGACTGAGTAAGGCCCCATATACCTGGGTGCTAATTTACCCTTCCGACCAAACCTTAGCACACCTTTCCACGGTGAGAGTTTAAGATACACTTTGTCTCCCACATGAAACTCCAAAGGTCATCTACAATTGTCCACATAAGATTTCTGCCTATCCTGTGCTACTTTCAACTGTTGATGTATCACTTTGATCTTTGCTGCTGTCTGCTGTACTAACTCAGGACCCAAAAGCTGATACTCACCAGACTCATACCAACATAAAGAAGATCTGCACTTCCTCCCATACAAAGCCTCATAGGGAGCCATGTTAATGCTCCGCTGATAACTGTTGTTGTAGGCAAACTCTATCAAACTAAGATGTACATCCCAGTTGCCTAGAAATTGCAAAACACAAGCTCAAAGGAGATCTTCCAAAGTCTCAATAGTCCTTTCAGACTGTCCATCTGTCTGCGGGTGAAAGGTAGTACTAAACCTCAACTGCGTTCCCAACGCTCTGTGCAACTGTTCCCAAAAACGACTCGTAAATTGAGGACCTCTGTCAGATACTATCGTCACTGGCACACTGTGTAAACGTACTATCTCTTCAACATACACTCGAGCGAGTCTCTCGGTTGTATACGTTGTCTTCACTGGTAGAAAATGGGCAGACTTCGTCAATCTGTCCACTATTACCCAAATGGAATCATGATTCCTAGTTGTCCTAGGTAGACCAACTACGAAATCCATGGTTATATGATCCCATTTCCACTGCGGTATTGGAAAGGCTTGCAATGTACCTGCCGGCTTTTGGTGTTCAGCCTTAACTTATTGACAAACCGCACATCTCGCCACGAACTCAGCTACATCTTTCTTCAAGCCGGGTCACCAATACAAGTCCTTCATACTATGGTACATCTTGGTGACACCTGGATGCATAGCATACATCGACATGTGTGCTTCCTCGAGCACTAACTTCCTCAGATCATCAGCATCTAGAACCACCATCCTATCACGATAGCAAACTACCCCATCCTCGGACTCATGGAACCCATCACGCTTCTCACTACCGAACTCTGATCTGATCAACTATACCGCATCATCTGTCTGCTGTGCATCTTTGATCTACTGTCTCAATGTAGGCTTGACTTGCATCTATGCTAAAAGTCCAGCTAGCGAGGAAACTTCCATATGTACATTCATCTGTCACAAAGAAACAAACATATCTCGCCTATGGCATACTAGAGAACTCAACTGTGCCTTCTTTGAAGAAAGAGAAGAAGACTTCATGCTAAGCGCATCAGCTACCACATTCGCTTTACCAGGATGATACTCGATAGTGTAGTCGTAATCATTGATCAACTCCATCCATCGACGTTGTCGCATGTTTAACTCTTGCTGCGTAAAGATGTATTTCAGGTTCTTATGATCCGTAAAGATCTGACACACTTCCCCATAGAGATAGTGTCTCCAAATCTTTAACGCATGAACCACTGCTGCCAGCTCCAAGTCATGAGTCAGATAGTTCTCCTCATGTTTCTTGAGCTGTCGTGAGGCAAAAGAAACCACATGATCTTCCTGCATCAGCACACAACCTAAGCCTTTCTTGGAAGCATCATAGAAAACAACGTAGCCCTTTCCAGACTCTGGTAGGATTAACACTGGAGCACTAGTCATCTTTTCCTTCAAGTTCTGGAAAGCTTGCTGACATCGATCATCCCAGACAAAAGGTACATCCTTTCTTGTCAACTTCGTCATTGGCAACGCGATCGCACTGAAGTCCTTGATAAACCTCCGGTAGTATCCTGCTAAACCAAGGAAACTATGAACTTCTGTCGACGTCTTCGGTTGCTCCCAATCCATAACGGATTCCACCTTCCTTGGATCTACTTTGACTCCTTCGGCAAATATCATATGACCCAAGAAAGTCACTTCCTCCAACTAGAACTCACACTTACTGAACTTGGCATACAACTGGTGTTGGTGAAGAAGAGTCAACGCTAGATGAAGATGTCGCTCATTCTCTAGCCTATCCCGACTATAGATCAAGATGTCATCTATAAAGACTACAACAAACTGATCTAAGAACGGACGGAACACTATGTTCATCAAGTCCATGAAAGCAGTAGGTGCTAGCCTGAACGACATAACCACGAACTCGAAGTGACCATACCTCATCCTAAAAGCTGACTTTGGTATGTCATTTGCCTTAATCCTCAACTGATGATATACAGACCATAGATCGATCTTTGAAAACACTATTGCACCATGCAACTGATCGAACAGATCATCTATCCTCGGCAATGGGTACTTGTTCTTGATCATGACCTTGTTCAACTGCCGGTAATCTATACACAACCGCATTGAACCATCCTTATTTTTGACAAACAACACGGGAGCACCCCAAGGCGACGTGCTCGGTCGGATAAAACCTTTGTCCAGTAACTCTTGCAACTGCTTCTTAAGCTCTGCCATCTCCACTGGAGCCATCCTATATGGTGTCTGTGCAACTGGCTGCGTTCCTGGTACCAGATTGATCTCAAAGTCAATCTCTCGGGGTGGGGGAACACCAGGAAACTCTTCAGGAAACACATCTGCAAACTCTCAGACAACTGACACTTCCTCGAGACTAGGACCTTTCACCTTGGTAGCTACAACGGTATCCACCACATGAGCTAAGAACGCCTCACATCCTTGTCGTAACAACTTATCTGCCACCATAGCTGATACTAAACACGTCGGAAGAATCTTCCTATCTCCTTGGAAGATCCACTTTTCTCTACCATCATCAAACACCGCCTGCTTGGAACCACAGTTCAAAACAACCTTATACTTCTCTAAGGTATCCATCCCAAGGATAACATCGAAACCATGCATATCAAGTGGTATAAAATCCACTTGTATGTGGTGTCCCAAGAAAGACAAGACACAATATGGACACTCTTCTCGAAGCATCGAAGAACCATCAAAAGGGGTTTCTAACAACAAACTATCCTTCTTACAACTAACAGGTAAACGACAGTTTTCAAGCATACTATGGGCGATAAAAGAGTGCGTAGCACCCGGGTCAACCAGAATAGATATAAAGCAAGAAGAAGACATATTAGAATGAAATAACTCCATCTGACCTGTCACTACTTGCGGGTTGACTATCGCCTCTGGCTGACTCATAGCATAGAATCGAGCCGTTGCTTGCTGTCCATGCCCTCTGCTTCCTTGAGCAAACGATCCAGCTTGCGATGCTTGACCGCGTCCTCGCCCTCTACTACTACTGGGCTGTTGTCTATCTGACCCCTGAAGATTTTGTCTCAGCTGCTGTGTCACTTCATCATCTCTGTAGGGACAACTCGACTTGACATGCCCTATCTGACCGCAGGTATGGCATGTCCTAACATCAAATTGTGGCCTAGATGGTCCTATCACTGCTACAGAAGCCATACTGTGTGCCCTCGATGGTGAATAAATGTAACCTCTTCCCTTACTCAGAGACCACTGAGACGGTCCATTGGAACCTTTCACCATTGACGGTGCCACAAACCTTGGCTTCTTGAAGCCACCAAACATCTGCCCCTGGAACTGAGCAGGTCTCTTCTTAGCCATAGACTCTCTCTTCTCCCTTAATGATCATTCAATCCTCCGGACGGATTCCACAAATGTAGCGAACCGCTCTCGGTTCTCCAACGCAGACACAGGTGTTGTCAGCTCAGAAATCAAACCCTTCTCGAAACGTCTGATCCGCTCCTCATATGTCGCTGCCATGTGAGGACAAAACCTCAACAGATCCATGAACTTGGCCTCGTACTCGGTGATGTTCATAATCCCCTATCACAGGCTCTCAAATTGACTGATCTTCTCATCCAGATACGTCTTCGAAAAGTACCTGCTGACGAACTCACGTCGGAACACTTCCCAACAGATCACCTCACCAGGCCGCTTCTCTTCCTCAATGGTCCACCAGTGACCAACACTACCCTTCAGAAGTTAGACAGTGTGCTTTACTTTATTCACTTCGGGGATGTCGAGGATCTGGAAAGCCTTCTCAAGACTTGTCAGCCATAGATCTACATTCGCTGGATCAGCCATTCCAGCATAATCCGAAGCTCTGACTCGGTGAAGCCGCTTGAAGGTCTTCCCAATACCCGATGCTTCACCATGAGGAGCATGTGCTCTCGGAGGAGGCACTGGTAACCGCTCAACCATGAGATTCATCGTAGCCATCATCTGCCCCATAAGGTGTTGATAGGCATGATGTTTGAGTATGGCTGGGTTAGGTTGGGGGACCTTAGGCACCCGATCTCCATGTTCCTGCTCAAAAGCTCCATCAACTAATGCAACATCACTATTCTCAGAAGCGTGTTCTTCATGGTTTCCAGACATGTTGGCTTTTCTTCTTCTAAGGGCAGAAGATGTTTGTGAGAAAATCTGGAAAACTCATAAGAACAGACTCAACCTAGTCCTAAATCCCTATAGACTCAGTGAACCTATAGCTCTGATACCAAAACTTTGTAGCAACACATCCCACTATCACACAGACAATGAGGTGTTACGTAAAAACGTGCGGAAACACTACAAAAAATTTGGCCTTTATTGAAGAACATTTGTGAGGAACCATAGATTGTGAATAATGATGTCTATTTGTGAGGGCTCATCCTTCAAATATGGGACCAAATCCCTCAACCATGTTTTTAACATCCTTAGAACTTTTATGTGAACACTAATCCCTCACAAATACATTACTCACTAATCACCCCGTAAAAAATACCATGACAAATCTTTCCCTCCATCTCATATCACTTCCCTCCATTGTAAAATACAACATTTGGAAATCAAAATAAAAAAGGAAAAGAAAAACCTCAGCCGGTCCTCCCCTCTCCGCACTTGTCCCTTTTCACTCGACGAGCACCTCACTTCTTGCCCTTTTCACCGGATCCCTCCACCCCGACTCTCCCCGATCTCTCCACCCCGACTCTCCAAATGCCTTTCCTATCTCCTCCCCTGCCATCTCCTTCCCCGCGTCTCCGTCGCTATTCCTTTTGTCGCTAACAGCAGCCACTACTCCTCCCAATCATCGCAACTCCTCCTTCCATGCGACCAATCCTCTTTGGGTTTGCTAGGGTTTTGACCCCAATTTCTTCTCCTTCTATATTGTCTCTTTCCTCACCATCTCCCCCTTCCCTGATGAAGCCCCACACTACTCATTCTAGCGATTGAAGGCGTAATGGTGCTCGTGCTCATGGTTTAAGGCGTCAAAGTGCTTGTGCTTGCAACAGCCATGATTCGACGATCGAGGATTCCCTGGTCTTGCCTTGAGAGGTAATGTTTCTTTCGTAATGTTCTCCTTCTTCCTCACTCTTTTTCATTCTCATACACATCTCAGTCTTTAGTGATACGCACGACTGCACCACCGCTACGCCAATTTTGATCGGGCAGAGCTTGAGCATGAGCGTACTGGGCCGGAGGCGTAGCCCAGTTGTCAGAGACCCAGACTCACCGTCGAGTCTTGCGACGTAGAGAGGGGAACCCCTACGCCATCCTGGGGAGCTGTCAAGGCACCAGTAGCAGCAACAATGCCTGAGGGTTCGGATGCTGCCGCAAAACTTGATTGGGAAAGCAACCTCCATTAATCGTGCGATGTCAAAAAAGAGAGGACCAGGGAGGTGGATGGGAGGTAGATAATCCTTTATGAGCCTGACCCTCTTTGCCTGTGGTTCAATCAAACTTTGCACACACCTCCTCTCCCCACCTTCTTCTCCGTCCTCTGCGTTCCCCTTCTCCGCAACGATCCCATAGGTAGTAGCATCTCTTCTTCAATGTATTTACAGTCTGCCCTTGTTATGAATTGCTCCACTACCAAAGCTCCAATTCCTCCACCGTCGTGTTTCCATTTGCCTCCCTACCTCCTTCCATCCCTTCCCTTTGGTCTAATTTTCTTCATCCGTACTTGGGTTATGTAGTACTGCTAATAGGGGGTTTGTACAATGTTTAGTAGTTTAATAGTACTACTAACTTGCAGTGTTTATTGCTGATATATGCTTGCATCTACTTAAAATTGACTAGGGTTGTTACATTTGTACTGATTGAGTTTTTCATTTTGAACTGCATTGACTAGGAAGTTTTCATTTTATGGATTGGTCTATTATTTATAACTACATTTCCTAGGGTGTTCATTCTACGTGATAACTTGGTTGCTCATGTACAAATACCAAAGGGAGAAAGCTAGATTCTTCTACAACCTCTTCAGACTCTATGAGCTGGGCTTTGAGGGAAGAAACAACAGTGCTCGTGACAAGCCATTGACTTACTGGTATGATTCACTTGCACCTCTAGATATTTATTGTTATCCATTACTTATATGTTCTAATTCATGCTAGTTTTTTGCTCTCATTTAATGTTGAATATCATGTATGATCTATTTTCATGTATGATAGTAGTTTATGACTAATTCATGATAGTTGTTTTCTCTCATTTAATATTGAATATCATGTATGGTCTTATGTAGTGTTTGATATGGCTTCATTTCATGATCGGTTCATTTCTGACTAGCCACAAAAATACACTAATCTTGTTGGGTATGTCAAGGTGCCAACTGGTTTTCAATGGGCCTTTTGGCAGGTTGAACATGGCTTTGTGAAGGCCAATTTGACATAATGTATCCCACTAACCTCGTTAGTCCATGCCCAAGTATCTGAAGGAGATTCTGGCTTTGGGGGATTGATTCATGATCAATGTAGTACATTCTGAAAGCAAGCATTCATGATCAATGTAGTGCAGTCTGAAAGCAAGCATTCCTGAAGCAAATCTGAGCATTACTCTATTGCATAATTACCCTTCAGGCTTGCTTGCACCCATCCTATGTAGAGAAAGTGCAAACAAACTATACATGATTATACCTTTGTGCCACTATGATATTTTTCTTTTTGTTTGCTTGGTTTGCTTTTGACCCATACCTAGTGTGTTCTCTTTAGTCAAAAGAATTTTCCTATTTTTTTTTGCAATTTATAAAGCCCGGGGAAAGGGTGATATAACCCATCATATTTTACCCATGATGGTGAGCAAGCCCAATAATCTTACCCCCACACCAATGATGTAGATTTTAATGCTCACTGTCCATCAGTTCTTGCGTTGGCATCCTAGGGCCCACTTATGCATATACATGTCATGGAGGGTACCAAGAGAATGTTATTTTGAGCAATTCACTTCAATGTAGCTTCATACCAGTAAGAAGATGAACTCATTAAGTCCTTGACTTCTTTTCCTGTTTCAGACTCACCAAGGTGCAAACCTCTATTTATTCATCAGGCACCATCTGGGTATTTACTCATTATCAAAAAGCAATGTGTTTATACAATGTCTTCAATAGCTTTCAACAAGAGTAAAGCATGGATCCTACTGGGTATAAACTGTATATACAATGTGTTATTATAGGTCATATTAGCACATATAATAAATTATCCTTAACACATAATTCTTAAACTGCTGGACCTATATAGAAATGACCTAGAATGTGTTTCACATGAAACACCCACATTACTGGACCTATATACATTCTAGGTTTCATTCCTAGAATATAATATGCTGGACTTTCCACATTACTATATCTTGTCCCCTCGTTTAATATGCTACACATTGCTGTTTGACCTATATTAGGTGTATACATTACTATATGACATGTTGGTTTTATCATAATAGACTTGTATAAGGACAATTCTAGGATAATAGTTTAAGCCAGTTTCCTTTCCAGTAGCTTTCACATGATATTCTTTAACATGTGGTTGCCCCTGCTATCCATTAAAATATAGTTGTAACCTTATACATGTGGTTTATGTCCATTAGAACAATTTCATTATTTTGCTTTATATACTAGGCTATTATTATGCACTGTATTGACCGATTTGAAAATAAAGGTAACGAGCCTGATGCATGATTCTAAAATATGGCTTTGTCAATCAGATTGTAAACAACTCTTGAGAAATGTTATGATGTTTCTGCTAAATAATTAACTTATTATTTACTTGATATGGCTTTGGCTATATTTGTTGACATGCTTCTCGTTACTGTGATGAAATCTGACCCTTCAGGAAAAAATTTGGAGGCGACAATAGAGTCATATTTGAAGCAAGAAAAGGAGATGAGGCTTGCTGGATATGTTACTGGAATCAGGGATGTTGTTATCTCAATAATAAAAGCTTGTTATGAAGCTCATGCTTGGAAGACTTTGAATGAACAGATTGTTATTTTGTCAAAGTGAAGGAGTCAATATAAACAGGTAGGTTTTGTTGCATAACCAATTAGTTGGTGCTTTTGTTCTTATAGAAAACAATTGTGATGGCGTTAGGTCTCACATATCAACTTTTTCTGTAGCGAATTCGAAGTTGTTATTAGTGCATAACCTGTCAAAACAATTGGGAGCACCGTGCAAGTTAATTAGGAGCCGTTATTAGGCATGTGTCAAAACTTTGTCTATTCTTTTTAAATATGTAGCAGCTTATTTCCCTTGCTTGATTATGTCTAATGAGTTTCCTATATAAACAGTTCTGAATATTTCACAGACTATCTCTATCTATGTTAATGATTTAGCCAATTTTACAGATATGTTTCTGAATAGCTCCATATAACAAACATGTACACATCAAATTGTGTTTTCTCCTTGATATAATCAAATTCAGTATTGAGTTTGGTCATTTAACACTTCGATTTCTAGGGAATATGATTTCTGTTCCACAACACTTATTCCAAGCAAACCTATATTTAGTAGGACTGACACAAAGTGTTTGATTATCAATAGTAGGACTAGTGATATCGGAAGATTTAGCTGGTAATCTAAGGAGTGTTAGTCTCTTGTCTTCCTTTTTGTAAATCAGATATGTCTTAATGATGTTCTATTCATTAGTTTTTATTGTTTTGGGTGCAATCTCTGATTTTTTCAGTCACAGTTTCCAGCATAGGATACAGTGGCCTTATAGGAACATGGCCATTGCTATGAATTTCTTCCCTCTCATCTGAGACCTTCCTTATAATGCCTATCTCTGTGCAGGATATACAAGAATGGAAGTACTATATCTGCTGATGAGTCTTTAGATTACGGAGGCAATTTCTCTCACATGTTAGGTTTTGACGATCCTAAAATGTTGGAGCTCATGAGGTTATATGTTACCATTCATACGTGAGTATTCTTTTTATAAGACGTCAACATATGCTTTACATTTGCGTTTTGCACATGGTGTTTACCTACTTCATCTTGGATATCTACTTACCTTGGTACCTTTTATACAAATGCATAGATGCATTAGGATACTTAGATGTCCTCATGTGTGCCTTGCATAATCATTCACTATTTTATTTACTTGCATTAACTCATAGTACATGTTGGTTCAAACTAGCTAAGCCCTTTGTCTCTCCTAGAACTCCCAACTCTTTGTGAAGGCATCTTGGTCAAATAATTATCATCCAAGGAAGTTTATAATTCTAAATCAATATAAACTCATACATGCATGTATGTCCACTTATCCAATTAAGCTAGTTCTACTTCTAACTTCCCAGTCATGCAACCTCTTCAAGAACCTTTCCCTACAATAGTGACATAGGAAATGCCTATTAAAATATGAGTGTATTCTGTATCCAACTGAAAATATGTTAGATAAAGATTGATGTTCTTAAATATTTGTTGATGAACTAGTGAAATCATTCCCAGATATGAAGCATAGCACCCAAAAGAATACAAAATATGCTTGCAGAAAATGGAGACACCACCTAATGCAGTGTTGAATACTACATGCTATGATTCACACAAGACATAAACTCCATCAAAACCATCTAGGACTTGATTAGAAAGAGTTTATCATTGTGCATATAAGAAACAGTGTTGCAAATGTTGGAAAGTGCAATGCTCCTTGTTTCACTATAGAATATGCTATTCAGTACATTAACTTTTTGCAGATAGTAGGGAAGATCTTGAGTCTAAACTAGAGTCAATGAAGTTAGAGAACAAAGGTATTTTCTTAACTCCACTTTTTATTTGAACTTGGAAGTTAACGATTATTAGCATCACTTGTTGTACCTAATCAAACAAAATTTCCCATTTAAGATGCAGAAAAAGAGAAAGAGATAGTGGTACAAGATGAGGTTGATGTGGATGGGAATGAAGACACAAAGAAGAGGCATTTGAACGTTGTGTTTATTGGTCATGTTGGTATGTTGCTTCACCTACTGCTTACATCAGAAATTTCTTCATCATATGCCCCCATTAATTGTTAAACTATGTAGATACTAGTTAAATGTGCCAATTGTTACAGACAACTTTGTATTTCTCTCTTTACTTAGCCAAAAAAAATTGCAATAGCAGATGATCTACAATTAAATATAAATAATACATAAGATGAGAAAAACTTGTTTTAACAGACTATGGATGTATTCATGTTCTAGTTTTACAATTAAATATATCAATAAGTGTAAACATATACTGGAAACTTTTTCTAGCTTTAGAATATTTTACTCAAGTGCAAGTAGTCTATTTATATCATCGTGCCATTTGCTGCAATGTTCCCTAAAGCATCTTTTATATTATGTCTGTAATCAGATTATAAATCATCTCAGAAAATAGGTGGTTATATTGCAGCAATCTACCTGCACTATGATATACATACACTGATGAAATATGCCTTCTTTAGTGCCATTGCTCTATGATATACATTTTTGTAGCTTTGGAAACTGTCATACAAAAAGTAGCTTATTTTACATTCTTGTATTCTTTCAGTTTTGTTGTAGCAGTTTTAACATACCTGTCTCCTATTGTGCAGTTCTTTGAACATGGCACACAAAGCCAAAGGATGCAACTTGCAAGTCAGCTAACTGGGCAGGTTTTGGATCTCAGTTTGCAAATGTATGGCTGCAGAGTTATTTAAAAGGTATTGGTGGTATTTTTTGGAATCCCTGTTTTTCTTCTTCTGTCTATTATGTCCATGATCAATTTTGTTTATACACATTTAAATACATCTCTTTTGTTTTGGAGATTTTTCATTAAAGCATAGTTATCCAGGCTCCCGCCTGGGCTCCGCCTAGGCTCGCCTAGGCCACCTAGGCTTTAGGTGGCCCCCCTTAAATTAGGGGCCTAGGCTTTTAGATAATTAAAGTGAATGCCTAAGGCCTTTTAGGTCCAAATTAAGACACTTGAAGACAAAATTAACACAGATTAGGTTAGAATTTGGTCAAATTAGATCATGTTTAGTTATTTTGGGGAAGAAATAGATCTAATGTAGGCCAACTCAGATCTAATTTGGGCAGATTAGGTCTGATTTGGGGGAAATAGGTTTGATTTGGGAAAAAATGTCTTGTTTGGGGGAATTAGACCAGATTTCTCTAAATGAGGGCTCGTTTAGGTCAATGTAGGACAATTCTGCATTGGGCCTCTTCTCACATGCAAGTGATAAGTGACTCTAATACAATATACAAGAAGCAAAATGCCTTATCAGTAATATTTTTGTTGTGCAAATAAGTGGGAATGTATTTCACAGTAACGACGCTCAGGCATTGGACAATTCTGCACATTCGTTTGTGAGGCAAGCAGTTGATGCCTTGCATTCAAATATTAATCCTGCAAATCTCTCTCATGTAGCTGTTTCTTAAAAGCTCAGCCAGTAGTGTCATGCAACTTCCAGTATTGCTCTATGATTTGAATACCTTTATTGTTATTTAAGAATTTAGGCCTTCAGGGTTATTCACAGCTAAGCATGAAACACATTTTATCAAAATAATATGAACAAACCATATGTGCATCCTATTCAATTTCATTTTGCAATATCTTAAAAGTACAACTACTATAATAGTTAAAATCTTACAAATTTCTATAAATAATGGACAATTGATTGAGGGCATTCTATATCTAAAAAAAACAAGTTTTTTATTGCAATCATGATTTAAAACTTAGTGGTTTATGTAGGACATATACGTCAAATTCTACCTATTTAAGAACCATTGTGGGGGGGGGGTGTTGGAAGATAGTGGACAAGCTGCACTATGTCAGTGGCTGAATGCACACATTGTGGATGGGTCATCCCAAGGAAACCCACTACAAGCTATATGGGTTTCCATCTAGGACAACAAACTTGGAGACATTGCGAGGATGTTAGGGTTGATTTTACCCATCATATTCTAGTTAAAGATGAGTACAACTAGTTAATGAGGATATGTGCTTTGACAATTGCTGCAACTCTCTGTGAAAGGACCTGGATCATATACCGAGGAAGTTATACATGTCGTGAAGACGAGGAAGATTGGTGAAGGGGACGACCTCTACTATATGGGCAAGTCTCATGTAGTGTGTGTTGTTGTATCCCTTATGCACATCCACAATCCTCTTGGCCATTGTTAGTGAATAAATTTAAAGTGTTGATCCCTAAGTCGGAATGTGAGTCCTATTTGACTAGGTAATCACCAGCAGGCTAATTTAGATGTAGGGGACAAAACTGAGAGTCCATTTTACATTTTGGTTCGCTCTCATGTGTGGGGTCCCATCTAAACTTAGTTGCAAATACTTTTTTGTATTTACTAAAAATCACTTAATGTGTAAGCCCAGATTGAGGGTAAAAATGATTTACAACTGATTACAATCAAATTGAACTTTTTGATACTCTAAAACTGGTGCTTTATATAAGCCAATGGTTTGAGCCTACTTTAGAAACCATAAAAGCAATGTAATAGATTTATATCATATTAAAAAATATTACTTACTGCAAAAAAGCCTCCTGCCCCATTTCCAGCATCAACAATGATGTGAAGCCCATCCAGAGGCTTCTCTGAGAAAATGGGTACAAACAAGTCATTCCAATGGTCAAATTAGAACTGTTAACTCAAAGATACTAAGTAGAATATGATGAATAACTACTGGCTTCTGACTGTCACTAAATGCAATAATGTAGTAAAGTAGTATCCAGTCAAACATGCAATATCCTTTATCAAACACAAAATTATAAACTGTTATCAAGATTTCCCACAGATCTACGAACAACAACTACAAGATCTGATGTATATATACTCATATAATCCGCTCTTCTTATGAAAGCAGAAGCGTTCCTTTCTGATTCTTTCAAACTTTCAACTGAGAGATGTTCATATATATTTGCAGCAAAATCTAAGATGACCTTGATGTCATTTTTCCCTAAGCCTCCAGTACTCGTGAAAAATTTAAACCCGTTCCGGTTATAGGGAAGATGACTGGCTGTTACAATAGCAAGCATTTACAGCTATTAGACTTTAAACTGAAAGTCATGTCTATCTAGCTTTCTAAAGGAAAAACACAAAAAATATTAACACTAGATATGAGCACATGCAAGAGCCTGCTGTCAATGTTTGGCTCAGCTGTTGAATGAGATTCATTTTCCACAACTACAACAGTTCTGTATAGATAAAAAGTTCCATACAAAAAAATTGTTGTGTGAACCCTAGAAAGAATCTTCCCAAACCAAGACATATCCTTGCATTCATATATTGTTTAGTTGAACGTGGTGCTAGTGCAAAATGTACTTTAGCAATGTATTTTTATAGTTTGTTTAGTTGGACGTGGTGCTATTGTACTTCCGATTATTATCTTAGTTTCTTCACAACTTGCTGTAAGATGACTACTAAATGTAGTATATTAAATCTATTGGGAAAATAGCACAAAGGTTGTTTTTTATATTTTTCTCATAGCTGTAATTCTTTCGTGGTTTCCTTTCAGGCCTTAGAGGTGGTCGATTTGGAGCATCAGACTCAAATGGTTTCTGAGCTTGATGGTTCTATAATGAAATGTGTCCGTGATTAGAATGGTAATCATGTAATTCAAAAGTGCATTGAGTGTGTTCCACAAGAGAGGATTCAGTTTATAATATCATGCTTTTATGGGCAAGTTGTTACACTCTCCACTCACCCATATGAGGCCTGGCATTGATGAAGAGCACCACACCATTTGAAGGAAAATGGAGACATTATAGATCTTAAGAGTTTCTAGCATGATATGTTCATTGTCATCAATCTCAAAATTTTGAACCATATGTACTCTTTATTTATACAAACGTTGAGCACACAATGTATGGATAATATTTTGCTTCAATAACAAAATTTGGTTTGAGGTGATTTAACATTTTTATGTGTCATTTTGGTGTTGAATCTTCTTATTATGTCATGTGAATTAGTATAAAAATTTTGCTTGAGGTTATGTATACAAAGTTTTCATTTAAAATTTGATATTCACTATAGTAACAATTAATTATCATTTAATAAATCATTCAATAATCAATAACAAAATCATTTATAGTAGTCCCTCATAAATATATTGATGAAGGTCCAGATTGACCATCAAAATTGCATTGATGACGACCACATTGCCCCTCAAAAATAATATTAATGAAGGCATTATCCTTCAAAAATATATTCTCCAGGACCATCAAGTCCCTCAGAAATGTATTTATGAGAACTAAATAGTCCCTCAAAAATGTATTTATGAAGGCTAAATAGTCCCTCAAAAATGTATTAATGAAGGCTAAATAGTCCCTCAATATAACATTCTTGAGGGCCAGTTGGTCCGTGACAATTGTATTCGTGAGGGCCACTGGTATTTGTCACGTGAGTTCTCTTCATGGACGATTTGTGAGGGCCAGACCCACAACCGTCCCTATTTCTGAGGGCCTATAGAGAGGGGTTTGTGACAGGACTCTCCCGTGAATAATGGCCCAGTTTTTTGTAGTGAAATCACCATAACCACAGATTACCAAAAACAAGGGTTAATTAAAACCAATTGCAGAAAACTGATAAACTGAGAAACTATTACATTCCAGTCCACATCCTATAAGAAAACATGTTATATACACATATACAAGATCTGATACATGTCCACAGCTTATAGGAGTAGCTGTCTATCCATCACATGAGTTCACCACCTATTCACATACACAAAGGCCCACATCCAGCCAACAGCAGGATATACAAAACATCAACTATTATACATCGTGAAACAATGTCAAAACACCGCCAAGGACCTGAGAGTACAGGGATGACTCTAGACTTTACTACAAAACATCCAAAATGGCAACATATCCATCGCTTGCCTTCTACTGATCTTCTTGCTGCTCGGCCACAACTCCGCGACGACCACCGCGTCTAGCTCGACCACCTAAAAAGGGTGTAAACCAGCAGGGTGAGACAATTGAACATTGTCCCAGTGAGAAACATAACTCCCCGCCGCAACTACAGAACCTCCAGAAGATAAAGCTATAATAACAGATAACTGATCACAGGTATAACAAGAGCAGTTTATGTAAAGCAAAGCTATTCTTATCGACAAGCTTACCAGCTGTACAGAAGGCATATAACCAATTCTTCTATATGCAACATGATTAACAAGATAAGATATATTGCTATGTAACATGAGGAACATACAAGTATCTGCAAGATATAACAAGGTTTGAAAACCTCTAGAGGGAGGGTGAATAGAGTTTTATAATAATTTTAACAATTAATTAACTCAAGCAACCACAAGGAAAATATTGGACAAGGAGACACAAGGGTTTAGAGTGGTTCCTAGCCTTAGCAAATACTAAGGTAGTCAGTCCACTACCCGGTTGCTTACCCAACCGGGATTTGAAAAGAAATCTATTTTATTACCTCGCAAGGACTTTACATAAAATACAATTTCTTTTCCCAAACCCTTCAAGCAGCCTTCACCTAGAAGTAATCGCCCAACCTTGAAGCAGCCTTCCCTTGAAGTAGATGCACCAACACCCGTTGCACCAGCCTTCTGAAGTAGCTTCCCGTGCGATAGCCTTCTTGAAGTAGCTTGAAGTCCCCTTCTCCACCTGAGAAGTCAACCCTCTCCAATCCGCAGCCTCCAACCCTAGGAGTAGCAAGGAGAGTACAAAAGATATAAAGGAATAAGAGAGAAAACAGAAATTACAACTTATCCTTTGAGCCCAAGGCTTGATTTGCCTATATCAAGCGTGTAGATCTCCTAACCAATGTATATGACAATGTGATTGTAGTGGATAGGAGATGCTAGCCTATAGGACACGAAATGGGAGCAATAGGAATGAATGGCAAGTGTAGGAATTGCTCTATTGCTCTAAAACAGATTGCAAGTGAGTATTCAAGCTCAAGTATAGCACAAGTATATCTTAGGGTGTTCTTTGGTGACCTAAGGCATGTCCTATTTATAGGAATGACCTATGTATGCTTAAGGACGTTCTAGACAACTTCTAGGGGGTTCCTAGTGCTTAACTAGCCGTTAGGAATAAGTTAGGCGCATTAGCAACGGCTAGTTAATTAATTCTGCAGTTGCTGTCAGAGACCATCTCGGTCGAGGACTCGTCGACCGAGATGCCCAGTCGGTCGAGGATTCGTCGACCGACAGGCTCTCTGGATTAACGTTTATTTGCAACTGTCAACTGCTGTGTCTAACGGCTACTTTTGGTCAATCTCGGTCGAGAAGTTTGTCGACCGAGAGTGTCTCGGTCGAGGAGTGTGGTCGACCGAGATTGACTCTGTTTCAATCTTTTAATTAAACCACTAAGTGTGTTTATGAGTGTGCATAATGTGATCCTTTTGGAAAGGATGACTTGTCTAACTATGGTGTGTAGCTAGGGAAGATCTAACGCTTGATTTACATGCAATCTAAGTACTTGTACATTATATAACTGTACAAGTTTTTACAATAGTGATTACATTGCATGAAAGTAAATATGTAAGCTCGTGATTTCCCTAGTTGCTTTGTCATCCACCATAATCCTGCACACTCAAGTAGCTCGTTAGAATAATAAGAATGAAATGTTTGTCATCATCGAAACAAAGGGATTTATCATAATGTCCAATTTATCCAACAATCTCCCCCTTTTTGAAGATGACAAACATTTCCTAAAATATGAAATAAGGAAATATAAAGCATGTGAGTTTCATACCTGAAGATTACCTTTTGTAGCCATTCTTGTTTTACAAGTGTGAGTGCTGGCAATCAGGATGAAACTCATATATATTTATATTTTTGATTTTATATTCTTTCTCCCCCTTTGTCATTTCAAAAAGATATCCAATTTGAATATTTTATTTTCTTTTCCCTTTTAATTTTATATTTTGCTCCCCCTTAAATAGATATCCTTTTTGGAAACATGGATTTGTGTCTAATTTATCCACTATTTGTTTCTCAATCATTTGCAAAGGATATTAAGCCTTGAAATGATATGAGATCATGTTAGGTTCATGGCATATGTATATAGATTTCTCACCCATTTTACAAGGGATGTTAAGCCCTGAAAATGATATGAGATTCCCTTAAGCTCATGACAAATGTATATTTATCTCTCATCTATCCCTAAATTAAATGAGATTCCTTTAAGATTAGAGTACATAAAAATGTCTCCAACCAAATGCAAGGGATGTTAAGCCCTGATTTGTTTAGAGAGTTCCTTTAAGTTCAAGATATATCAATTTTATAAATTTCTTCATAACCAAGAGTAAAAATACTAAGGTCGTATCAGGCAATCAAATTCGTTTTTATGCGCTCCCCCTTAATCTTATAATTTAGGCAATTTAATGCTTCTAAGGTCACAAATAATTTTAAATGTTGATTTTGACCTTTATCATAAGTATACTAAGATTAAGTGCAATAAAATGATGTCCAAATAAGCATTTTGTCAAAGCTTATTTTAGGTCGCCCTTGACTACGACCGTAGCGCCCCTTGGCTAAGTTTTGTTTTAACCAAGAGGCTAGAATTGCAGATTTCCAATTAAGCATTCGTATGTGAAGTATAATTTCTGCAGATAGCTATCAATTTGAAGCACATTGAGATATACCTATTAATATGAGCATCATAGTGAAGTCTTTGACCTTGATTTTTCTAGAATGCATGTTTTACATAATGTTTCATATGCTTTGCGATGGGTACATAAGTATTAAATTCCATTCCTTATTATACCCATATCATAAGATTCTTTTAGAAACATATATTTTGAGAGCAAGATTAATATCTTAAAGTCAAGCTTTTTGCTTTTAATTTCTTAGAACAAGCAAATAGATAAAAACATTAATATTTTTTTTTTTTTTGTTCTAAGAGGTACCGTTTTGTCATAGAGCCATCATCATCACAAGATGTGTCCATAATTATTTTCTATTATGTTAAGATGCTTTTATGACATATACAATTATAATGATCATTTAAGATTTGTATGAATCAAAGCATAATGAAGCATGGTAAGTGATACTTAATATGAAAACATCTTCTTAACAATGAAGGCATGATTAATATCTTAATTTCTTATAGATTCATATTTGAGAGATTCTTCATTTTATTTCAAACCTTAAAATTCTATGTCTAAGCAATAAATCATTAATAAAACATTTGCTTGCTATAAATCATCAAGAAGTCATGTATTCAATAATCATTTTCCATTTGTTCTATGTAGCATAGCATCATTTGAATGATAAAATAGTGAAAGCATACCCATGATGCAATGATAGAACCATAATTATTTCATGAGATACAGTAATTGTAATCATTTAAACTAAATGTCATAACACATGATTTCTATATAGATAGACCAGGAAATACTTTAGAAAATCATGTGAAATAGTTAATTCTAAACATGATGATAAAAAGATCTTCAAATAGTTATTGACAACAAATAGATGGCACATAGATCCGTCAAAAGATTATTCAGCAATTTTACTGTAATTTAATCTTGATCAAACATTTATAACAAATTGATAGCAATACAAAAAGCAGAACTTGAAAACAGTAATCTGCTCGGTCGACTATTGCTCGACCGAAAGTGTTTTCGGTCGAACAGTTTCTCGACCGAGAAAGTTTCTGTATTGTTTCTGAAATATGTTTCAGTAATAGTTTTCAAGTAAAATTTATATTATTTTAATTCAATTATTCAATCTGAAAGTTTAGTTTAATTTAGATCAAGATAACCTTTAAACCAAATCTTTTAAGTTTCGATTTATTATCCCTACATGTTAAGTTGAGATAGACATAAAGATATGCAAATTAAAGGCTTTGGTCATATCTCAACTTAGTCTAATCGAATTAATTTGGGGATTTTGGAACCCATACCAACTCAACATCCTTTTTCTTGTATGGGCAGGAGAAGGAGTAATGTCCAAGACGTAAACAATAGTGGCAACATATAGAATCAACCTCATATCTCTTTCTATGATTTTGGTTTAGGTTGTTCTTTTGTACAAATGTATATTTGCCTCTATGTACATTCATTGATTGACTCGCTTGTGTCCTTCTCCAACTAGGTTCTTGATGAGATTTACCTTTAGGCTTATAACCTAGTCCACTCCTTCCAATTTGTCGATAAGGATTATCTAGAATTTTATCAAGAATGACATTGTTATTTAAACTACGAACTTGTTGTTGTAACTTGGCAATCTCATCTATTCTCTTCTTGATATCTAGTTTTGCTTGGTCTAGATGAGATGATAAAGAATTTCTTTCTTTAACTATATTGTCATAGTCTACATGGGTGCACAATATAGGTTGTTTTTGAAGATCATTTACTTGAGTCTGCAAATTAGTCTTTTCAAGAGAAATAAGATTGCAGTTAGCTTCTACTGATTTCAATTTAAGATCACTTTCTTCAATTTCCCTTTTTAGATCTTCATTTTCAGATTCAAGAGCAAGAAGTTTAGTATTTAAATCATCATTTACTTTATTTGATTTCTTCAATTTCTTCTTGCACTCAATGTATTTTTCATGCATTTCTTCTAGACTAGCAATTAGATCTTCTTTTGATAAATCTAAGAGACTTACCTCTTTTTCTTCTTCCTCACTTATTGTAGCAACGAAACACTCTTTATGTGCATCTTCTTTCTTTGACCTCCATGGACATTTAGACGTAGAGTGCTTTGTTCCTAAGCACCAATTGCAACTAGTCGAACTTTGGTCCATGCTCCTTTTCTTGTGGTTGTAGTCACCTCCTCCCTTTATCTCTTCAAGACCTGGTTAGGGCTCCTTGAAGCCTGCTCTGATACCAATTGAAAACCTCTAGAGGGAGGGTGAATAGAGTTTTATAATAATTTTAACAATTAATTAACTCAAGCAACCACAAGGAAAATATTGGACAAGGAGACACAAGGGTTTAGAGTGGTTCCTAGCCTTAGCAAATACTAAGGTAGTCAGTCCACTACCCGGTTGCTTACCCAACCGGGATTTGAAAAGAAATCTATTTTATTACCTCGCAAGGACTTTACATAAAATACAATTTCTTTTCCCAAACCCTTCAAGCAGCCTTCACCTAGAAGTAATCGCCCAACCTTGAAGCAGCCTTCCCTTGAAGTAGATGCACCAACACCCGTTGCACCAGCCTTCTGAAGTAGCTTCCCGTGCGATAGCCTTCTTGAAGTAGCTTGAAGTCCCCTTCTCCACCTGAGAAGTCAACCCTCTCCAATCCGCAGCCTCCAACCCTAGGAGTAGCAAGGAGAGTACAAAAGATACAAAGGAATAAGAGAGAAAACAGAAATTACAACTTATCCTTTGAGCCCAAGGCTTGATTTGCCTATATCAAGCGTGTAGATCTCCTAACCAATGTATATGACAATGTGATTGTAGTGGATAGGAGATGCTAGCCTATAGGACACGAAATGGGAGCAATAGGAATGAATGGCAAGTGTAGGAATTGCTCTATTGCTCTAAAACAGATTGCAAGTGAGTATTCAAGCTCAAGTATAGCACAAGTATATCTTAGGGTGTTCTTTGGTGACCTAAGGCATGTCCTATTTATAGGAATGACCTATGTATGCTTAAGGACGTTCTAGACAACTTCTAGGGGGTTCCTAGTGCTTAACTAGCCGTTAGGAATAAGTTAGGCGCATTAGCAACGGCTAGTTAATTAATTCTGCAGTTGCTGTCAGAGACCATCTCGGTCGAGGACTCGTCGACCGAGATGCCCAGTCGGTCGAGGATTCGTCGACCGACAGGCTCTCTGGATTAACGTTTATTTGCAACTGTCAACTGCTGTGTCTAACGGCTACTTTTGGTCAATCTCGGTCGAGAAGTTTGTCGACCGAGAGTGTCTCGGTCGAGGAGTGTGGTCGACCGAGATTGACTCTGTTTCAATCTTTTAATTAAACCACTAAGTGTGTTTATGAGTGTGCATAATGTGATCCTTTTGGAAAGGATGACTTGTCTAACTATGGTGTGTAGCTAGGGAAGATCTAACGCTTGATTTACATGCAATCTAAGTACTTGTACATTATATAACTGTACAAGTTTTTACAATAGTGATTACATTGCATGAAAGTAAATATGTAAGCTCGTGATTTCCCTAGTTGCTTTGTCATCCACCATAATCCTGCACACTCAAGTAGCTCGTTAGAATAATAAGAATGAAATGTTTGTCATCATCGAAACAAAGGGATTTATCATAATGTCCAATTTATCCAACAAGGTTAACTACGCAAACAAGGCCTCAACCAATGTTCCGTGTTTTGCCTTAAGCAGTAAATACTATACGGCTGGATTACATATTTTATGCCCTAAGGAAGTGAACCGTACCATTCAAATCCAACCTTCGGTTGTGAAGCCCATAGCCGGTGCCATACAAGGTTAATGGAAGATCCAGACTCCACAACCTTCCCCCTCGTGGTCAGTGCACCAGAACCAAAGCAGGACTGCAGTCTCATGCTCAAGTGGCCTCAGCTACAGGGTCAACTCCTCAGGCTACCCTTCCTCTAGCCCGCCTCGGTATAGGTCACAACGCTAGTATATCTGAGCCACATGCCTGATCACCGTGCTCTGAGCCATGAACACATTCATGCTCTTCATATCACATATCCGGAGCCATGGGCCTGTTCACCATGCTCATCACATATCTGAGTCTGCAACAGCAGCTGCACTCGTTTTCCTCTCTATTTAAGGCTAGGAGAAATCTCGCATATTCAAAAATATGCGCTCTGGGTTAGCCCGCAGGAGAACCCGTTTCACCATCACCAACTCCTGACGATGATGGATCTATGGCCAGGGCAAACTACATGATATATTCCACTATAATTATTTAGTATCTTTTAGATGGATTGCAAGATTCAACCAAGTTGTATAACATGCAAACTATATAAGAAATAAGCAACATGAAACTCAACATTATGCTTTTATTGTAATCACATCAACCTGATCCATCTCAAGGATCCAACATCACATGTTGTCACTTGGCCTCTTGCCAATCCTCCAGATCCATCTCAAGGATAATCACATATTATGGGATCTCAATCCCTCATCATATATTGTCACTGCCTTTCAAGGCTTACCCCATCATCATGGGACAACACATCATACTTGCAATCTCATCAACAAAAGTAATTATCAAAGTGATGTTACTCATCACATATTTCTCATAGTCTTTTCATGGCTAATCATCACCTGCATGGTTAGAGTACACAATAATCATAGGCTCAACAACAAGACTATGCTATCAACATGGGGTGACATTAAAGATTCTACACTTATCAATCATACCTCGACTGATGATCATGTGCATAAGGCACATCATTAAGCAACCCATATCTATGCTTATCCTCATCTCAGTATTATACAAATAGTCAAGGTGACCACTTCATGCATATAGTCACGTTGAATATAAGGGACAAGCGTTATCGTTACCACTACCATTACCATTATATAAGTAGGGAGTCACCATCGTTTTAAGCAAGGACATATATAACTAGACTGTTTTCATGATACGAGGATCCCTCACAAAAAGATACCAAGAACCCTCACAAAAAGGGGTGTATCAGACAACCTGCCCCTACCCAAATCTCATCACCTAACGGCCAACACCTACATAACGCGCGACGCTGTGTTGCAATAGATAACGTGCGTCAGGGGTATCACGCATCAGGGCGCGTCGGGCACTCAACACATACCGAGCAACGCCCATCACAACCTGGACTGTCGGCCGATACAAGAGCATCTATCAGGCATGTGACGCCCGCCACAGCTTTCCCAGCAACGCCCGTCACAAGGCAGCTATCGGCCAGGTCACCACGAAAGCTAACGTCCAAGAGAGGGATAACCCAACCCTACTATCGAGCAACCAACTGATCAAGGCCTAACGGCCGTCACAAGGCAAAGAAAAGGATGTGACACCCATCACAGATCTGGGTATATCGTCCGTCACAACAGCCTATCGCCCATCAAGCTAGGTCAAGAGGGTTGTCGTCCCAGGTACATCATACACAAGGTCATCTTCTTCCTCAAACACAAAGGGACCCAAAACCCTAGAGGGTCAAGAACACAAGCTCACCAAGAAACCCTAAACCACAAAGTGGATCGGCCAACCTGGATACCAAATCAAGATGCTAAACTAACAACAACATATAAGAAAGATCATAGAAAAGGAGATAGTGTAGTTAGGGTTAGAAGTTATGCAACCCGCCTTAAGCAAGCTCCAAGCTCCTAGCTCCAAGCACCACCAAGCAAGGAAGATGGAGACTCCAAGGCTATCGGCCACCAGCTGCTCCTCCAAGGGGATATCGGCCACCACTTGCAAAGAAGAAGGGTGTGTCATGCACACCAAAGTGGAGAAGAAAACTAAGGGTCCAAAGGAACTCCAAGCAAGGAAAAGAACCACATATATAGAAGGAAAGGGAGGAGAAAACAAGGTGGAACCAAGCAAGGTGTCGCCTACCTAGGGACACTTGTCCTAGTGCATGAGCCACCACTCTAGCAAACTCTATACACATGTCCAAGGTATGTACCAAGTGTCCACTAATGGTGACACAAATGAGGTCAAAGCTAGGTCAAACATCATGGGCGACACAACAACTTGCACCATGGGCGACACACACACATGTTGGCCGATACACTCCCTATCTTGGGCGATATACTCATCCCTTGGCCGATACACACCTCCCTTGGCCGATACAAGGCTCAACCAAGGCAAAGCAAGGCACCTCAAGGCCCAGAAGAACTCAAACAACGAGCCCAAGCCTTCCTCTCAACACTAGAGGAAGCAAAGAGAGAGAGAAACACCTCACAAGGTGGCAAACTTGCCCACAAAACCCTAGACTTGGGTTATTTGCAAGTAGCCCCTCCAACTCTCAACAAAGCACGACCAAACCCTAATCACCATTAAAGGTGATTAGCAAGCACCAAAGCATCAAGGTTAAGCAAAACAAACAAGGTAAACCCTAAACGAAGGCCAGGTTCCTTACAATTATGTTACTAAGTTTCCATTGTTTATTATCATTTCTTTCATGAGACTTTATAAACATCTTGTTACCTCTCACTAGGCAACAACTACTCTTATGGCTCACAAGGCCCATTACACATCTTATCACCTCTCACTAGGCAACAACAATTCTCATGGCTCACAAGGCCATCAAACATCTTGTCACCTCTCACTAGGAAACAAGTATTCTCATCATTTACCATTAAATGATTATCAACACAAAGTATGAGTTTCTCTCTCATCCTTACCAGAGTATGAATACATCATACTTTATTAACTTGGCTTAACCCTTTCTCAAGGTATGTTAGCCTACACTTATCAAAGTGCATTACATCTCAATGTAACAATTGGCATGACACACTTCATGTGTTACTCATCCAAGTATATTGGATTTAGGGTACATCAAGGTGTATCAACCTTGAGGTGCTGAATGTGATATCTATTATGTCTTGATGTATCACTTCCCTCATCACTTGTAACTTACTTAAGTTCATCAACTTATCTTGTATTAGGGTATTTCCCATCCTAATATTTTATGCACCAGTTTATCACATTTATCCAGTAATGTATTGGACACAAGTCACTCATTTGAATTATTCAACCATTATCAATAATATGGTCTCACCTCAGGTTAAAGCATTATTGATATAAGGTTATCCATTAACAACCACTTTAGGTGTTTCACCTATCAATATATTATTCACCATTGCATCGTTAAGAATAGGGTTCGCCTCTTTATCAATTAGGATTTTACATAACATCACCCTATTTTAGGTTTTCACATAACATCACCATGTATTAGGGTTTCACATAACATCACCCTGGATCAGGGTTTCACACATCATTATCTTGAATTAAGGTTGCTTATAACTTTTCCCTAAATTAGGGTTTCATGTAACTTTACCTGAATTTAGGGTTTCATGAAGCATCCTCTTAAATTAGGATTTTTCATTATATTACCCTGAATTGGGATTTCTCATATCATCACCCTAGATTAGGGTTACACCATTACTCTAGATTAGGGTTTTACCTAGCATTGCCCTAAATCAGGGTTAGGGCACATCAATCTCCTCGATTAGGGTTTCATGATCTCTTTATCAAGGATCATACCCTAAATACATAATCTATTCATGCTGAGAGTGTTGAGGTTTAACCATTACATGATTATTATACATGTATGAATTCCTCTCTCTCCCATCCTTTCTAGGATGTTGATTACTTCAAGCTTGATTAGATTAGGTCAACCTTTCATTCAAGTACACACATTTAGGGTTAGCATAGCGTATTTAGATATTGCTTCCATAAGCATCAAAGGTTAACCTCTCTAAGGGTACTAAACACCCTAGTACCTTAAAGGTACAACCATTGTAATTATCTTTAATAAACATCATTAACAATCATAGGGTTAATTGATCTTTCATAGCTTTGATACTATTAGGTCTCCAAACGGTTTTGATACTTTTGAACCTTCAGACGATTTTGACCTACTTGTCCTTCAAATGGTTTTGAGACCGTTTTCCCTCTAAATGGTCTTGAGACTGTTTGGGAATCTAGGGTTGAGACCGTTTGCTCTTAAATGGGTTTGAAATAGTTTGGTGCTTTCAACCTTTGAGACCGTTTGATCAAATTATCATTAAAACCGAATGAAAAACCCATCATTGAAACTGAATGAACATCAAACGGTTTGAGACCGTTTGCCCTCCAAACGATATGAAGACTGTTTGATCCCAAATGATCTCAATACCGTTTGGTCCAAACCACCTTGAAACCGAATGGATCAACTAGGGTTTCTTAATCAATCAATTTAGGGTTTCCACTCATTGAATCATCCAACATTAAGATCATTAAAATTAGATCAACTTACAACCCTTAGATCTCCATCCATCCATGACTCCTCTTGACCTCAAATGGTCTTGAGACCGTTTGAGCCATTCAACATAGAAATCGACTCAATCAATTTAGGGTTTCAACCATTCAATCCGATTAGGGTTTGTAATTAATGGATCATCCATTCTTGGAACCATTTTAATTAGATCAATTGGAACCATTGGATCCTCATCCAACTACATCAGCAATTTTCCCCAAATGGTTTTGAGACCGTTTAACCTCAAATGGTCTTGAGACTGTTTAACCTCAAATGGTCTTGAGACCGTTTAACCTCAAATGGTCTTGAGACCGTTTGCTCTCAAACGGTTTTGAGACCGTTTGATCACCAAATGGTCTTGAGACAGTTTGGTCATCAACATTGCAAACTGTTTTCTCATGATATTTGTTGAGGTGTGTGCTAATATGACATCATCATATTCAAGCTACAAACCTTCGAAATCTACTGCCATTCATATGGTGATTTCATCAATTATCCAAAAGAGATTTTAAGAAGAAAGAAATGATCAACATGAAATGAAGAGTTGAATTCAATAATAATATTTAAGGGTTCTAGTTATATAACCCGCCTTAAAAGTTGAATCCAAGCTTCAAGATTCACGTATTTAATGGTGAATGAAGCTTCCTCAACTGTCCAAGGTCCGTTCTCAACTCTTTGGATGCAAAGGATGATCAAGGTTGAGCATTGAATGGAGAAAAGAGGAAAATAAGCATTGAATTTTGATTTCCACCATGAATTCAAGGTTGAAGATGACTATGAAGATTACCTACATGTTGTGGCACGTTATCCTCTTGTTCCTAATCTTCTTAGTCTTCATCCCAAGCAAAGAAAGAAAGTAGTTTGCAAAATGGCCTTTCAAGTAGGGAGAAAATTGAATATATGTGATTGATTTTCTAGGAGAGAGAAAGTAGGAGAAAATACATCCACTTTCTTTGCCACATGCCCCCTACCTTTCTTGCCTCCTAAGATAACTCCCTTCATTCTCAATATCCTCTCGTTTATCCTTTAATTAAAAGCAATCCACTTAAGCACCTTAATCAATATAATATTATTATCCATTTTAGTGGACATTTCTTTTTAATTAACAAATGTGAGTGGGTTTCTTCACCTACTTAGGATATTTCGGTACCATTGCAAGGAAAAAGGACGTCCATACTTATATAAATTCAACCATCACATTTTTGGTTGAAGGGTACTTCCATTAATATATTTATTTTTGCATTAAATTGAATTAGGGTTTCAATTATGCTTAAATCTTGATTATTTTAATATCAAGATTCTCTCTCCTCCAAAGAGATTCAAATGAGATGCCCCTCTAATTTTCTTGTCTCTAATTGATACCAAGAAATACTAGGGACTCTGTAGAAGTGGTATTTTTCATATTGAACCCTAGGTTTTGGGTAAATTGCACATTACACCAAAACTAGGTTTTAATGCACAAACATTGCTTAATCAACTCTTTCTTGGTGCTCAGGCTTGTGGAAGCCATACCTCAGCACCATTCTCATTCTTATGATGCTATAAAACTTGAGGAACATTTATCATGTAACATTTGCAAGTTAACCCCTTAATTTGGGTAAATTTCACTTTAGTCTAAAATAGGCAAACCATTGTTTTCAACATTATTCAAAAAGGAGTAAAATTGAAACATAAGTTCCTCTTGAGCCTTAATTACTTTTCAAAAGATAAGAGCAAGCATATAATTATCTTTCTTAAACAAGACATCTAGGGTTAAAGCATAACTCATGTCAGGGATGTTACAATTATAAACCCCTAACAAGGATTTCATCCCCGAAATCCCAGGTAAAGAAAGACATATATTATTTATTCATCATATCATCAAGTCTCCATATAACATCTTAATTGTCATGGAGATGCCATAGAACTTTGGTCAACACAAAGTTCTTCCATACAGGGTTATCATAGAATCTATCATACATGACACATACTCCACTATCTTTTTCATTATTGATTGTAGAGTCAACTCTGTATCAAATAACACTTTTCTTAGTTAGAGATACATTATACATACCTCATTAATTCAAGTGTTAAACCTTACTGATTTATCACTTTTCTCAACTTACAACTTTATGTGACATGATTCTTGATTCTGAGGAGTCTCCCGTACTCCTCATTTCGTTTAGCATTTTACTTTCAAGGAAAGACCAGAGTTACTTTATGTCACCCACTTGGGACTACAAGTATTATCATGCATCTGTTGTGCCACTCAAATCTGCTGACACAACACTAAACTTTCTTATGATTTGTATCAATTATCCCTTTAGATGTTTTTTTTATCATAAGGAGAGGCTACTTATTAAGAAGAACCATCTCAGAGGTATCTCTAAATGTTATGTATAAGCTGCCTTAACAAATCTAGATAGAGATATTCTAATAAATTATTTTTAGCTTAATCAAATTTTCCCAAAACAATTTTTTTTACAATTGTTCCTTTGACTCATACATCTTTGCTAATGTCATGTTTATGCGGGGCATAAACCCCTAACATATAGTATCCATACTATAGTATGTTACTAGACAAATTTCAAAGTTGGCCCCTTCTAGGTAACCAAACATTACTTATTATGAGGAGTCATGTTCCCATTTTCTCATATCATTAAAAGTTCTTGGATACTAGGATTCTTTACCTTGGTATCCATTATATGTGCCAAAAGCACATCACATCATCATCATGATTACTAGTTATGGGTATTCAAACCCTCAGTCCATCATTAAACATTATTACCTCTCATCAGGTAATTGTTACCTCTAGGTCCTCAAACCAAGGTGTACATTATACTATACATCTTCTTTTGTTTATAAATTGATTTATGATTAACTCATATCCATTCGTATATCAACTAGGATGTGGTAGAAATATCCACGCCACATCTTCTACCTCATTATGCTCTTTAGATTGTCTCAAAATGACTACTTGATCAGAGTAATCAGAAAGATAGCAATCTAAGAGTGGCATACTTACCTTATCTTCAATAGATGAATACCTGGCCAGGGTATTCAAGAACTTAAATTAGGTAGTATGTATTATTTTTTATATTATGTTTCATCTCTTTAAGTTTTACTACTTAGTATCTTAAATTTTCTCTGGGTGTTTCTTCTATATCTCTTCCTTTTTCTATATGAAGAGAGAAATTTCAAAACATACAAGAGAATATTGGACTGAATATAAGTTCTCATCCTTCTTAGCTCTTCCTCATGTCCTCATAAGATTAATAAAAGGAAGCTCAACAACAACTACCTTTCTTATAATTAGTAGGCAGAGAGTAGAAAAGAAAGATGATTCAGAATGAAAAGTTCTATCTTGACATGTTACCTCTTACGATTTATCTAGTGTCTTATCTAACTTAATACATAGAGTCAGTTATCATCTGCTATTGCCTTTGTCCTCTACTACCATAGGTATATGGACCAAATTGTGACACTTGTCTTCGTCCTCGGTCTTATGCTTCACTAAACTGGGGTCCTTGTGGGTTTTGTAGGTTATGCCTTGACTGTTGGGTCACCACATTATTTCTTCTTGGACACTGCTGCCTAAAATGTCCTATCTATCCACATTTATGGCAAGTTAGACCCTCACTTGATGACCACTGCATTGGTGTACTATATTGTGGTTGAACCGGTGTTACCGAAAACTTTGGTTGTTTAGTACCACCAATCCACTGTTCATGTGACTGTGTAGACCTCCTTTTGAGGTTTGCCTCATGTTTCTTTGTCACAGACCTTTCTATCCTCCGAATTGACTCCACAAATGTGGAAAATTTCTCTCTACTTTCTAATGCAGCTTCCAAGACAGACACCTCATCATTCAACCCTTTCTCAAAACGTCGAATCTTCTCCTGCTCAGTTGCAGCCATTTGAGGACAAAACCATAAAAGTTCCATAAACCTAGCCTCATATTCATTTATTGACATGATTCCCTGCCAAACCTTCTCAAACTGTGAGATCTTTTTGTCTAAGTATGTTCTTGAAAAATACTTATTGATGAATTCTTGGCAAAATTCCTCCCAACCAACCTCTTCATCATTCCTTTTTACTACTTCTATGTCCCACCAATGGCCAACACTACCCTTCAAAAGGTATATAGCATGTTTGACTTTATCAACATCTGGAATTACTAAGGATCTTAAAAGCCTTTTCTAACTCAGTGAGCCATAGATCAACATCTGCTCGGTCAGTTGTCCCAGCATATTATATAGCTCCTACACGACGTAGTCGTTCAAAAGTATTGCCAGACCCATGTCCCTCATTGGCAGTTGGTGCCCTAGGTGCTGGTGCGGGCATCCGGTCTGCCATATACCTCATTGTGGTCATGAATTCCTTAAATAGAGCATGAATATTTGGGTTTTCTATCATAGCTTCATCAAAATGGTGATTCTCAGGCACTGATTCCTCTCTTGCCTGATCCCTTGCACCTCCTACTGGTGCAGCAACATTGCTTTCAGCAATGTGATCCTCATGTTCTCCAGACATCTTTAAGCAATCTCCCTTCTTCTGCATAAGTAGAAGTCACTATAAGATATACTGGAGGACACTAGAACACACTTAACACCTTAGTCCTTTGTCTCTGTAGACTCAGTGAACCTAGAGCTCTGATACCACTAATTGTCACACACCGTTCGAACAAAACGTCATTAACTAAGCAGAAGCGATCATTAACAACAGATTACTGAAAATCACTAAAAATTAAAACCTTTTGCAAAGAGGTCCAATTCTAGGAACTCTTAATAACAAGAACCAAAGTATTACATGTACATTCTAATCCACAAATACATATCATGTAACATCTCTTCTCGAGGATTACATACATCAATTGCTCTGTTAAGCCTACACATGAGCAACACAAAACCTCGAGGCATTCAAGCCAAAATCTCAGATCGATATGAAAACACTAAGTACTGACTCCAAGGACCTGAGAGTACATAGACGACACATAGGACTCATATCTACAAGACACGACAAACAATATCTCCACCTGAGATATTACTGTTGTCCCGATGCTTCTGTCCTTCCCTTGCTGTATGGTTTCTGCCTCCTTGTCTGCATCTACCTAAAAATGTTGGATCCCACGGGGGTGAGACAATTGAAATTGTCCCAGTGAGAGATATAACTCTCCACCAGAAACATTATTATTGTAGTTAAATAGTATTAAACTAAGTAGAGGATAAGCAGTTTAGAATATTCTCATATTTTAAAGCATTACAACTATCTATGATAGAGAATTAAATCATCTATTCTCTTTATAAGGAATAAAAAGAACATGTATATCATTTATCCATCATACTATATCAACATCTCAAGCTTATCCTGTGATACTCATTATCGTGGTATGTCATCCATGAATCATTCTCATTTCTATCTGTTGGCCTCAGCCAATCTACTAACCAGATATTGAATTGTATCAGTCATGTGAGTATACATCATCATATTCTGTCCAGGAATTGGACTATGCCAATCCTATGCAAACATTCCAGGCATTGGACTATGCCAATCCTGTGCAAACATTCTAGGCATTGGACTATGCCAATCCTATGCCATTATTCCAGGTATTGGGTTATTATCAATCATGTGCAATTATTCCAGGTATTGGGTTATGACCAATCCTGTGACATTATTCCAGGTATTGGTTTATTACCAATCCTGTGACATTATTCCA
The DNA here is from genome assembly GCA_963693085.1 of Alisma plantago-aquatica. Lineage (NCBI taxonomy): Eukaryota > Viridiplantae > Streptophyta > Magnoliopsida > Alismatales > Alismataceae > Alisma > Alisma plantago-aquatica. The sequence goes on from OY856412.1 coordinate 982,347,017, forward strand.
GGTATTGGGTTATTACCAATCGCGTGACATTATTCCAGGTATTGGGTTATTACCAATCCTTTGATATTATTCCAGGTATTGAATTATTACCAATCCTGTGCAATTATTCTAGGTATTGGGTTATGACCAATCCTGTGACATTATTCCAGGTATTGGGTTATTACCAATCATGTACAATTATTCCAAGTATTGGGTTATTACCAATCCTATGCAATTATTCCAGGTATTGGGTTATGACCAATCCTGTGAACTTTATTCCAAGTATTGGGTTATTACCAATATTGTGCAATTATTCTAGGTATTGGGTTATTACCAATCCTGTGCAATTATTCAAGGTATTGGGTTATGACCAATCCTGTGACATTATTCCAGGTATTGGGTTATTACCAATCCTGTGCAATTATTCCAGGTATTGGGTTATTACCAATCCTGTGCAATTATTCTAGGTATTGAGTTATTACCAATCTTGTGCAATTATTACTGAATACCACATCACCTTTACTAGGTATTAAACATTGGCCAAGCCATCATACTTATTCACATCCTTTATGTAATTGAATTATTCCTCATATCTCCCTTAAGCTTATTCAGAACACTATAGCCCTTATTTGGCTATAAACATGAAGCATATATGACCAAGATTTCATTATTATTATTGTATCCATTAGTTATTATTATTATGTTACTAAGTTTCCATTGTTTATTATCATTTCTTTCATGAGACTTTATAAACATCTTGTTACCTCTCACTAGAAAACAACTACTCTTATGGCTCACAAGGCCCATTACACATCTTGTCACCTCTCACTAGGCAATAATAATTCTCATGGCTCATAAGGCCATTAAACATCTTGTCACCTCTCACTAGGCAACAACTATTCTCATCATTTATTGTTAAATGATTATCAACACAAGGTATGAGTTTCTCTCTCATCCTTACCAGAGTATGAATACATCATACTTTATTAACTTGGCTTAACCCTTTCTCAAGGTATGTTAGCCTACACTTATCAAAGTGCATTACATCTCAATGTAACAATTGGCATGACACACTTCATGTGTTACTCATCCAAGTATATTGGATTTAGGGTACATCAAGGTGTATCAACCTTGAGGTGCTGAATGTGATATCTATTATGTCTTGATGTATCACTTCCCTCATCACTTGTAACTTACTTAAGTTCATCAACTTATCTTGTATTAGGGTATTTCCCATCCTAATACTTTATGCACCAGTTTATCACATTTATCCTATAATGTATAGGACATAAGTCACTCATTTGAATTATTCAACCATTATCAATAATATGGTCTCATCTCATGTTAAGGCATTATTGATATAAGGTTATCCATTATCAACCACTTTAGGTGTTTCACCTACTAATATATTATTCACCATTCCATCGTTAGGATTTTACATAACATCACCCTATTTTAGGTTTTCACATAACATCACCCTGTATTAGGGTTTCACATAACATCACCGTAGATCAGGGTTTCACACATCATTATCTTGAATTAAGGTTCCTTATAACTTTTCCCTAAATTAGGGTTTCATATAACTTTACCCGGATTTAGGGTTTCATGAAGCATCCTCTTAAATTAGGGTTTTTCATTATATTACCCTGAATTGGGATTTCTCATATCATCACCCTAGATTAGGGTTACACCATTACTCTAGATTAGGGTTTTACCTAGCATTGCCCTAAATCAGGGTTAGGGCACATCAATCTCCTCGATTAGGGTTTCATGATCTCTTTATCAAGGATCATACCCTAAATACATAATCTATTCATGCTGAGAGTGTTGAGGTTTAACCATTACATCATTATTATACATGTATGAATTCCTCTCTCTCCCATCCTTTCTAGGATGTTGATTACTTCAAGCTTGATTAGATTAGGTCAACCTTTCATTCATGTACATACATTTAGGGTTATCATAGTGTATTTAGATATTTCTTCCATAAGCATCAAAGGTTAACCTCTCTAAGGGTACTAAACACCCTAGTACCTTAAAGGTACAACCATTGTAATTATCTTTAATAAACATCATTAAAAATCATAGGGTTAATTGATCTTTCATAGCTTTGAGACTATTAGGTCTCCAAATAGTTTTGATACTTTTGAACCTTCAGACGGTTTTGACCTCCTTGTCCTTCAAATGTTTTTGAGACCGTTTGCCTTCAAAACGGTCTTAAGACCATTTGGGCATCTAGGGTTGAGACTGTTTGCTCTTAAACGGGTTTGAAACCGTTTGGTGCTTTCAACCTTTGAGACCATTTGATCAAATTATCATTGAAACTGAATGAACAACCCTTCATTGAAACCGAATGAACATCAAATGGTTTGAGATCGTTTGCCCTCCAAACGATCTGAAGACCGTTTGGTCCAAACCACCTTGAAACTGAATGGATCAACTAGGGTTTTTTAATCAATCGATTTAGGGTTTACACTCATTAAATCATCCAACATTAAGACCATTAAAAGTAGATCAACTTGCAACCCTTAGATATCCATCCATCCATGACCCCTCTTGACCTCAAACTATCTTGAGACCGTTTGAGCCATTCAACATAGAAATCGACTCAATCAATTTAGGGTTTCAACCATTCTATCCGATTAGGGTTTGTAATCAATGGATCATCCATTCTTGGAACCATTTTAATTAGATCAATTAGAACCATTGGATCCTCATCCAACTACATCAACAATTGTCCCCAAATGGTTTTGAGACCGTTTAACCTCAAATGGTCTTGAGACCGTTTGCTCTCAAATGGTTTGGAGACCGTTTGATCACCAAACGGTCTTGAGACCGTTTGGTCATCAACATTGCAAACCGTTTGCTCATGATATTTGTTGAGGTGTGTACTAAGATGACATCATCATCTTCAAGCTACAAACCTTCGAAATCTACTACCATTCATATGGTTATTTCATCAATTATCCAAAAGAAATTTCAAGAAGAAAGAAATGATCAACATGAAATGAAGAGTTGAATTCAATAATAACATTTAAGGGTTCAAGTTATATAAACAGCCTTCAAAGTTGAATCCAAGATTCAAGCTTCACATCTTTAATGGTGAATGAAGCTTCCTCAACTGTCCAAGGTCCGTTCTCAACTCTTTGGATGCAAAGGATGATCAAGGTTGAGCATTGAATGGAGAAAAGAGGGAAATAAGCATTGAATTTCGATTTCCACCATGAATTCAAGGTTGAAGATGACTATGAAGCTTACCTACATGTTGGGGCACATTCTCCTCTTTTTCCTAAGCTCCTCCACCATGTGCACAATTTAGAAATATGTCGATCGTGTTTTGATTATCGACATTTTAGGTTAACCTACAAATTATTTGAATGTATGGACATGCCAAGAAGGTGACACCAAAAGAAAAGATGATTAAAGTATACTAGAGGATTTATAGATAGATTTACTTTATGTTTCGACATCAATTTTCCTTTCCATGTAACTTCCTAGAGGATATTCTATCTTCATATTGTTATGAAACTCTTTTCCATTCAATGAAAATTCTAATTATTATTGGTTACTTGCTAAACCTAGATCCTTGAATTATGATGATGGCTCTTGCCCTCTTGATCCCTTAATTGGGGTAATAGGGGGAGGGGGTCATTACAATATCAATACTTCATCACACTTACATATGATTTTGTAGATATTGATGTGTGTATCTTAAGAAACACAAACCACAATCTCTTGAAAAGTTCAAGGACTTCATGAATTAAGTAAAAAAACCAACTTGGACAGAATATTAAATCACTACAATATTACCTTGGTGAATAATTGTAATGTCCTTGATTCCAACTATGAAAATCTTTACTAATAATGTATTCAATTTAAGTAAATAATCTCCTTTATCATATTTGGATGTTTTGGAATAACATATTTCTCAATTGATGAGATATGATTGATAGATTACAATTCAAACTCATTTGTGTAAGGTTGGATGCTTTGATTAACATTGAGGATGAATGTGAATATTTTAGACTAATGAACATTTTGATCTTGATCTAAATCCTTATTTACTATATAAAGGGTGACATTTGTGATCTGGTGGAGAAGATTTCACCCAGTTCGGAGCTTTGAGGACAAAGATATGGGTCTTTGAATTTGCCTCTTTTCTAGCCTTTTCTCATCGATTTTATTCCACTTTTCTTTGTTGGGCCTCGACCTTTTCCCCTCACCTAATCTGGCCTAAGACATGCACTGGACACCACCAATTACGGCCGTTGTATCTTCCCCCTATACTTTGGTATGATCTGATAGTTTTTGTTCATCGACAACCCCTAGGCCCTAGGGGCATGGTGGGGAGCATGGGCACCCATGATGAGCATGCTCGCCCATGCCTCACACCCATTAACATACCCATTAGCTCCCTTTATTGTTCACCTTTGGTTCACAACATTTTGCTTTACCTTTCATGCCATCTTGCCCTCGCCTGTTTTTGTTCCTCCTACTACCATGGCTAACGCCGTTGGCAAACTACGTTTAGGTGTTTCATCTCCTCGACATTTAAGGAGAAACGAGAGGTGGAGGTGAGTCTGCATTATCTTCAATGACTCTAGAAGAAGGTTCATGGCCTCCTTTGACCCCCCTTTCTCTATTTTTATGCCTCACTGGGATATTCTCCACCCAATTCCACCTCACGACCTCGATTAGTTGGGCTCGACTTACCACATAGTATACCTACTAGAGTGGTGGTGTGCAACGGTAGAGAGCGACTCAGGGCCTCTAGAAGTCCCCATGGGGTAGTGAGTCATGTCCTGGGGCTACCTGTGGTTGAGGAAAGAGGGCCCTGGTCAAGTGACTTCTCATTTGGGGGTGTCATGGTCCCTCCATGGCCTTTGGATCAAGTTCTAATGATCTAGGAACATTCTATTATGATAATTCTTGCAAAATTTGTAAAAAATGATTTCTAATGCCAAATTGGACATAATATATATGAGTTGATATAGATAACAAGACATATCTAGTTCACCTAGTTTTAGAGCCTAATTCTACTTCTAGTTCCTGTTATGTTGAACATGGCATCAAATTAATCTCTTTTACATGATTAAATGTGTTTAACACTCAACCATGATTATATCATTACCCCACATTTTTTATGACCACATGATCTTTCATTCAACTTGATCATGCTATTCCCTATTAATGTCCCTAATATATGAAATGAACCACAAAATATGTGCAATATGGACTATAATGATATAAAACATTAAATGGATGCTCAACTTGATTTTACACACCCCAAATCATTGTATTTGGTCAAAGTTAGTAACTTTACATGTTTTGAACACCTAAATGCCTTATGGACCAGTCTTGCTCACTATAATGACTAAATGACCAAGATATGACATGAAATGTAACCTTGACGTGCATGTTGCAATATCGAGATCTAACCTTGTACAAGTCTCAACCTAATGGTTATTCGTACTATTTGATGTATTCAAATTAGTAACATATATGATTATTATGATACAAAATCATGATAATCTCTTTTGACTCTCATGTTGACTATCTTGCATGGAAATAGCTCAATATGACTTAAATGGATGGTATGATGAGTAAGACTTTAATCTTATGATTTCCGTGATGGCCTTGAGGTCCCTTACGGAGAGGCCTTTAACCTAAACATGCAAAAGTAAAGGCAAGAATAAAAACTAGTTTAATGATTAAAATCTAAGATTAGCAAATGATGATGGGTCACTGGGGTGATGAGGGTATTCACCACCACTACACATGAATTGTACTTGTACCAAACATAGCAAGACTTGTAAACAAGATACATGGATGTTGTACAATACTGATGTCTTATAGGACAAGAGTAATGCACACATCCTTCACGGGTTGAGTAACTCTCATCCGGTACATATCTACATGTCAATGAAGATATGTAGTCTCTGAAGAGAAAATCTTACTCAACCTTGTGAAACGTGCATCGGAAAACTAACAAGCGAGCGATAATTACCAAATCGATTAGTATCCTTATAGAATATCCCTCTTTCGAGGATATAGCTACGAGAAACGTGAGAGTGTTGCAACGTCAACCATTCCCAAACGAATGGTCAAGTACTTCGCACCACTCTCTCCTCAGAGTGTGTTCCTCGACCTGTCAAGGTGGCATTTTTGTACGTCAATTGATTCCATTTCATAGTATAAAAGTACAACGATGGAGGTGAGTTTACTCCACTCCTTAGAAAGCGTTCCTAGATACCGAAACGGATGCGCGGTGGATACACACACCAGAAACCAAAACTAAATCAATATTTGAGTCTTCAAGAGAGGTCGTAGACAAACCACAACGAAAGACAATAGATGCATACAAGAATGCGGCCAACATTCAAGCATGTATGAAACGATTTAGTATTGAATCGGAATGATAACATCTTTTTAGTACAAGTTACAAAACACGGGCAGTGGGGCTAGTCCCCGCACCCCAGTGAATGGAACTACTCACTCCTCATAGAGGGAGCAACAAAGAAAGAGAAGAGAGAGAAAGAAAGCATCGTCAGAGCAGAAGAGTAGATCTGTGACAGCCTGGTGTAGATCGTCGCAGTCTCCGAGACTGCTCCGTTGTGGTCGATGACGCCTGTCTCTCTGCCTCAATAGTCGTGTCTACCTCTAGGATTGCACGGGTAGAATGAGGTAGAACAATGGTAGAATGATGGTAGAGGTGAGATGGTGATGGAACACCCTTCTAGATCTGTCCCCAGTCTGGCAGCTTTCCAGATCTGTGCTCAGACTGGGATCTTGGGGCTGTGGGTGAAATTTGGTCAGAAACTGTGCTCAGGCAGTTTGGCGGCGTCCCGACACTGGTCTCAGTCTGGCAGCCTTGGGCCGTAGTGAGATGGCTCCCCAAGACCATGCCTCTACCCTTCTATTTATAGGCTTGCCAAAATATCTTGAGCCAAGGAGTCACACTTTGTGTGTGCCTTTTGTCCATTCGATTTCTAATTCAGCTCATACGGTTTCTAATTCATACGGTTTGGTTGCTTATGCGGTTTGCTCCGCAATTGCTCATGCAGTTTCGTGAGCATGCGATCTTGCTCTGCAATTGCTCATGCGGTTTTGTATGCATGCGGTCTTTGACAAAGTGCCAATCCATTCGATCTTTCATGTTGTGTGCATGCATTCACGTGAGCAATAATAGCTGTTGGCAAAATGGTTTCAAATGCAACGCTCTATGCGGTTTGCTAAGTTGCTCATGCTTCACGTGAATAGCTGATTTGCCTTTGATCTTCACATGAGTAACTCATTTCAAATGATCTCCAGCACGGTCTCACATACGATCATGCTTTGCAACAGCCCCATGTGGTCTTGCATGCAATTGGCCATGCAGTTTGCGTGGCAGATTAGCAACCGGTCTTGGCAACTTCACGTGGGCGCAATGCAGTGCTCCATTCAGCTTGCTAAGTCACGTGAACTCATGCGGTCTTTACTTCCCAACTATTCATGCGGTTTCGGCTCAAGCGAGAAAACGATCTCGGCCGTCATGCGGTTTGTTTGGTTGCTCATGCGGTCTTGCGCTATGCGGTCGCTCCATGCGGTTTGCATGGCAATCAGCAAACAATCTTCACTCAGTTCTTCCAGTGGGCGCACAAGCTGCTAGCTATGCGTTCTCAAATCCATCGACATTGCTGCTGTCTTAGGAGGATGGTGCCGGCGGTTGTGGCAGGCAGGTCGTTGTGGATAGCGGCGGTGTCGGCGAGCAGTCCGCGGGTGCTGCTGGTGAAGGCGGATAAAGGCGGCACTGTTCCATTCGTGTGCAATGAGTATGGGTAGGGAGACGATGGTGATCGGGTGGCGTTGCAGGTGCTTGCACAGCAGTAGCTCATCACAGTTCGCAAGTGGAAGCATCTCCATGCATGTGCGATGGTGGTGGAGCAAGGTTGCTACAGGTGGGTGATGAATTCGGATGGCGGCACCGGAGATCATGTGTAGGTGGGCGCCAACGTTGTTGGTGACTTGTGAGGCAGACGACATTGGCGCTTGTGGTAAGTAATGCCATCGTGGCAGTGGTGGTGTCAGCGAGTAGGTCACAACACCGGCAGAGGTGCTAGTTGCTGCTGCGATCTTGATCCTCCACTAGCCAAACAGTCTTCACAGCAGCAAAACGGTCTTCATGCATGTGCTAGTCCAAACAGTTTGGAATGCATGCGACCATACAGTCTTCATTGCTAATTCAGTCATCACTTCTCAGATGTTTAAATGGTATGAGACTGTTACCTCTCCAAACGGTCTTGTATTTGACTGTCCATTCAGTCTTTACAATCATAGCAAATGGTCTTGAGACCGCATGGGCTCAAACGGTCTTGAGACTGCATGGACTCAAACGGTCTTGAGACCACATGGGCTCAAATGATCTTGAGACCGCATGGGCTCAAACGGTCTTTATACCGTATGGGCTCAAACGGTCTTGAGACCACATGGGCTCAAACGGTCTTGAGACTACATGGGCTCAAACGGTCTTGCGACCGCATGGGCTCAAACGGTCTTGTGACCGCATGGGCTCAAACGGTCTTGAGACCGCTAGAGTCAGTGTTGTAGGGGTCATGACCATTGGTGATAGTTGAGGATGAACTGCAGAGGAGAGAGAACGTGAGTAGGGGAAAAGGAGATCAAATAAGCTGGAAACTAGGGTAATTTGAGCTAGTAATGCACTATTTACACGAGACTAAAAGGATACTTAAAGTAAACCCAAAGCGAGGGTAGATCAGTCGATATGCAGCATAAAATCCTTAGAATTGGCGACTGAGAGGGTGAATATGGAGGATTCATCACCACACCAAACTTAAGCGTTGCTCGTCCCGAGGAACGAAAAAGCCCAAGACAGTCGCCAAAACGCATGCATGTTGGTCAGGATTTTCACAAAAAAAAGAAAAGAAAAATGAGTCGAAAAAAAAGTCAGAAATCCTTTGAATTAGTGACTGAGGATGAGTCTGGAAGATTCATCACCACACTGAACTTAAGCGTTGCTCATCCCGAGAAACGGAAAACTTAAAACAGTCACCAATGAAATTGTTAATCTCGTGATTGCCTCATCCTATTGTCATATTGTAATTTTGTTCATGGCTTAGATCGATACAACATCAAAGCTTTCTTAGATCACGAAATACATCTTATAATATCCTCATTTCTGAGTTCACTTCACTGAAGTATTTCCTTCTCACTCTTTGTTGTATCGGTCATCTTTAAAAGTTTTATGAGACTTTGAAAAGACCCACAAATCAACAAAAAGCATATGATCTATCACTGGTGTTGAAAAAGGAGAGAATGGGTATATGATCAAGAGATAAGAGTCTCTCCTTTGATTGAATCAAGACTCTTATTATTAGTTGACTCATCGAGATACTTTGAATGATTTATGCACAACTCTGGTTGACTTAGCCTTACACCCGATTTTTTTCTTTTCTAAAGGTAACTCAGAAGTGTGTATAGACTGGCTTAAGGCTTTTGGCTATTTTACCTCTTTGGGAGGAGGTAAGGGGTTATTTTTGGATCCTTAGGATCTCACTACCGGTCACGACGCATCTGCCTTTGTGAGGGCAACTAATGTACCGTTCGGGCAAGACCTTTATCAGTTATCCTTATTCAGGGCACAACTCTCATGTTTTTATTCACACTCTGGCTTTTATTCATTCTCACCTGGCTTAGGAGAAAGGGTATTTTTGGTTTTTTGCATATTTGGGCTGCCAGGCCTCTTTTTTTTTGAATCGGGGTAGATTTTTCACCAACCTTGGTATGTGCACAATCATCATTTTATACGCTTTGAAGTGAAATGAGAAGGTGGTGCGCCCCTGTTATTTATTGAGGGGTATGGAAGAAGCGGTAGTGGAAAAAGAGGTGTGGTGTACCACACCGAACTTAGAGTTTTGCAGAGGTGTGGTTTACCACATCGAACTTAAAGTTCAGCAATGTTCTAGTTTTCACTAGAAAGAAGTGTGGCGTGCCACACCGAACTTAAAACTTTGGCATGGTTAGTGAACAGAGGGGTATGAAAATGAAGGAAGAAGTGTAGAAGAGAGTTTGGATCATGATGAAGTTTTCTTAGCGATTCCATGTGACGGGTCTCTTTTCTCCATCACACTCTGCTAAAAAAGAGACATGATGAAACATCAAATGAGAAATCCATACAACATATCCATTAATCAGATAAAGGCATGATGTATTTGATCTATCTCAGTCTTATTGAAGTGTATCATCTTTTCCTGTTTGAGGGTATGACAATAGGATTTATAGACTATTCAAGATGAAAAACACGCATTGGCTAGTTTTAAGCATTCTTTTCTTGGAAATTTGCAACGAAAAGAGGTGATGATCACAGATTCGAAGAACAAAAGCCGACTAGATAAAGGCTTTATTTTTGGAAAACTATAGAAAGGCAGAAAAATTATGAAAAAGAAACTAGAATGGAAAAATAGTAAGCAATAAAGATAGAGGGTAGAGTGAAAGTCATACCATCCGCCCTCCACCTTGAACTCATGAATTTGCTATTTTCTAAACAAATATTAGGTTCGAGGTGGAGGGGAAGGGTTGCACAATGTTAACCAGGCGGTCCTCGTAGTTGGAAGAAGGTACAACAAAGATGTCTCGCGATAGCTGGTGCCGAGAACGAGGAAGTGGCCCAGACAACCTGTTGACTGGGTGGTTGTGGCGACTCGAACGAGTCTTCTGGATGACTTGGATGCACATTTCTTTCACCTCATTGTCCGTCTAGAAGAATCCAGAGACCTTCCTCCATCAGCGAGGGAGGTGAAATATAAGCAGTTGAAACTGGAGGACTATGCGAGAAATCAAGGTTATCCCACTTGTGCCCTCCAGTTGTGGCTCACCCTCGAAGTTCAAAGTAAAACTGCTTTCTTCAAAATCTAGGGCAGTTGATTGAGGGTCGGCCACTTGAACTTCCTCCTGTCCAGGATCGGGTGGTGGATCCGGTTCTGGCTTCATTTCATCACTTGGCTTTTCTTATGTGGGATATGGTATCCATGATGACATTTCTTCATCAGAGGAGTTATTTTGAGAAGTATCATCATCTTTATCAATGTTGAAATTGGTAAGAGCGTCGTTCTTCTTTTCAAGGTTTTGTTTAGAATTTTCCTCGTAGAACATCCTTAGTTCATCCAAGTAACTAGAAGAGGATTTGACTGGTAAAACAAACTCTTGCTCGGGTAAGGAAAGCATGGGATCCTGAGATAGAGGTTCCAATGATGTATCTTCATGGGAGGGATTAGTCCATGAAATATCGTTTTGAGGGCTAAAATCCTCTGATGAACCCATTTCTTCGATATTGGGACTAATATATACCATTTCTGAGTCATGTTGTTGTTCCAGTTCTTCTTCATAACACTCCTCCGGTTCTATTGAGCGCTCGGGAAGAGTTTCTATGGGAGGAATGGAACCTAGCTCAGGTAATGGACATATCTCAGTTTCTTGAATATCAGGAGGGGCTTCTTCATAGGGATGAGTGACTATAGAGGGATAGGTTTGTGACTTGATGTCTTCCCAAAGGTCCTTTTTGTCATTACAAGAGTTTACGGTAATATCGTAATCCGTTCCAAAGTCAAGAGATGGCTCATGTTTCTCTTCATAGTGCACTGTAAACTCGTTCAAATGACTAGAAGGAGTTTCAATAGAAAGATCATGCTCTTGTTCGAGGACTGGCTCTGACTGGACTTCTTGTGGTGGTGGTAACTCAGGTAGTATCATCTCATGAAAAGGACCGGTCATAGGATTGTCATCTTGAGACCCGTCATTCTTCCTTGATTCTACTTCATCAGTGAGAGTGGTATGGTCCATTTCTGAATCAATATCTTGATCAATTCTATCCTCAAAGTCTGCTCCTAAATCAGCCAAATGATTGGAAATTTCTTCATAAGGGCAATTCGGATTTGGTTCTGGAAGTGAAGACATTTGATTCCCTTGCATAAAAGACATATCCTTGTCTGAATCGGTCAGATACCCATCTGAGTCTGATTGTGAAGGAGTGTAGAGTCCTTGCGACATTAATCCTTCTTTTACATATTTTATTGATGAGACAGCTGAAGTTGAAAAGATTTTGTCATTGAGGGAATTGATTATCGCCAATTGCTCTTCAATGGTTGGATTTGAGTCTATGAAGTCAGAAGGTGGGTAAGTATTGAAGTTTATCCCCCATTGACCTCCTGACTATAGAAAATCCTCATATTGGTTACTCCATCTTTCACCTAAGGGTATAGTGCAGGAATCACTTTCCAAATTAGGTCTTGGCTCAAAAGATGATTCTTTCTCTTGTAATGTTATGAAGAAATCATCCTTGGGTTCAATTATTAACTCTGAAGATGATTCCTCACCTTGCACTGATTCTTGAACATCATTGGAAGGCATATCCCACATGATTTCATAATCATCATCGTAATTGATTGCAACATGTGGACTAGGGATGTGCTTAGTTGAAATAGGTGGTTGTTCTACATGTTGCTCAGGAGCGTTGACAAGTTGCATAAGTTGATCAAAATCGGCTATCAACTTCTTAGTCGCGGCTGTCTGATCAGCTATTTGTTGAGCCACCGACGTCTGTAAAGCATATAGTTCTTCCATCAATGTGTGTCGATCTCCATAGAAAGGTTCTTCACTGCACCCGTTGGGTTGATATTGATAATATCTCTCCTCATCATTGTATTGAGTTGCATTTTTTTCCAGGTTCCCTCCTACATTGCAGCCTACGCCTTGAAATCCACCATAGTTAGGTTTTTCATAGTAGCCTCCAGGGTGATACGAACTATAACTTGCGTCATATCCGTAGTTGTATGAAGAAGCTGCTTTGAGTTTCCCAACTATCCGATTCATGATTACTTGACGCATGACCATTACATAGAGCGGAGGGACATTGAAGCAGTAAATTGATGTATGAGAATAGTCACCACATAGTTGACATCTAACAGTTGGTGGTGTCGACTGCTTCATTTTGAAGAGAGTTGGTGCCTGAAATCAAGGAAAGAGTTTATCAGGCTTGGCCAACCACTTCAAATCCAAGAAGATATGCGAGATTAAGCCCTTCACTTTTTTTTTATGTTTTTGAAAAGAAAAAGGAAAACCCTAGAGAAACCTAAATCGACACAGAATTCAAAAAAGACGATTCTTACATTGTTGTCCCCGACAACGACGCCATTTTTTAATGGAGCTAGAACTTACACCAAAAGATTACTCTTCCAATGGAAGTCCTAATATGCACCAAAAACCCTAGAGAGTTGATGTCCTCTCTAGGTTTACCTACAACTGGTGCTAGATAAATGCTCCAACCCACAAGAGTGTGGAAGCCTTATAATAGTACAGATTTAGGATCGAACCCAAAGGACAACATTAAGAATCTGAGTGTCTTTTTCTTGTTTCGTGTCAATCTAAGTTAATCATCTAAGACCAGAAGTTTGATTTGAGTTATTTAACCTAAACATGCAAAAGTAAAGGCAAGAATAAAAACTAGTTTAATGATTAAAATATAAGATTAGCAAATGATGATGGGTCACTGGGGTGATGCGGGTATTCACCACCACTACACATGAATTGTACTTGTACCAAACATAGCAAGACTTGTAAGCAAGATACATGGATGTTGTACAATACCGATGTCTTATAGGAAAAGAGTAATGCACACTTCCTTCACGGGTTGAGTAACTCTCATCCGGTACATATCTATGTGTCAATGAAGATATGTAGTCTCCGAAGAGAAAATCTTACTCAACCTTGTGAAATGTGCATCGGAAAACTAACAAGCGAGCGATAATTACCAAATCGATTAGTATCCTTATAGACTATCCCTCTTTCGAGGATATAGCTACGAGAAACGTGAGAGTGTTGCAATGTCAGCCATTCCCAAACGAATGGTCAAGTACTTCACACCACTCTCTCCTCAGAGTGTGTTCCTCGACATGTCAAGGTGGCACTTTTGTATGTCAAATGATTCCATTTCATAGTACAAAAGTACAACGATGGAGGTGAGTTTACTCCACTCCTTAGAAAGCGTTCCTAGATACCGAAATGGATGCGCGGTGGATACACACACCAGAAACCAAAACTAAATCGATATTCGAGTCTTCAAGAGTGGTCGTAGACAAACCACAACGAAAGATAATAGATACATACAAGAATGCGGCCAACATTCAAGCATGTATGAAACGATTTAGTATTGAATTAGAATGATAACATCTTTTTAGTACAAGTTACAAAACACGGGCAGCGGGGCTAGTCCCCACACCCCAGTGAATGGAACTACTCGCTCCTCATAGAGGGAGCAACAAAGAAAGAGAAGAGAGAGAAAGAAAGCATCGTCGGAGCAAAAGAGTAGATCTGTGACAGCCCGATGTAGATCATCACAGTCTCCGGGACTGCTCCGTTGTGGTCGATGATGCCTGTCTCTCTGCCTCGATCGTCGTGTCTACCTCTGGGATTGCACGGGTAGAATGAGGTAGAACAATGGTAGAACGATGGTAGAGGTGAGATGGTGATGGAACAGCCTTCTAGATCTGTCCCCAGTCTGGCAGCTTTCCAGATCTGTGCTCAGATTAGGATCCTGGGGCTGTGGGTGAAATTTGGTCAGAAACTGTGCTCAGGAAGTCTGGCAGCGTCCCGACACTGGTCTCAATCTCGCAGCCTTGGGTCGTAGTGAGATGGCTCCCCAAGACCATGCCTCTACCCTTCTATTTATAGGCTTGCCAAAATATCTTGGGCCAAGGAGTCACACTTTGTGTGTGCCTTTTGTCCATTCAGTTTCTAATTCAGCTCATACAGTTTCTAATTCATACGGTTTGGTTGCTTATGCAGTTCTCTCCGCAATTTCTCATGCGGTTTTGTGAGCATGCGGTCTTGCTCCGCAATTGCTCATGCGGTTTCGTATGCATGCGGTCTTTGACAAAGTGCCAATCCATTCGATCTTTCACGTTGTGTGCATGCATTCACGTGAGAAATAATAGATGTTGGCAGAATGGTTTCAAATGCAACACTCTATGCGGTTTGCTAAGTTGCTCATGCTTCACGTGAATAGCTGATTTGACTTTGATCTTCACGTGAGTAACTCATTTCAAATGATCTCCAGTACGGTCTCACATACGGTCATGCTTTGCAACACCCCCATGCGGTCTCGCATGCAATTGGCCATGCGGTTTGCGTGGCAGATCAACAACCGGTCTTGGCAACTTCACGTGGGCGCAATGCAGTGCTCCATTCAGCTTGCTAAGTCACGTGAAATCATGCGGTCTTTACTTCCCAACTATTCATGCGGTTTCGGCTCAAGCGAGCAAACGATCTCGGTCGTCATGCGGTTTGCATGGTTGCTCATGCGGTCTTGCGCTATGCGGTCGCTCCATGCAGTTTGCATGACAATCAGCAAACAGTCTTCACTCAGTTCTTCTCGTGGGCGCACAAGCTGCTGGATATGCGTTCTCAAAGCCATCGACGTTGCTGCTGTCTTAGGAGGATGGTGCCGGTGGTTGTGGCGGGCAGGCCGTCGTGGACAGCGGCGGTGTCAGCGAGCAGTCCACGGGTTCTGCTGTTGAAGGCGGATAAAGGCGGCACTGATCCATTCGTGTGCAATGAGTATGGGCAGGGAGACGATGGTGATCGGGTGGCATTGCAGGTGCTCGCACAGCAATAGCTCATCACAGTTTGCAAGTGGAAGCATCTCCATGCATGTGCGATGGTGGTGGAGAAAGGTTGCTGCAGGTGGGTGATGAATTCGGATGGCGGCGCCGGAGATCATGTGTAGGTGGGCGCCGACATTGTTGGTGACTTGTGAGGCAGACGACGTTGGCACTTGTGGCAAGTAAGGCCGTCGTGGCAGCGGTGGTGTCAACGAGCAAGTCACATCACCGACGGAGGTGCTAGTTGCTGCTACGATCTTGATCCTGCACTAGCCAAACAGTCTTCACAACAACGAAACGGTCTTCATGCATGTGCTAGTCCAAACGGTTTGGAATGCATGCGACCATACGGTCTTCATTGCTAATTTAGTCATCACTTCTCGGACATTCAAATAGTCTCAGACCGTTACCTCTCCAAACAATCTTGTATTTGACTATCCATTCGGTCTTTACAATCACAGCAAACGGTCTTGAGACCGCATGGGCTCAAACGGTCTTGAGACCGCATGGGCTGAAATGGTCTTGAGACCGTATGGGCTCAAACGGTCTTGAGACTGCATGGGCTCAAATGGTCTTGAGACCGCATGGGCTCAAACGGTCTTGAGACCGCTAGAGTCAGTGTTGTAGGGGTCATGACCGTTGGTGATAGTTGAGGATGAACTGCAGAGGAGAGAGAATGTGAGTAGGGGAAAAGGAGATCAAATAAGTTGGAAACTAGGGTAATTTGAGCTAGTAATGCACTATTTACATGAGACTAAAAGGATACTTAAAGTAAACCCAAAGCGAGGGTAGATCAGTCTATATGCGGCATAAAATCCTTAGAATTGGCGACTGAGAGGGTGAATCTGGAGGATTCATTAGTTAACTCTTGACATTTAGTCTTTTAACCCCTCACATCGAATTGGGTACACAAATTTCCTTTAAATGTCCCTCACAGACCCATTCCTTTGAGAAGTTGGTCAAAGGCTTTATGATATTATTGGTATAATGGACACAAACTTAAAATACACTTGCATGTTACTAAGAAAGTCTTTAAATGTTGTTGCTTCTTTTCCTCTTATTACTTTATGCTTTTCCCAAGAAATATATTTCCTTTTAAACCTATGATTCTATATATTTGCACAACATACTCAAAATAGTTGTGATGATGTATACCCATTTTATGATTTTAGGTAAAAAGAATACTATGACTCACTTACAATGATTGTTGCTTCCTTGTAATATGATAATCTTCTACTCTTATTGTGATGATAACAAATGACATGCAAATGGAACTGACATAGTTGGTAAGGAGTGAACCTGAGAGGGGACCACTCCATACCAAATGTAATAAAATAAATTGAATAAAACCCCATGACTATAAATAATGAATTTTAAATAAAAGGGGTGCATGATATTTCTCAAACAAATGAATAAAAGAAGCATATCTTTGTTGTAGAAGAAAATAAATCTAACCATTACAAATTTTCATTGTCTAAACATAACATAGGGGACATTCAAGGTGAATAGATATAAATATGAATCTAGACTATTATGATCCAATTGTGGTGAGAAACTTGCCCATCTTGGAACTCATCCTTAAAAATGGTCTTGTGCAAAGTATCCCTCTTCTGGAACCTCGGGTTGTGCTACCCTTGGGTGGGTTAAAAAACAACACCCAGGAGGACAAGAAAAAATAAGAGAAAGGACATCAACAAATGATGAGTATGTATAGTAAATAATAACTAGGCATAACTTTATGGGGGAAATTGACACGATGTCGCCACCTCTAGGGTTTGGGAGAGGCGGTGGTCATGGGGGACATGGAGGGCAAGGTCAAGGGAGGCCCGATCATCCATCAGAAGATGGAACTGAAACAACTCCATGGAGACACCACCATCAGACCAAGATGTGGAACTTGATCAACACGACTCGAATGTTGAGATGTTTTCTTCAGGCAAAATGTCATCCTCTAAGTCGTCCTTCAATGAGTCAATGGCTAGAAAACTCGAGCCTAACCTTCCCAATCTTGTTTCCCCAGGCACCCTGGAGCTATAAGACATTAGGATTAAAAGTGTTGGAGTCCTTCCCTCCTTCACCGTTAACTCTAGTGTTCTACTACCGTTGTTGGAACCATGGAAGAACAATATGATTGTAAAGGCCCTAGGCCTGAACTTGGGTTACCATGCCCTAGTGAATCATATCCAAATCCTATGGGTATGCTCTGAATAGTTCCATGTGATTGATATGAAGTATGGCTACTACATCATCCAATTGGATACCAAAACTGACTTCATCAAGGTAATGACTAGAGGCCCCTGGACGAACTTTGGTAACTACCTATCGGGGCAATCTTGGTACCTGGAGTTCAGGTCATCGAACTAGAACCCCGGGAATCTTGTGGTCTGGGTCAGGATTCTGGCCTACCAAACTACTTGTACCAAAATAAACTCCTAGAGAGCATTGTCAACTCGATTGGTAGGACAATTAGAATTGATGACATCACTATCTAGGGACACAAATGGAAGTTTGTGAGGATGGCCGTTGAGGTCGATACATCACATCCATTGCATCCTAGTTTCATCCTCAATGGTGAGAAACTTTGCCTTGAGTATGAAAATATTCCTTCGATCTGCATGCATTGTGGAAGATTGGTCCATGTTGATGCTAATTGTAAGTTCATTGAAGAAGGTGCACCTACGTGCAAGCAAGTACATGCCTATACTCCATCTATTCATGCAAATAAACAAGAGCATAAAATTTATCCACCAAATAAAGGCGGTGCCAATACTAGTTCTAACAACAAGAAGGATACTAGTACATAAGAACCCAGTGCTGAAAAACCCTCTAAGGATGATGAGGGTGATTGGTAACCCAGTGGAAGTAAACGTCAAAGGAAACATGAAGAGAAAAATAAGAAATATGCTCCTATCCCACCCAATAAACTTTAAGACTTCAACACATACATAACTCTAACTAATGATGAAGTGGTCCAAGGAAGATCCACCTCGATCAACCCTTCAAACCCCTTCCAATTCAAGTCTGGAGATACCAGTTGCCTTCCTCTACTCCACCTTGGTCCCAACGCAACAACGAGTAACATTGTCACCCTCTATAATAGGAAAGTTATTGTGCATGCATATAAGAAAACTCCAGAGAGAATCCATAAAAAAAGGGACTAGCTCAACAATGGGCGGGCTCTTCCTCTATAGCAAAGTAAGTGATCGAATTCAATCTCCTAAATAAGGAGACGGAGACCTCAGATACTGGGGACATGGAGGATGAGGTTGGGCTGCTAGAAGCCATTACCTAACTACATTTTCCATCTTTCCACATTTTTCAATGAATATTGTTTGTTGGAACATTCAAGGAGCTTGCTCTGATGACAAATTCCATTATTTAAAAGAACTCAAGTACTCTCATAGGTTGCATCTACTAGTCATCCTTGAACCACACTACAGTGGCACAGTAGCAGATGGTATCATAAAGAAGATTGGTCCTTTGTTGCCTCATCAAGTCAAAGCGTTAGGATTCTCAAGAGGCATCTGGCTCTTGTGGGAGGATGCTATATGTAATGTTGAGATCCTCATCAACCACCTCCAGTTCATCCAATGTCGTATCAATGATAATATTCTCTTCACCTATGAGTATGTCAACCCCAACCCATCAAAGAGGAAGTTGCTATGGCAACATCTCTCCACCCTCATACCACCATGAGAAGACCCTTGGTTGGTCACAAGGGAGTTTAACACTATGTTAAATAGAGTTGATAAGAGAGGCAGTGTCTTGTTCGACTCAATCTCCTCTGCCCACTTCCATGACTATCAACTCAACATTAGGCTTGAGGATATTAGTACTTCAAGCCAGCCCTTCACCTTCCAAAGAGGTCATGCCCATGAGAAACTAGACAAAACCATTTCTAATGAGTCATGGTCGACCCCTATCTGAGCACCAAAATACTTGTTCTTTCTCAGATCACTTCCGACCATAACCCCCTTTTCATCACCATAGGGACCAGAAATTTCTCCGGGCAGGCCTTCTTTAGAACTAAGGAAAGATGGAACCTAAATGTGGGGTTCAAAGCCTACATTACTTCAAATTGGGATGTGGATTCTGCCTCCTTTGTTTCACTACCAGTGTTCCAAGCTACTGCCACCCACTTGAACGTGGACACCTCATAGAATACACACAAAGAGAAGGCCATGACCCTTCATAGGCTCGAGTCCATCTAGAAGTGACCCTACTATGCCAAGCATGTTGGAGACTCCCTTATAGAAGTAGAGCTCCAATAGAAATACCATTGCTTCCTCCCCACTGAGAAGGCAAACTAGAAAAAAAGCTCACATAAACTGGCTACAACATGGAGACTGGAACACGAGATTCTTCCAATCGTATGTCTAGCTAGACAACACCATAATAAAATTTCATGGCTAAAAGGACCAAATGGTCGTTGCATTTCCATCCATATCGAGCTTTGTGTCCATGTATGTTCCTTTTCTTCAATCTTCTAACCACCACATCTCTTGTATCACCCCACTATACTGACTCCTTTGCAGGAAATTTCTTGGGCATCCCAGTGACCACCCTGAGGACACTGGACCCCCCTGTAAGTTGAGGAAATTCACCATGTCATCTTCACCATGGAACCATCTAAAGTGTCAGGCCCAGATGGAGTCACCACCAATTTTCTACAACATCACTAGCCTCAAGATGGACCCTCACTGGTTTGAATGACTTAGCAAGCATTCCATTTGGCAAATGTGGAACTAACACTAGAAAACTCACACATGTTTCTTATACCGAAGACTAAAATGCCACAAAATTGTGGGGATCTCTGGCCGATTTCCCTAAAAAATGTGGTGCTTAAGGCCATCTCTAAGATCATCCTCGAATGCATCAAACTGCTCCTAAATGATTGGATATCTCCATGCCAATCTAGTTTCATTCCAAGATGCAATATTACTCACAATGTGTTGCTAGTGCAAGAAGTAGTCCACTCCATGTGAACCAAGAAGGGAATGAAGAAATGGATGGCCATCAAGCTCAACCTCTCTAAGGCATTTGATAGGATGAATTGGAACTTTATTCGAAACACCATGTCCAAGATGGACCTACCAGCGCATGTAATTGACCTGGCCATGGTGATCATACAGTCAGGAGAGACCTCACTCCTTTTGGAAGGAGCCCCACAGACACCCATTAAGGTGATCCAAGGTGTCTGACGAGGTGATCCTATAACAAACCAAAACCTAGCCTCTTGACCCTGATCATATGTCTTAGAGGATAGTCAACTTGGTTCTTTGCATTTAGCCAAGCAAGGATAAAGTGTACACATTAGTAGCTTAATTAAATGCTAACATGTAGACATATAAACAAAATATGATCTATTGATCTCATAATTAATATATAAACCAATAAAATATATCACATGATACATTGTTGATTAAAATTGATGATAAGAGAGATAATATGCATATCAGAACTAAAATGCCCATAATAGAGGATAATATTCGAACTTAATACTCTAATGAGATAAAAGGATGAATACATATAGAGTCTCATGCAGAATAATGAAATATGACCCTTTTGGTAATAAGAGTGAAGGTGATGTGACATAATTAAACAAATAATAAGGATGATGAAATAAATACAATGATCTCAATCCAAAAATGTTATTTCATAGAAAGAGATCTCAAAATGAAATCTAATGTGAAATTTGGGTTACCTTGGGTCCCTATTGCCTTGGGAGTCAAGTTTCACATTACTTACCCAATAATAATTTATTCAATTCAATTTGGAAACAAGATATGAATCCCCCCCCAAATATATAATAAAATAATAAATGATTGCAAAATAGGAAAATAACTTTAGATTTGAAATCTACATCTTAAAATTAGTTAATGTGTGAATTTTCATCTAATTTGGAAAATCTTAAAAAAATTATTTATCCAGGAGAGAGAATATGATTTAAAGATAAAAAATATTAAATAATATGTTAAAAAATTAATCAATGACAAAATTGTATTCCCCATACTTTGTATTTCTTGTAGACCAAGCTTTATATTTTTGGAAAGTTTCTAGATGCCCCTAATTAATTAAAATGATAAAATAAGTGATAAGATTTAAATGTATTATATAAATAATAAAGTCTTCAAAAAAATAAACTAATAAAAAATTCGTATTATACATGTTAAAATAAACCTTTGGGTGAATTTAGGAGAGGTGGTGTGTAGAACCTTCAAATCATTAATTAAAATAACAAAAAAACTCAACAAATGAAACTAATGGCAAATTCATGTCCAGCTCACTTAATATGACTTGTAAGTGAAGTTTCATTAATTTTGGAGAAGCCTAGAGTCATTAATGCATGAGGAAAGAGAAAATAAGATCTGCTTAATTAATGATTCAAAGTCTTCAAAAGTCAATCTAATTGCATATTTGGATTCTATATAATCAAATTAGCCTAGGTACAAAATTTTATTAATTTTAGGGTCCGTTTGCACCCTCATTTGAGGAGAGAGAAAAGTTACAAAATTAAATGATTCACTTTATGAAAATCATAGTCGGATTACAATATATGTCACAGGCCCTTTACACCAATTTTGCTCCACTCGTTGATCGTATGATCACTGATGTATGGCACAAATTGTGTCTCATACCTCAGGTAGGAGAGCATCCCAGGTATGAACAATAGCCATGGGTGGCGGCATGATTTTTTTGGATTTGCTTGCATGATTCTTCACTATTTTTCAAGATTTTTCTTCCATTAAATTTATGAGAACAATCATCACAATCTAAGCCATAACTCGCACCCTAGTTTCCTTGTTTTGCAAAATGCCCAAACATCCTCCCATGGCTTCTCGAAGCTACTACTGTTCGAAGCCCTAGAAGATATTTGCACCTATAAATATGCATACCCCCACCACCATTGGTCCTCGAGCGAGCTTTCCCTCGATTCAAATTTTGCTTAAGATTTAACCTTGTGGTGCCATCAAGTTGCTTCTTCCCTCTGGTTTGCAGTGCCCAGAATAGGTAGGAGGTTCCATTGTTCGTTGATTCCACCTAGAGGTGAGTTCCTCAGATCTTGTACTTCGATTTGGTATATCAACATATTGAAGTTTGGATGCCACGATAGTTTTTGCCCAAACTAGGCCTCCAGTTGTTAGTTCTCGATTGACATCCTGGGCAACCAGAGGAAGGGGATGATTCCCCATTGCATTTTCTCCATTTTCCCTTTCTCTATTTCCTTTTCTTATTTTCTCATATAGGGCAACACGATATTTTCACTACCCATTTTGTTTTTCCGCTCTGACGAGTTTACACTATGTTGGCAAAGGGCCTGGGTCAATTGACCGCCCTTGTTTGGTCCACCTCGGCAAGTTGACCTTGCTTGACTAGGCTTTACCCTTTGACATGGATTTTTGGTGAATTATGATTGGTTTAAATTGCAAAATTCACAACTTTTAATTTGTTTGTCCAAAAATTAAAGTAAAATATGTTTTGGAATCAGAAAATGTGCTCTTTCTAATAAAAATAGTTTCAAAGACTTATTTCTATGTTTTTAGTGATGGATTTTTGAGTATCTAATTAATTAATATAAAAAACCCTAAAAATGGTAACCAATTCATCTTAACTCCAAATATAACAAATAAATATGTTTTCTTGATCTAGAAAAACATAAGGAATCATTTGGTATAAATTTTGAGTCCAAAATCCTATGTTTTGTAGAAAGGTCTAGAATTAGGGTTTCATTACATATATATATGAATCTCAAACCCTAATACATGCAAATAATTTGTAATTAGTCAAAGGTGATATGGGAAACAACTAGATTGATGAAGAGTGCTTCTAGGACTCTGGGATAAGGTATATTTGCATCTCCTATTCTTCTACATTGAGTAATTCACCTATTATCTTCTTTCTCTTGGTCCTACTGACACTAGCCTACACATTATCTCTTTTTCTTTGAATATTATGGTTCATGTGAACTACTTTATTTGTTACTGATCTTGTGATCATATTATCATATTTGGACATTCTTTTGGACTCTTCCTTATACATTTCTCATGGTGGAACATTCTTTAGTGATATATGTTCTTTTTCCCACTTTTAAGGTGGATGTTTATTAGGATCATGTGATCCCACTTTATGTATTTGGTGGATGTTCTCATCTCTCTTATTTGGTTCATTCTTGTTTATTCTTTTGTTATGCATTATGTGGTGACTACTAGTATAATGTACATGTGTTTTTTATGTGGATGTGAAAATTCCCACATATGAATGCAGGTGTGAAAATTCCTACATATGAATATAATTAGGGTAGACATTCTTAGGCAGACGTTGATAGACCCTACCACTTAATATTTTAGAGCAGATGTATACAAGACCCTGCTCACCCCACATTATTTTTGGTAGATGTGTTATTTCCTACCTGCATGTTCATATTGTCTAGTATTGTCACAGGTGAAATACATCGATGCTTTATTTTTATACTTTTCTCTTATCTATCTCTTTTATTGTGATTCATTTCTTTTATGCCCAGTTGGGTAGTCCTTTACTTTTCTATGGGAAGCCTTTTATTTTGATGTCCTTTATTCTTTATAAATTTCTCAATTCCATATTTAGTATGCACATACCAGCCTTTGATGATGTCATCTATTTTTCTCTTCTTGCTGGGGTATGCTTCCAACCCTAGGTGAAGGATTTGGATGATATGGCATGAAGTCTTGGACTTATCTTAAGGGGTTGAAGCTTGGAGACAATCTTGATATCATTTAGATTTCCCTCTACATAGATCCATATGTTATACCTTTTATGTAAACCGTACATGGGAGAAAACCCTACATGGGAGATTATGAATGAACTTTTGTAATCTTTTATAAAGTTGATAATAGTCATATTTTATATTCCACTGCTGAACTTTGGTTGTTTTGAATACCATTAATAAGATTTGAAAATTTTACACCACTCCATCATACCTTTTTGGGTCTGTTTGGATTGGAGGTTTTATTCTTCAAATTTTAGTAGGGAAAGGTTCTCCCCTGGGATCCCACTCCTTAAAGATCCGCTGAGCCCGTACATCTTTGTGATCTTCCAGGAACGACTTAGCCAAGCAATCGAGAATTCAACTTTTGAAGGTAATTGGAATCCTATTATCCTCTCTGGGGGAGGCAGGCCTATCACACACATATGCTTCACTGATGATATTTTTCTACTCACAGAGGCATCACTTGCTCAGGACATGAATACCAAGAAGATCCTCCAAGCTTTCTCTCTAGCATCTGGCCAGGTGGTGGTCACTAACAGATTGAGATGTTTCTTCTTCACTAATGTCTTGCCTTCTGGCGGCCATAGAATTAGTAGGAAACTAGGTTTCCAACCCACTGTGTACCTTAGTAGACACCTTGGTGTCCCAGTACTATGCAAATGAATCAATAAATCAACCCACTCTGGCATCCTTAACTTTATCCAAGACAAGATGAAAAGCTAGATTGTTAGACATCTCTCCCTTGTCGGAAGGATCAAGATTGCAAAAGCCACTTTGCAATCGATTCCCACTTACACAATTCAAACTTCCTTGATATCACATGCACTCTATGATGACATCAACCACCACATATGAAATTTCATATGACATGGTACTAACTCCCAGAGTAAGATGTCCTTACTCTCATAGAAGAAGATCTAGACAAATAAAGATCATGGGGGCCTTGTCATCAAAGATGCTAGGGACCATAATAAGGTTCTGATGTTGAAGAATGTTTGGTCCTTGAACGACCCTAACAAAATATGGGTAAAAATCCTGAAGGAGAAATAAAAAAATTGGAGTGGCACTTCCAAGACATCTTGGTCAGCGATCTGGAGATTTATCAAATCCAACCTGATGATGATCAAAGAATCTTTTTTCAAATCAATCGGCAATGGTCAAGACACTAGAGTTTGGTCAGATAAATGGCTAGTTGGGTATGATATCCCTTCATTAGCACCTGACCACCCAATCCCTACTAAGATCAAAGATATGCAAGTATCATCCATGTGTATGGATAATGGTGACTGGGATTGGGGCTTCATCCAATCCCAACTACCAGCATGTACCATGGACATCTTGAGGATGATGACATTGCCAGATCCTAGTGCCATCTTCAATTCCCTCATATGGCTACATGAGACTAGTGGTGATCTCTCTGTATGCTCAATGTATAGATGGATTTGTTGAGATAAAGAACTTTCCACTCCAGGTAACTGAGACTTGATTAGGAAGAAGCGTATATCGAAGAGGATCCGAGTCTTTCTCTGGCTCCTTCAGCACCGTGCCCTCTTTACAAATGTGGAGAAACATCGATGTCATCTAGATGTGGTCACTGTCTACCCTAGATGCAATATGTTCAACAAAAAAATCTTACACTACCTTCGGGACTATCCCAAGAGCATAGAAATCTAGTTATCTCCAGTCCCCACCCCGACCCCAACTTTTTCCAAGATAATGAGGCTCTCTAGATTGACAAAATCATCAAAGGGGCCCATGCCAACATCCATCCCATCTCAAAAGTTGACACAACTTGGCATCTCTAGACACTCAACAATGAGGAGGTCCACTGTGTTACACCTACACCTTCTCAAGTATCCCTTCACTTCATTGACTTGTGATCAGAGATAATTATAGAACACCCACAATCTCCATGCACCACAATGCTCCACAAGTTGACCACCATCTGGATATGGGGTACTTCTATGATTGATAAGTTCACTATGCACACAGATGCAACCCTCTCACCATATTCCAAGACATCAAGCTATGGTTGTATCATCCTAAACCCATCCATCCATCTCATTACGGGGGAAGTCGATTAATAAAGTCAGATTCAGTGTTGGAAGCTAAAATTATAGCTATTCTTCAAGTGGCATCCATGGCTAACGACTATGGTTGGAATGAGGTGATCATTTTCTTAGATGCATCCTATGTCGTTCAAATACTCACCTCCAGCACTAGAACTCCAGCAAGATTCCATTTCTATAGGAACTTGTTGAATAAACTCACTACCATCATTCCCTCGATTTGCACCCCCTGGGAAATTATCTCCACTGATGATATAGCTACTAAGTTTGTTCTCAAATATAACTCTAGTGTATCCTTTACTTCTTGGCCTTCATGTCTTCCTTGTAATAGCCCTATCGACTTGATGTTTATCCCTACCCTAATGACAAGATAAATAATATCTGAGCTACTATTTTCAAGAAAAAAGTGTAATAAAAGATCTCAATAAAGGGATGCTCAAGAGGAAATAAGTTCAAATGGAATTAACAAGTCAAGAGATGAGGCATGTCCAAATGAAGATTAACAATTATGGAGTCTTGCCTTCTAAAATTTCCATTTAAAATATCAACACATAAGGTGTGCATGTAAACATACATAGACTAAAGACATGTTAAGCAGCGCTCGGACACCATTGGATTTCAACCTAAAATATGGATGGAAAAGCACACCTTGGGCATAATAAGCATGTCCTATAAACATAAAGAGTGGAAAAGCACACCAGGGGTTGAAAAAGTGTGCCCTATATGTGGTTGTACACATGTGCCACTACAAGAAATAATATTAGTATAAACATGCACTAAAGTAGGGAAAGACAACTAAAATTTTAAGCAAATTTTCTCATAATGCAGGAAAAGGATGAGAAATTCCAATTAAGAAATAAATTTGGGTCAGAATACCATTGAGTAATCTCTAAAGAAATTAAGAATTTCATAAAGATGTAAAAGTGGTTATGAATTGTCAACACGTCCCTCATATGGGAAATAGTACATTGTCATATTAGCAATGCTTAGATAATATGAAAGATGTACATACCTTGATTTGAGTATTAAGTCAGAGATCAATTTCTACCATTACAAGTCTAAAGTCACCTAAAACCTACATATAGTATTTTTTTCAACAATTAGGGCTCAATTCATGTTACATAAGATGAAACCCTAGAAATCCAACCCCTCAATAAAACCCTAGGTTGAATCTGGTTATTAACCTAACATGTATTGGTTATAATCCTAACTCAAAATCTTAGATTAATTTGTTGATTACAATATCTCCCTCAATCGATAATAAGAGGATAAGAGAAATCCCTAAAAATCCAGTCTTTAAAACTTTGCAATCAAGCGATAAAAACCATGCCAAAAGATAGAGAAAAATCTCACATTCTGAAACATAATTTTCATTTTGGAGCTTCTAGTAAAGGATATGATTTTTACAAGTTTTATATTACTTACTAACTTATTAATAAAATTACATTTATAAAGGTCCAATTTCCCCTTAAGTGAACTTTTGGTTTATGACTGGGAATATTAGTCATGTCGTCATGCACACATCTATGTAATGATTTAAATCAAATCTTCTAGAAAAGGTGAAATTCCCAAGAGAGAAATCAAAACAAAAGGAACATGTAAGGTAAAAAGCATAACTTAGCATGGTACCTTCTCCTACTCAACTCGGACGCCATGGCCATCGACGTGGAGTAAAGTAGCTCAGACCAAAAAAGGGGAAAACTCACCAAGCACAATTCTTACAAAATTAACAAGAAAAAAATGATGAAGACTAGGTTTAGAGTCCTACCTCCCAGGCTATTGCCTGATGGTGACATGAGTTAGGTCTAATGGATTTCAGAGGCCAGGGAGATAACTTGATGTAATTTCCTCAATTTTGATAAAATTGAATTGTATAAATGTAAGCCATGAATTAATAAGTAATTTCCCTATGGTATTATTCATGGAAAAATAATGCCCTTGTGGCACGAGTTAAAGAAATAAAGGGGTTTCATTTGCAATAATCCATTAATATGTTGGACAAAAGAAACAACAAAAAATTACTATAATAAAGGGATTTCTAAAGTAATGGACAATTTGTATTTTTATATATGGGACTATGTGTAATACTCTAGAAAAGAGAGTTTTCATGCATAAATAAAGGAGAACGTCTTTATAGTTTACTAGATAATCGAAATATTGAATAATGCACAAGTTGTAAAAATATGATGAAATATGTGGTGTTTTTGATAACCTAAAGAGTAATTATCTATCTAGTTTGGCAACACATGTTTTGGAACATCAATTAATATTGTTTTGATCTAACTTTTAGTAAACTTGAAAATAATGATGAGAAGGAAGAGAAATATATAATTTGGAGAAAAATGATATTTCATAGGATAATGATATTATTTTAAATAATGTTTAAAAAGATAAAGATTCATCCCAACCACTAAATATAAATTGGGAAAGTTTTTAATGAATTGTCATGGAACGAGGATAATTGGCTTAAAGAATAGACCAAGAAGAAAGATTAAAGAATATCTAGGAACCAATGATAAAGTGGTTCCTAAATAGGACTAATTATCCAATGGGTACCATATAGTTAAATGTTTTTCCTTAATGGTTTATTGTTGCCAAATCCAAATCTTATTAAGAATAAAAGCCAAGAGCTTTTAGGAGAATAGGTTTAATTATTTCCTAAAGAAAGTGTATTGCCTTTTTTTATCTTCCTTGCATGACAAGGTAAAGAGAGAAGGAAAGAGATGAGAAAGGGAAAGATAATAGAAAGTAGATATATATATGTGGGTATTGCACAGTACAAGGGGGCATTGACAACTAACCCTTCACCCTCCCGACCCTGCGTTCCAGAAAGGAAACAAACTAGGCCCTAGTTGATGTTCACGACCCTCTCATCCTTCTTTCTCCATCATAATCCTCTTCATTTAGGTTTCTACATCATTCCACCAGGAAAAGGGTGGCTCACCATCCTCTTGATGGGGTTCGTAAGTGTGCATCATGAACCTAGGGTCTGTGGGTGAGTTGCCAATGTCACAATGGGTTTTTAAGGCACCTACCAACTTAACTAGCAAATTCGCTTCATCAAGCCTGGCGTTATGACCCAGGACGAACTCCCATGGATCCTAGGATGCAAAGAGAAGACCTTAAGCTTCTAGTATAGTTGTCTTTCTCTACTACGTCAGAGTTTCAAGGTATGACCTCTTCTTTCTTTAGTTGTGTTATTTATCACCCTACAAACGCCCTCCACACCAGACTGAGATCCCCGAGCTCCAGCCTTCTTCGAACATGAGTAGAGTCTACCCAGGTATGGTGAGGTTGCATTGGTTATACTAGACCATTTCCTAGCCGTCCGGAGGTTGGAAACTGGAGGATAGCATGTGCCAACGTAGTTAGGGCAAGAGTCATTCCGTCACGAGGTTGGGGAGAGTTAGAATGAAATGACAAGTTTATCCCCACTTCTATAAGCGAGGCTAGAGGGAAACAAGTTTTTTTACTCACTATCTAAAGGGTGACTGACTTATATGATAAGTAATGGATAATGTACTAACGTGGTGTGATGTGATTGGCCCGTGTATATGTATTTTGTAAAAATCATAGCAGTTGCTAGGGTGGTTAGATCAAGACAATTTTACATGAAAATTGATCAAGAAAATGAGAGGAACATAAATGAAATATGATTGAATCTTAATTGTACTTCATATTCCAAAAGTAGTTCAAAGATGAGTTTAGGTGGCGATTAGTGTATAAAAACTCTAGTTTGAATATTAACATGTTGAATATGTTAAAACCCCTCTTTTATGTTATTATTTGATCTCTTCAAATAATATGATTTCCATAATGGACATGAAAGATGATAATTAGGGTTAACAAAGTGGATATCCATACATGTGAATAAATAGGATAAAGAAACCAAGGTCATATATTTTGATGTTGATTAATGAAGTTAATCTAAACTAAGTGTTCATAATAAACATATATGGTATGTTTGATGATCATGGTTACACCTAATATGAATTAGGGTTTCAAAGCATAACCCTGATGATAACTCAAAATCTAGGAAACCATGTACCCTAGATTAAGACTGAGTAGGGCTTAATCTAATTAATGTGATGGTAACATTTTAGGATTTACTTAAATGCATATATAATATGATTCCCTGGATTCATCTTTGTTGATTGGATTGCTTGAACGTAATAGAAATTTATTTCACATGATAATATACATGACTCACCATCAAGGTACGTGGTTATGCCTCAGACTACCCACATTAGTTTTCAGTGTTTTCTGAGGTTTTCTCAAGGATTGAACAATTAAAATGTTGGTTGTTTATTTATATTCTATACAATTATATTGTCACTATGAGAATCACTTAAAAAAGTATTATGTAAAGAAAATTCCAGTTTATTTTTACAAGTAATTGTTGGGATATATGTTGTTATGTATTTGCACATTTTGGATGCACCCACATGCCAATATGCAAACATACTGATCGAATATTTCTTTCATGTAGTTTTAGGTATAAGCTGTACATTGTATAGGACATGAAGGTAAAGATGGAAATTACTTGAAGGAGGATTAGCTAGTTACTTCTTCTTCTCAAATGTACAATTCTGAGGATAGAAATTTCATGTAAGCATCTTGTAAATAAAGTTTGTGAATTAATTAAATTATTTTCTATAATTTTTTATTTGACTAATCTGGATCTTGGGTAAAAAAATTATAGGTAATGGATCTCATATTTTTGGCCTTCCTTAATTGGGGGTTGCTGAAAATTGAGGTCATTACATTTCATATCAAAGAACCAAAATTTTCAAATAATATTAAATAGTTAATGGTTTCAAATAATATGTAGAAGTATGATGGAATTATTATGGAAATTTCTGAAGATGATGGTGTCTAGAAGATACCACGACCCAGGGGCTAGCAATACTTTCCTCTGCATGGCTAGTCAGCTTACGAGGACTCTTGGGCCTTTGCATCCTACCTGGCCAAAGTTGGATGATCTTTCCTAAAGTAAAATACCTTTAGGGTGTCTTCTCATCTTGATTCATCCACTTCTCATCCTCTTTGCTTACTAAAACCTAAAAGGAATTTCTCTCCTCATATAAAGTTAGAGTTTTGAGAAGAGGTACCTCCACCAATTAATATACATACAATGAGGAAATAATAATGTACATATAATGTGGAAAATAATAATGTACATATAACATGAAAATAATAATGGCTTTATGAGTTACAAGGGTAAACTCTATATGGGGCTAGGGTTGGTTTAGAATAAACCTAGGTGGTCAAGGGACATGGAAACCCTAAGAGGTAGGGTGTAGTCTTTATATCTAACCTTGAAAACCTAATCATGAGAAATGAGAATAGGGTGGTGATATAATTACCCATATGCACTTTTAAATTGTTTTCCTCTCTTTTTATATATGTTTTCGAATAAACAGACCTCACTATGCTCTTAACTCAATTTTATCATCTTTTGTAGAGTTTTACTCCATTTTTGACTCATTTAGAAGCAATAAGGCCCGTCCCGGCCCACAAACATGATCCACCTACATCAGCCTTCCCACCAGCCGGCCGATACACCCACTGCCCGACAGGGCAGCGTGATACACTGACGCGCGACACAAGGGTGCCACGCAAAAGGAAGCGGATGAGCGATATGCTGTTTACCCGAGTGGGAGCCAAACTCGCCACGACTGCCGAAGCGTGTCAGGCAATACGGGCCGCCCACTGGCAGGCGCCACTCGTCACGATGACCGACAACCCGACGTCCTTGTGCCGGGCGATACTGATATCGGCCATCCCTGACTCCATGATAATAAGAGCTGATGAAGGATGCATGGCGTCCTGAGCACCATAAATTCCCCAACCGCTGCCTATAAATAGTAGCTACAGGACTCCGATGGGACGGGTCGGAACCCTGCAAGAGCTACCAGAGTAAGGAGCTTGGAGCTAGCATATCGTGCCTCAGAGGTTGTGCCGGGTGATTCTAGGTGAGCACTTCCCCATCCCGAGAGGGAGGGAATGGTTCACTTAGGGCCGTCCCGGGTACCACTGCAGGCCGATATTGGCCAACAAGGACACCCGATACCAGTGACTGATACTTAAAGTGACACTCTAAGCCCGACACAATACTGAACCATGATATGTATCACCTATCACGGCGTATCACCCGAGAGGGTGCCGCCCGACATGATCGTATCGGGCAAGGGCGCCCCGCGTGATACGTCTACCCGTCATGAGCATGTCACCCGAGAGGGTGCCGCCCGACACGTGCGTATCGGGCTGGAGAGTCTGTTGCTGTCTGTCATCCTTCTAGATCAAGGAGGTGGTGTTTATCTTTATTACTTCAGTCATTTACTCCTTTTACTTATGCAATGTAATCATACCATTATATGTTTATGGAAATAGAAGAGTTTAGCTATCTGTTGCTATATGTTTGGTACCTTTGTTGGATGATTGCCATGTTTGACATCTGAACTCTAGCTTGTATGCTTGGATCGCGTTTCGATTAGCTACCGAACCGTGTTTTCCCACTGCAACAACCTCAAGAGAGGTGTTGTGGCTCTAGTGTTTGGTTTGATTCTGGAGTACGAGAGTGCCCAGAATCGGGGTTGCTTTAGTAATCTTTCCACTCTAACTTAAGTCCAACAACCTCGAGAGGGGTGTTGATGCTTGGTTAGAGGTGCCCACTTCGAGAGGAGGGGTACGTGATGTTTCTACTGCCGTCTGTTTTACCGAAGTTTTCTCCTTCGTACTTTACTATAGCATTAGTGTTATCTCTCTGTCTCCGTTGCACGAAAACCCTAAAAACTGATAATTGCTTAAAACCTTAATCTTCCTCGTAGCTCCAGTTGGAGATAGGTTTCTTTTGTTATATCAGTCTTATCCTGTTGTTCCCTTTGGGAACCTTACCATATCTTTACCCTTGTAGGAGTGTAACATGTCGATTCAACATTCTCTACACTACCACCCTTGTCCCTGTGTTCGACCCCATATATCTACTTCGACCCCGTAAACAAAGTTGCGGGGGCCTAGAAGGTTTCGGGTTATAAATGTAAAAGTCCAACTACTTCAAATCCGCCTCCAATTTTAGGACGCGCGATTTAGGCTGGTCAACTTTTTGGTGCCGTTGCCGGGGATAAGGCAAAATGGTACTATAAACAAACCCGAATCCACTAACTACACTCCAGTGCCTCAAGCTTAGAAATGAGCTTGACAACACACTATTTTTCTTCTTTTTATCATTATTATTATTCTTTTCCTGAAATGAATAATTGATATTATTGATAACAGATTTTCTGACTTGATTGTTACACGATGCTCAGGTACTCAGAAGAAATCCATTCTGTTCGACTGAGCACCAACCCCATCCAACATGCCACCTCGCGTCGAACCACCCCATTCAGAAGGGGAACGCTAAGGAAGGGATAGGCCTCATTCGCCTCCACCAGAGGGCAATGACCGCTACGACGGAAATGATCAACTCAAAGATCCAGAAATGGAGCAGTTCAAGGAAGATCCTCACCGTGATAGATGTCGCCACCACCTAAGACACAGAAGAAATCACAATGATCAGGAACGACTTCAGGAAGGCAGTGACATCGATGATTTGGAAGAAGAAGAGAAAACGCTGAGGGAGTTAGCTTCCACAAAGGCTAACAATTCCCGGTGCCCTATCATAATCCCACGATTCAACGCCACCAATTTTGAGCTCAAGACATCTGTAATCTCCATGATCCAAAATAAAAGCTTTAGGGGGAGCTCCAAGAATGACAACCCCTATCATCACTTGGATGCTTTCAAGAATATATGTGACACCATTAAGATGCGGGGTGTTCCCCAGGAGGTCATCTACTGTAAGGGCTTCATCTTCTCTTTGGAAGATAAGGCTCTATCGTGGTATCTATGACTTCCCCACCAAGCTATAAATGGATGGGGAGTACTGGCAGACGCTTTTGTGAACAAGTTCTATCAAACCGAGAAGACAATAAGGAACAGATAAAGGATAACTTCCTTCATGCAAAGGCCCAATGAGAACCTCCACGATGCCTCGGAGCGATACCAGGAATATCAGAGGGACTGCCCTCACCACAACTAAAAGAAGGGTTTCCTTATCACTACCTTCTATAACGATATGAATCCCGACGAAAGAGTTTCACTAAACGCTGCAGCAGGAAGTGACTTCCTAGGGAAGAAGTCGAGCAGGTCTGAGAAGATCATCAAAAACATGGCCGAGCTGCAATCTGACACTAATTATGATAGATCTGATAGAGGGCGGGCTAAGAAGGTCAGTGAAGGATCTTCTTCTGAATCCAAGGCTCTGGAGGCTATTACTTCTCAGATCCAGAGGATAGCTATGAATGTCAAGCAGCTAAGAGAATCTGGCGGAAAAGGGAAGAAGCAGGTTGAAAAAGTAATGAAGTGTGTGACATGTGGAGAAGGGGGACATGGGGTAGATAATTGCATCTACACCCGACCAGACACGTCAAGCGATACTGAATCTGAGGCCGAAGAGACTGAAAATGTCTCTTTTGTAAATTTTAAAAGGCCAGACCACCCTGGTTTCAGTTACAGCAATAAGGATGCAGCGGAGAACTCACATCAGCTGCATAGCTCCTCTAAGCCGCCCCAAGCATTCAAAAAGAGGGGAGGACCAAGTCAGTACACCAAAAAGACCTCCTTCCAGTCGAACAAAGGAAACTTCCAGGGTCAAGTTAAGTACCAAGGATCAACCAAGGAGCAGGATAAGGTTTCTAGCCAATCAGATGTGGTTGGACAATTGTTTGATTTTGTAAAGAGGCAGGACACAATTAACAACCAGTTAGCACAGAGTGTGCTATCGAATTCGGATGTTTTGAACTCATTGCAGGTCCAGATGGCAGATATGCAGATGCATCAATGCCAGATTGATCAGAAGTTAGCTCAAATGGACGAATGAATGAAGAATCCTTCTGGAAAAATATCATCCAATACCGAAATGGCAAAGAAGGCAGGGCAGTGATCGAGAGAAAAGGGGATCGAGTTGCACGAGATGGATGAGGCCAGAGGCTAAGGAGTGAAGAAGCTAGAAGACGTCAAGCTGGAGACAAAAACTACAACGCTTCTCGGGAGGCAGCCCGGGCTTTCTTTTATTTCCTAGAATAGGATGCAATTTACTTTCCCGCAAAACAAATATTACGAACATTTGGACTGTAATAAGGCCCGGGTCGGTACATGCGCCACATGCACTGACTCTTTTGTTTTATAGGCCACCACTCCGTTTTATAGACCTGGATGAGTAATACTATCTGAGGCCAGGATGAGATCGCTAACGATGAAGAGGTGGAGCAGCATCTGCCCACACCACAGCCTTCTCCGCCACGACAAGAAGGCAAGGCGAAAGCAGCCACAAAAATGCCGACGCCTCGCCCACCAACATCTGCCTCGCGAACGATCGAGATAGGTTCTACCTTGTTAGGTAGACCCTCACGCGAGGGAGGTATCGAGGGGATGAGAGGGAGATCTGTGGGAGCCCCTCCGTCACTCAGAAAAATGTTGGGGCACGAATTCGACTACTTGCGGGAGGTAACAGAAAGCCACTCGACTACTTTTACTTCTCTAACCCGCAAGTTTTCTTTTTTCCAGTAGAGGCTGAATGACCAGGAACAGGCGCTGTTGACTCTAGTTGGACTTCCTGACCAACTAGAGGTATTCAATGCAATGCTTCAGCAGGCCCTCCAGTGCCTTGACATGATTGAGGAGAGGCTAAACAGGGGGGACGACCATCCGCGCCCAAGGCAGCCGAGAAGGTCTCTGTCGCCTCTTGGGTCAGGCTCTCCACCCCACTCGTCGGCATCCTCGTCGGGATCATCATCGTCTTCCTCCTCCAGCGGGCCTTCTGTAATGCCCAAAAAAGTAACAACGCATAAGTCTGCCACAGGGTCTCTAGCAGGGGAGGAGAGCTCCTGAGGCATTGAAGACTTCGCCCCCTCCGCCTCCCTAAATGAAGTCGAAGACAACGACAAATCTGTCAGCATTAGGGAGGATTCTTCTGATGAATCAGAGGGAGAATGGGGGGACATCTGCGCTACCAATATGAGACCCAAGTATGACATCTCTAAGGGATATGAGAAAAAGTCACTATGGAAGTGGTTGACAATATGAGACCAAGCCCATGAAAGAAAGTTGATATGAATCCAACGAGGGGACATAAAGTGAATAATGAGCATCATAAGAGATGGAGGAAATACAATTTGAAGAATTAAATGAGAGAATAATGTGCTTGAAAATGGTTAAAGTTGTGATATCTCAAAGAAACCCTTGGGAAGGTTAGATCCCTAAGTCAATCATAAGGTCAAGTAGGGTGTATTAAAGGTACATATGACTGATGGGATTAGGAATTGATTGACCCTAGAACACACAAGACCATTTGGTTGAGAGGTAACAACTATGCTTTCTCGAGGCCCATGTCTCAGGAGATGGGCCACCTTCATGATGTTCATGTGGCCCAATGGGTAAATGTGAGAGGCACTCCCTAAATGAATAAGGAAGAGTTCACTCTAAAAGTACCTTACCCCTGGAGACAACAAAGTGGTTAAGGCTCATAAAACCCGAGCTGTAAATTTAAGAGATATATGAAGTCATGTAATAATGAAAGGAGTTGTGTGCAAACTTAAGACTGAGAAAAATACCCGACTGCATGAAATATTAGACAATTGTGGAATTAAAAGGTATATATGTTTAGAGTCATATTGAAAATAATTCAACTTAAAATGTGAAATTGAAAGATAAAGTGTGGATACATGATCTCTTCTTTTGGAATAGGATGAAATTTATTTTTAACATGTAGCCAAACACTTATTTCATCTTATTATGAGTAAGAGAGATAGGGTGCACATATGTTGTGCTTAAAATTGGCATATGAGAATGAATACCATAAGATATTTTGTAATGACATGGGCTAGGGTTTGTTGTGTTACCTCACCCTTAATGAAATAAATAAATGATAGGTTGGAAACCTAGGTGAAAATCATAATCACCAATTGAAATTTCAAGGTGAAGATGTAATCACCAAGAGATGGAATCATGCAAATACCAAGAATGTGGATATACCTTGAATTGAATTCAAGTAATGATGTGAGAAATTTGAATAACAATAAGAGATGTTAAGGATATATAAGTAGGGTTTCTAACACTAAGGTTTCAAACTAAGATTATGCTTACTAGGCTTGAATTTTTGTGACAAAATTCCTTTTAATAGGAGTGCATGTAATAGCCTCAATTTTGATAAAATTGAACGACTTATATAAATATAAGCAATGATTTTATAAATAATTTACCTATGGTATTATTCATGGAAAAATAATGCCCTTGTTGCACACATTATAGAAATAAAAGGGGTCTTGTTTGCAATAATCCATTAATTGGATAAAAAAAAGAATGGAAAATTGTTATAATAAAGGAATTTCTAAAGTAATGGACAATTGATATTGTTAAATATGAAATTATGTGGAATACTGTAGAAAAGAGAGTTTTTGTGCATAAATAAAAGAGAATATCTGTATAGTTTACTAAATAATTGAAATATTGAATAAAATGCAAGTTTCCAAAAGAAGAAAAAATATGTGGTGTTTTTTATCACTAAAAGAGTAATTATCTAGCTAGTTTGACTACACATGTTTTGCAACATCAATTAATATTGTTTTGATCTAACTTTTGGTAAACTTGAAAATAATCATGAAAAGGAAGAGAAATCTAGAAGTTAGAGAAAAAGGATATTTCATTGGACAATGATATCATTTTAAATAATGTTTAAAAAGAGCAAGATTTATCCCAACCACTAAGTATAAATTGGTAAAAAAATTAACAAATTGCCATGGAATGAGGATAATTGGTTTGAATAATATACCAAGGAAAAAGATTAAAGAATATCTAGGAACCCATGATAAATTGGTTCCTAAATAGGACCAATTATCCAACAGGTACCTAATAGTTAAATGTTTTCCTTAACGGTTTATTGTTGCCAAATCCAAATCTTATTAAGAATAAAAAAACTAAGAGTTTTTAGGAGAATAGGTTTAATTACTTCCTAAAGAAAGTGTCTTGCCTTTTTACATCTTCCTTTAATGCCAAGGAATAGGTAGAGAGGGAAAGAGATGAGAAAGGGAAAGATAAGAGAAAGTATCTATATATATGTGGGTATTGCACACTACAAGGGGGCATTGACAAACAAACCCTTCACCCCCATGACCCTATGTTCTAGAAAGGAAACAAACCAAGCCCTAGTTGATATTCATGACCCTATCATCCTTCTTTCTCCATCATAATCCTCATCATTCAGGGTTATACATCATGCCACCAGGAAGAGGGTGGTTCACCATCATCTTGATGGGGTTCATAAGTGTGCAGCACAAACCCTAGGTCGGTGGGTGAATTGCCAATGATGCGATGGGATGTTGAGGCGCCTGTCAACTTAACCAAAAACCGTGCTTCCTCAAGCTTGGTGTTATGACCTAGGACAAACTCCCATGGACCCTTGGATGTGGAGAGAAGACCTTAAGCTTCTAGGATAGTTGGTTTTCTCTATCACAACAGAGTTCCAAGGTATGACTTCTTCTCTCTTTAATTTTGTCATTGCCGCCCTGTAAACGCCCTTCCACCACGGATAGAGATCCCCAAGCTCTAGCCTTCTTTCACCATGAGAAGAGTCCACCCAAGTTTGGCAAGGTCGCACGGGTTATCCTGGACCATCGTCTGGCCGTTCAGAGGCCGATACTAGGAGGAGAGCTTGTGCTGATGCGGTTAGGGTGAGAGTCAGGCCATTGTGAGGTAGGGGGAGTTAGAATGAAATGACAAGTTTATCCTCACTTGTATATGGGAGACTTGAGGGGAAAAAAGGTATTTTACTCACTGTCTAAAGGGTGTCCGGGTTATATGATAAGTAATGGGTAATCTGCTGACGTGGCATGATGCAATTTACCCATGTAAATGTATTTTGTATAAATAAGAGTAATTGCTGGGTTGGTTAGATCAAGACAAGTTTTATATGAAAATTGATCAGGAAAATAAGAGGAACACAAATAAAATATGATTGAGACTTAATGATACTTCCTATTCCAAAAGTAGTGCAATAATGAGTTTAGGTGGTGATTACTATATAAAAACTCTAGTTTTGAATATTAACACGTTGAATATGTTGAAACCCTTATTTTATGCTATTATTTGATCTCTTTGAATAATATGATTTCCATAGTGGACATGAAATATGATAACTAGGGTTAAGAAAGTGGATAGACATACATGTCAATAAATAGGGTAAAGAAACCAAGGTCATATATTTTGATGTTGATTAATGAAGTTAATATGAACTAAGTGTTTACAATAAAGGGCTATGGTAGGTTTGATGATCATGGTTGCACCTAATATGAATTAGGGTTTTGAAGCATAACATTGATGATAACTTGAAATCTAGGAAACCCTAAACCCTAGATTAGACTGAGTAGGGATTAATCTAATTAATTTGATGGTAACATTTTAGGATTTACTTAAATGCATATATAATATCATTTCCTAGATTCATCTTTGTTGATTGGATTTCTTGAACGTAATTGAAGTGTATTATGCATAATATGAGTCGCCATCAATGTTAATGGTTATGCCTAAGACTACCAACATATGTTTGCCAATGTTTTCCAAGTTTTTCTCAAGGATTGAATAATTAAATTGTTGGTTGTTTATTTATATTATTTTCAATTATAATGCCATTGTGGGTATCACTTAAAGAAATATTATGTGAAGAAAATGTGAGTTTATATTTGCAAGTAAGTGTTGGGATATATGTTGTTATATACTTGCACATTTTGGATGCATCCCATCAACCAATATGGCAACATATTGATCACATATTTGTTTCACATTGTTTTAGGTATAAAATGTACATGATGAAGGACATGAAACTAAAGATGGAAATTAAATGAAGGAGGATAAGATAATTATTTATTCTCAAATGTGTAGTTTTGAGGATAGAAAGTTCATGTAAGCATCTTGTAACAAAGTTTGTGAATTAATGAATTTTTTTTCTATTATTTTTTATTTCACTAATCTAGATCTTGGGTAATAAAATTGTAGGCAAGCTCTCATCTTTTTGGCCTTCCTTAATTGAAGGTTGCTAAAAAGTGAGGTTGTTACACTTGACTTGGCAGCGTTTGGAACTTCAACACGAGGAGGAATTGGCAATGGAGATTGATTGTTTGGGGTGATACAAAACACTAGGGTGGTTTGATATATATTAGGTTTGGGGTTAGGGCTTCTGTGTTAATAGCATGGAGAAGATTGGGCCCCACTAGGTGTTTCTCAAAGTTTCTAAAATAAAATTCGAGTAGGGAATGGTTAGATGTAGATTTTGATATGGGAACTATTGGAGAAAGTATATCGAGGAAAGATCAATTTATGTAAGAGAAATCTTGATTTTATTTCACATGAAGTCAATGGCCAGTTTTCCTTTCTAGGTGTGAGCTAGAAGATGATGTCCTGACCACCCGATCATGATTGTACAATAAGGAAAGAACATGTGCATCAACTAAAGTCATGGGAAGTGTTACATTTAATATATTTCCAAATCAGAATATCCTGAAGTGATGTATTAGTCATTTCTTTTTCTTTCCCAATCAAATTGAATGAGTAGGTGATGCCCAACTAAAGTGAAAATTTTCAGGTATACTAATATGGACTTGAAGAATTCAAATTTAAATTCAATTTTTACCTTTTAGAAGATAGTAATACCCAAAACATCAATTTAAGGAAAAACTTGCTTTTAACATATTAATGTATTCTTTTTTCATTTATTGACCAAATTCCATATATGACTCTCTCTTGGAAAAATATCTATAGAAAAAGTTCCAACAGATTTATTTGAACCTAATCCCTCAATATGATATATTTGCACAACTAACTCAACTAGCATATTACTCTTATTTCTTATATTAAATTCTCAAATAATTGTGTTATTGGATAAACTCTTATAATTGAAGATCATTAACAACTTAGAACAAACCAAATTAAGAAGAGGTTTTAAAATAAAATATTATAAGATAAAAGGGTAAAAGGTAGTATTTACCTAAATTTGGGTATGTTAAAACTCTCCTCCCCTTAAAAGGATTTTGTCCCCTAAATCTCAAGTAGAGAGGGAGGGGTGAGTTTGCAACATTTCCTCATTGAGCTCCCAAGTTGTTTCCTCTAGACCATGATACCTCCATAAAACTTTTACTAGTTCAATTTCTTTGTGCTTTAGTTTCTTCACTCAGGAGTCAAGGATCTCATAGGATACTCCTCACAGGTCATATCTTCACGAATTTCTATGGGTTCTGTATATAACACATGATATGGATCTTTAACATTTATCTTCAACACAGACACATGAAAGAAACCATGGATCTTATCATAAGAAGGTGGTAAAGCCAAGCAATAAGCATATTCCCCAATCTTATCAAGAACTTCAAATGGCCCCACATAATAAGGATTGAGCTTTCCCTACACCTTAGATCTTGCAATGGACCTAATTGGTTTTATTTTTAAGAAAACATAATCACAAACTCAAAAGTTCACATCCATCCTCTTCTTATTGGCATACATCTTCTGGATATTCTGAGATGCTTTCATGTACTTCTTTATCCGAATAGTCTTGTCTTTCATTAACTAAATTTTGTCAATTTTAACCAGAGTATGATCACCCACATCATCCCACGACAAGGTAGAATGGAAAGGTCTACCATACAGAGATTCAAAGGGCGGCATACCTATGCTTGCTTGATAGCTATTATTATAAGCAAACTCAGCCAAACAGAGATATTTGTCACAAACATCTCCCAGGTCCATCACACAAGCCCACAAAAGGCCCCTTAGAATCTAAATTGTCCTC
Source organism: Alisma plantago-aquatica (assembly GCA_963693085.1). NCBI lineage: Eukaryota > Viridiplantae > Streptophyta > Magnoliopsida > Alismatales > Alismataceae > Alisma > Alisma plantago-aquatica. Next base: position 982,389,341 of record OY856412.1, read on the forward strand.
TTAGACTGACCATTAATTTGAGGATGGTAAGATGTACTGAAACATAGGTCTAATCCCATCTTTAGTGGAATCTACTTTCATAGGTGGCAAGTAAACTTAGGGTCTTGATCAAACACAATAGATTTTGGCATGTCAAGCAGACTAACTATCCAATCCACATATATTTTGCCATGTATGGAAGCATATATGCTGTCTTGAAAGGTAAGAAATGAGCAAACTGGGTAAGTCATTGTACTACAACCCTTAAAATATCATAACCACTTATAGATTTTGGAAATCCAGTCACAAAGTTCATGGTAATATTCTCCTACTTCCATTCTAGTATATTAAGGGGCTTCATCAGACCACCAGGTCTTTGATGTTCAATCTTTATTTGATGATAGTTCAAACACATTGCAACAAAGGTAGCAATGTCCTTCTTCATATTTCTCCACTGGAAGTTTCTTTGCAAATCTTTGTACATCTTGGTGGTGTCATGGTGACTTGTATATTTCAATTCACGAGCTTCACTCAGAAACATCTATCTCAGGTCTTCCACCTATGGTATCCATAATCGATGTTAAAAATGAATTGCACTATCAACTCCAACATATAAATCTAACTGTGGTTTTTCCACCAAGGACTTCATCTCATTAAGGTCAAGGATAATTAATTAGGTAGTGATAACCTCAGATATCCAAGATGGAGTAACTGAGAGACCATACATGTGCACACACATATTATCTACGACAACATCATCCACATCATCCTTTAGCCCAGGTCTCCATATAGAAACATTCTCCATACTTCTCCACCCATCCTTCTTACGATTAACGACATCAATGATTACATTTGTTGTAATTGTGAAATCATAATCCTCTATATACTCCATCAATGCCTTTGTCTCATATTCAAGTCCTTCTATGTCATAAGATAGCAAAGAATCTTATGGTCTGAGAAAACCATGAACTGTACATCATATATGTAATCCCTCCAAATCTTGAAGGAATAAACAATAGCTACAAGCTCAAGGTCATGGTCACCAAGTTTTCTTCATTTGACTTTGGCTGGTGGAAGGCATACAATATAAATCATCCAAGTTGCATAAGAATACAACCTAAACCTTTATTAGATGCATTGTTATATATAACATAAGACTTTCCTTTGATGGGTAAGGCCAAAATAGGGGCATATGTGAAACAATGGTTCCATTCCAAAAAACTCTTTTCACATTTGAGGGTTCATATAAACTTGGTGTCTTAGCAAGTCAACTTGTTTAGAGGATGATCCCTCTTAGAAAAGTTCTTAATAAACAATTTTTAATGACCCATAAGATCCAAGAAACTTTGCATCTCAGAAGGATTCTTTGGAGGTTGCCACTTACTCACAATTTCAACTTTGGATGGGTCCACAACTATTGTGACCACATGATATCATGTAACCTAAGAACATCACCTAGTTTATCCAAAATTCACACTTAGAAAACTTGGCATAAAGATGATGTAAAACAATAAGTAGATGCTCCAATTGTTGGTCCATCGACTTAAGTTAGATGAGAACGCTTTCAATGTAAACTACCATGAAGTCATCAAGGTAGGGGTGGAAGACCCAATTCTCGAGGTCCATGAAGGCGGTAGGGGCATTAGTCAAACCAAAAAGCATCACGAAGAACTCATAATTCCTATAATGAGCACGAAAATTCATCTTTGGTATATCCTCATATTTTATCTGCATTTGATAGTATCCACTTCATAGATCCATCTTAGAGAAAACCATAGATGGCTTCAACTGATCGAATAAGTCATCAATGAGCGGTTGAGGATAGTGTTTCTTTACTGACACTTGATTCAACATTCTATAGTCCATGCAAATCCTTAGAGAACCTTCTTTCTTCTTTACAAACTGCACAAGAGCTGCCTAAGGAGAGACATTGGGGCGAACAAAACCCTTGCCAAGAAGTTCTTATAGTTTCTTCTTAAGCTCTGCAAGCTCCACGGGTGCCATCTGATAAGGAGGTTTTTAGATAGTTGTAGTATTTGATATAAGATTGATGGAGAAATCAACTTTACGAGAAGGAAGAGTACTAGGTAGTTCCTCAACAAAAACATCAGGGAAATCCCAAACCACATCAATATCTTCTAGTTGAGGTGGTGAGGGGTCAAGGACAATGGATGCCAAGTAAGCTTGAAATCCATGAGAGATAAGCTTTATAGCTTTTATGTCTTAGGTGATGACTTTCCTACCCTCACATTTTCTACCCTTTACAAAAAGCCATTCACCGCCCAGGTGAAGTAATCTAACCTTTTTCTCATCACAAAACAAGATTACCTTAAACATTTTCAACCAATCCATACCCATAATGATGTTGAAAGTCATCACCTTTAGGAGTATGAACTTAATTGCAAACATTTTTTTCTTCTAAATATACATAGTTCCATTGGTGGGGTTTTCATATAAGAAGATCATATCCTACCACTAGGGGTATGAATATCGAGAATGTGGTCCATATTGGTAGGTTATAGGTCAAACATCTCAATAAGTATAGAGGATATCAAGGTATTTGGAGACCTAGAATCTAACAAAGATTTTACAAGATGTAGATGAAGATGTATGGTACCTTCAATTATTTCATTATCATCACCAACATTCACAACATCCATTGCGAAGACACATCCATCAAGCCGTTCTGTGGATTAGGACGATGTTGTTGTTGAATTCCAGGTTGTTGAACATGGACAGGGCATTTCTAAAGTTGTGGGCACTGGGGTGTGATGTTCCCAACCTGACCACACTGGAGACATATATTTAGTTTCCCATCTATACATTTTCTAGGGTTCCCCACTGGACATATACCTAGGGGATGATTATGACTACACCAATTATACTTATCACGCCTTTGATTAGTACTAAAACTCTTCCTTTTGTTACTAAGTGATGGGGCTTGAAATCCCAGATATGACTCGATCGCTAAGGCCTTATCAATCAACTATTGGAAAATTAGAGGAAGTTGAGGGACTAGAGTGTGACCCACATTGTAATTAAGTCCTTGCAAGAATAGGTCAGACCTACAATCCTCACTCATCCCATTAGCATAACATTCAAGCAGCAAGAATCTTTGCACATATGTAGGGACCGACAAGGAACCTTGCTTCAGACTATAGAATTTTACTTCCTTATGTAGGGAAATATAGCTATAGAATAGACAGTGAAAACAAAAATTTCACTACACATATTCCCCATAAACTAGCAGAATGTGTCAACAACTATATAATGGGAAGGATGGTTTCGAGGATAAACCTGGTCCTAGAGCAAGTCCTGTAACGACCCCGACTCTCGGTAACCCCCAATTAAGGGAGACCGAAAGGTTAGAGCCGTTAACCAATAACCCGGATCAAAGGTTCGACAAATAATCAATAACAATTAATAAACGTTACCAACTAAACTGAAAATGGTATAAAATAAAACTTTTCTTACCTTGGAAAAACTGGGATTTCTAAACTTCTATCCATGAAGAAGCTAATCTAACTAATCCTCATGTGCACGTTATTTTTCATTTAATTCCACGTATTCCACTTTAATATTTGTTCTTTTCATTTGTACCTAAAACGCTGACAAATAAAATGTCGGTCAACAAGAAGCTGGTATGTGGGGGAAACAATAATCATGCAACTATAATAACAATGTAGTCAACCAAAAATATCATTTAACATCCAAGATTACGTTTTAAGCAATACTACTCAATTCTTGCCTATCCCCTATCTCTGTACCATCCCTGCAGTGGACATGGATACTACCTCTCTCATATGGTAGATCCTTACCCCCATGGTCCTACCACATAGGTAGCCAATTCCTAGGGTTATGGAGTCGCATGGCCCTACCCAAAGGTAGCCCAATCCCTGACTCATGATGACTTGATGGTCCTACCCCATTGGTAGCCATTTACTAAGTCATTTAATGACCTGATGAACCTACCCCATTGGTAGCCATTTACTAGATCAATCTATAAAGCAAAAGAGGGGACGAAAATCTGAGCTAGTAGGCACATCTCTTATGTGATAGTCATATTCACATTATAATTTGCATGAATTAAATTCATCCAACAATTACCTCAAGTCACGATGTAAACATCGATAAAATCCTCAACAAACTAATGCGAGATAATCATAAGCATAACTACATGCCTGTACATGTAGATTCAGGTGCAGGAATAATCCAAACAACAATGAGCATGCAAGCATTCAATAAGATCCTAAAACAATTATACAATTTCCTTTTATTACTCATGTCATTAAGATCTATTAAATCTAGCTCGCTTCTTAGGGTTTCTAGTCCACTTTTAGGGTTTCCATTGCAATTAGGGTTTCCCTTCATCTTTTACTATTTTAAACGCTACTTTAACGCAATTGATTACAAACCATAGTTATCTCAACATCTAATCCTCAGTTTCGGATTAAAGGAATAATTATCCATTAATTAAGCCCCTTAAACCTCTTTTCATTAAAGTTACCATTTTTATCCCTTTAATCCATGACAAGATCATTATATGCATTTATCATCAATTCATAGTTCATTATGATCCAAATCACATATGAACTCGATTTGCTATTAATTCCACCTTTTATTCATGAGAAAACCGTAATTACTACATTTAGGGTATTTATCCACAAATTAGGAACTTTAATGCTCAAAATAGCTTATATTCAGCATATTCCAACTTTAATCATGAAATTAATCAATTAAAGCCATTAATAGTCTAATTAGTCAACATTAGGGTTTCAAGGCCCATTAAAGTATATTCATGCATATGAAACTCTAAATTAACTGATTATATGCAAAGTTCATCCTTTTTCTTCCTAATGTTCCTTTTTATCATTAACATGCTAATATCAACTTTAATCATCAATTAAACCCTACCAATCACATTAATCATATCAAAATAGGGTTCTTTAAACATTAACACATTAAAGTTGATATCTTCCATTACTTTTCTAATTGCAAAAGGAATCAGGCTTCAATTATATTTTTAATGGATTCCCCTCATTTTTCTGAGCAAAATAGTATATAGGTTGATTATATTATGATATGTCTAGCATTTTCTATGAATTAACCAAGAATTGACATATTTACCTTAGGTTGCGTTTGGGTGGCCCATTTGTAACCGCTACAGTAGTTAAGGACTGACGGAATTTTGACTACTTAATTTACAAATTCTGCATTTTTTAATTGTTGCGTTTGGATGACAGCATATTTAGAAATGCAGTGGTTATTATTACTGCTTTTTTAATCACTTCGTTTGGTTAACATGTATTTAGAATGCATCATTTGTCTTAATCCAATTAAATATATACTTAATCATATCAAACGTATAAACTGTTCCTTGTTTAGTACACATTGAACATAAGACCAGCACGCTCAACATACACCACAATATATATGAGCGGTCCTTGTTTAATGGACCATAAACAAGTAAAATTAACATTTTTAAGCACATTCAACAGAAATCACAATTTCATGTCTCAAAATAAACTAATCCATGAACGATAACACGATTCATACATCCATATTAAAAAAACCAAAAGTAAACATAAATTATGCCAACACATCGTTTCATAAGCTGGATTTGTCTAGAATACACTCTTTATATCCAGGTCTCAAACCACAAATCATTCATTCCACCACAATTCTCACATGCACTAGATACATACCACAGACTACAGAACCATAAACCATCATGTTTCATTGCAACAGGAACAAACATAAACGTAACAAGTTTTGTACCCAGAACAAACATAAATGTAACTAGTTAACATGCACAAGCAGCTTATTTCAACACAGCCGATCCATCATAATCTCCAGAATGTGCTACGGTGGAGAAGAACTGGGCCGAATCAACAAAGAACAACAAGAGGGGAAACCGGAAAATAGAAAGATTAACAACCAGAAAAATGAAAAATGAGAAGGGCCTGTGTCGGTCTGGCGAGCCCCTCGTCGACGTCCATCTCCCTCGGAATTAAACTCATCCATTTGGAATCATTCGGCGCGGCTCCACCAGGAACAAACAGGCTGGTGTGGGTGGGTAATTTTGAAGGGATGATGAGAGGAAGTAGTGGTGTGTGTATAAATGGCGTGTCCTTGTGACTGATTGGGTGTCGACGGGATATCTGGATGCCTGGCTAAATAGTGCTGGGGAGGTTTGCTTGCTTGCTGTCAACAAAACCCAGCACCATCTCATACGCTATAGGTAGAGAGAGAGAGAGTTTAGTCCTTGAGCCTCCTGCCGCTTGGTATCATGGCGGTGCTGTCGCTGGTTGTGGGTTTGACCGTCTCCCTATTCGTCTTCACCTTCGGTGCCGCCGCTATCTTCGCCGCTGTGTACTGCTACTACCATAAGGCCCAGTCACCGTTGTCCGTCCCCTGGAAGTGCAATGCCGGCAACAAAGGTGGCGATAGTGCCAACGCCGACTTGGAGTCAGGTGGCGGCGTTGCGGTCGCAGCGGGATCGTCTCCCTGTCCTTCTGCAGGAGTTGGACGTGCTGCAGCGAGTAGGGTGGCACGACCACATCGTGCGACTCCTGGGTTACTGCGACGTCGACGGCGAGGACAGTACCGGAGATGAGGACGAGGATGGGGAAGCCATCAAGCGGCCCTGCTCCGCTTCATGCGGTTCTTCTCAACGCAAGGCCTGGTGATGTCCTCAGTCGAGATCTAGGGTTCAGAGAGGCAAAAGGGGGCGAAATCAGAAAACGCTAGGGTGATTCTCGATCACGAAATCGCCTTGACCAACCGATCGAATCAGGACGCCACGAGCCCAGCGAATCGAGCAGGACCACGAGCAGAGCACCTTGACGACTTCAACCGCGAACAGAGCACCGGGCAGCCATGAAGGAGACGGCGGGGAATGGAGATGGCGGGGGAGGAGGAGACGGTGGAGTCGAAACCCTAGCTAGCCCAGAGAGGACTGGGCGTAGAAGGAGGATCGACCAGTACCCAGAGAGGAGACGACGGGAAGGAGAGGCGGAAAAGGGCGGCGTGGATGCGGGGGAGAAGTAGAGACGAACGGGGAGAGGGATGGGAGAGTCGGGGAGTCGGGGGAGAGTCGGGGGGAGTCAGGGCGGAACCCACGCCTCGGCGATTGAGAATCTCGCCAAAATTGGCGTGTTTCTGGATGTCCGCGGAATATGAGTACGGCAGAACGCCGCATTTCAAGTGCCGATTTCGATAAATCAACATATGGTTAGCCAAACGGTGTAATTATGAATGCAACGGTTGAAATGCCATGCCCAACTACAATGCCGCGCCCAAATACTGTACCCAAACATAGCCTTAAAGCATAGGCCATGTGGCGCTTCCCCATTGGTTAGCACCAGCACCAGTGCTAGGCCATCCAAGTGGGGTGCGGTTCATTCTCAGTTCTTTTCAGGACCGCCCAAAGAGCTGATTCATTTAATTGAACCGTCGGTTGCTGGACCCTGACATCCTTCGTCTTTGTGAGTCTGCGCTCAACCCGTACGCGCTGGATGCCTTCTCACGACCCCATCGCCGTCATCCAGGCTCTACGGAAGCATGCCTCCCACCCATCCAACCTCTCAACCGTCGAAGGCCACTCTCCGTAGTGGCCTCCTCATGCGCCCCTACACCTTCTCTTTCCACCCTTTCTCCCACTCGCACTGAGAACACAAGGTGGAAGACGCTGCTGAGATGGAGGATACCACCGCCTCATAGACCAAAGGACGACCTCCCTCATGAGATCCAACCACCCTCAAGACCACCTTTTGTCTCCACTATAGCAGGTACATGGTGATCCTCACTTTCTTGTTCGTCTACATCCTTAGCAAACCCTAGCAGGTTTGCTTCCTCTCCCGCTGGTCAAGAAGGCTCGCTCCTCTGTGCCCAGCTGGCATGCGAACCTGCCATGGGTTCCTTTACCGCTGGAGGGTTTGGCTGGACTCCTTCTGCCATCACCCACCTACGACAGGCCCTAGTCCACTATGTTCTCTGCTTTCTCTACTTCCGCCCCCTTTGGACCTGACCCACCAGGTTGTTACCAACGCTGCTTGTCCTCCCCTTCTCTAACGAATTTACCACCATTGTTCTCTGTGGATCCTACCACGCCAGAAAGGAGCAGCTCAGAAAGCTCTGCCCCTTACACAAATTCTTAGATAACAACCCCAGAACGTTGAATGGGGGAAACAATGGGGAAAGGGTAGGGGACCCGACGAGATGGATGGAAGCCACAACCACGATGAGAGCGGGGGGGGGTAGTTTTTCTACGAATAGTTATGGGACAAGGCCCATCTAGGGTTGCCAACACTAGGTGTCCATCCCCTTACTTATATACAAAGTATGTCGGTCTGTGATTTGGTGCCCAAGTTTGTATCACGTTGGCAAGGCATCAAATTTTTTTTAATTTCATATTAACATCGTTAATTCATTGTATTTGTAAAAAAAGAGTCATCATGATGTCCACGAGAACAATTAGGCAACTATTTTTCTTTCTCTCATTTTTCTTCTTGATGCATCTATGTCCATTATTTCTCATTATCTTGTTTATTCTTCATTAAATATCTCTTTTTGAGGATTTCTCTTTATTTCTCCTTTATTTTGCTCATTGGTATTCATTTTAACATTAGGAATCCTTGGGATACGAAATTCCACCAAGGATAACTCAATTATACATCTTTTCACTTATTTCTCATATTTTATCATTATTTTCAATTTCTTTCTTAATGAAGAAATACTTCATTAATGTTTTCTTTTCTTATTGTTTTCTTTTTGCAACTTTGGACTCCTTGGAACCCAAGGAACTCAAGAGGCACGAAATCCATCCTTGGATTACATTTCTTTGCCTTCTAGAGGTTTCTACCTCTTTCTTTTCTCAAATATTCAATTATTCATTTACTAATTGAATTTTCTTGTTATTCGGGCCCAATAGCCAATAAAGCCCACAACACAAACATCAAGGCTATTGTAAACGAAATCCATTTAATGAAACCAAATTATATCATTATTTGTCCAATATGAGAGTTTACATTTCTCATCAGATGAACCCAAAATTGGGGTTGTAACATCCTTCCCCTCTTATAGGAATTTTGTCCTCAAAATTCTATCAAGCAAACAAACAGTTTAGGATAAGCCTTTCATACGTCCATCAGAGCTCCCATGTGGCTTCACCATATCCATGGTGCTTCCCAAGAACCTTCATCATCTCATATTCTTCCATCTGAGTTCTTTCTTACCTTGGTATATCTTACCCTCATAGGTGACTCAGGACATTTCAGCCTCTCAAAAGCTGAATAGGTTTTGGGCTCAGCACATGGCTTGGGTACCTCACATAGTGCTCTAGATCGAACTCATGGAACACATTTATTCATCACGTTATCCTGAGGGTAAGGCTAAACACAACCTTCTCCACCAATCCATTTCAAATGAACCCATATATCGGGGACTCATCTTTCTCAACTGTAGCTTAGAGGAGTCAGATTTTCACATTATATTCTCCCACAGTGAACTACATGTCAGTCTACTTTGCATTAGCTCATGACTCATGTCACCCTTGGGCTCTCTCTCAGCCATTGCACGATCAAGCGACTTCATCTGCACACACTGTGGTTCTTTTCTGACCTTCGCGAGGCCTCCTTCACCAACATCATCTTAATGAAGTGGCGACCGGCACAACCTCCTTATAGAACTTCTTTACATCTCGATACTGGCTATGGTGGTTATCATCACATCTTAAGTACTGTCTCTTTGTATCACCCTGAACAAGCACACTTGCTCTCATCATACCCTCTAGTCTGGATCCTACTAACCATTAATTAGGGGTGATAAGCGGTACTAAAAATGAGTTCTTCATGCACCTACTTCCATCGCATGGAAGTAAACCTTCTAATCATGCTCAAGAACTTTTGAACTCGCATCATGGTGTAGTTGAACCATTTCTCTCTCTAAGTAGTTCAACCCAATCTGTCACTTGATAGTACTCTTCTTTTTCCTGTCATCTAGGTAAGGTGATCTACCATAACCCACATGATCTTCCTTGTTTACGAGGAGATTTTCCACATCATCCATAGTGATGAACTCCCATTCCCTCTCAGGGACTCTTTTATCCTCTATATCGATACACTGGGTTACTGGTGTTCGTCCTTCACCTCTATCATGTATGGCCACAAGCCACATGCATCTTCATCTTAAGCATCCAAAGTGCTACTATCTCTTACTATCTCAGTAATACCATGGTGATCTTAAAATCATGATCTCCAGTGTGTCATGATTCCTCAAGTTGATTCCTCAGAGACCCTACACCACTCTAATCAGGGTTTCATTACCTTCCTTTTCAGAGGAGTGCATCTGAGGTTCTACAACCATCCTCTCATTATATCATGGACTAGGCTGGCTAACCAAACAACCTTTCTCTTGATCAACTGATATTGTTACATCTGTGTGTTAGCTAAACTTATCTCGTTTCCAACTGAGGGTTAACCTAACAACCTCTTCTAGCCTCCATCTAACTAGGAAGCTATATCTCAACCAGAGCATTTCTTACCACTTCTTATCCTTAAGTGTTAGGTAAAGTTGAAGACATACTCTTCCATGTATTTCACTTATCATCTCAAACTCGAATTCTAAGTCTATCTTCATTGAGAATACTTTGAGCTCATCTCCTAATGGTGATCAAACTCGAACTTGTATCACTTGCAAATTCCACATAGATCATGATAAAATATCCTCATAAGATGACTACACTATTCCTCTTAGTGTTTGTAAACCATCCATGTATCATTCACTCTACCATGGTATGTTATCATCTCTATCCTCATACCTCATAGCAACATTCCAACTCACATCATCCTTTATCCTTGGTGTATGGCATGCGTACTGTCCTATCTCTCACTCCCATAACAAGAGGAAATAAGCATTTGGCTGCAGTCCAAATACAAATTTCTTCATGTTCCAAGAATAGAGATGGTACATCCCATCTTGCCAGTACACCTTCAAATCTAAGTTAGAACGTGCAACTTATGTCTCTAATCACAATTATCTTGATATCAAAGTTACTTCCATGGAAAACTGGTTCCGAACCTACTTAGTTGTTACCTCCCGACCCTATGGTCATGTGCAACTAAGGAATTAGGCAACTCCTACTTCCATTGGTCTTATCCCTACCTGACCCTTGGATAGACTTAGGATTCTATCATAGTAAATGTTCAACTTAGAACCTTACCCCAAGCCTTCATCATCTCTCTCTGCATTCATGGGTTATCTTTCATCCCTTTACAGGGGTCATGGCAACCTGCCTACCTTGGTCAGGCCCCATACTGGTTACCTCCATGGTATCACACCCACATGCACATCGAGATGGTTATCTATGGGTCTACAGGTTCATTCTCTTACCATGTACTCTTCCCTTAGCTTCTCAAGATCCTTTGAAACCTCTTTAGATTACCTCAAACTGGTATACACCCTACAAAAGGGTCCCTCTCCTAGGATGGGAGGAAACTCCACCTTGATAACAAAGGTCACAAACGTCCTTATGTTTAGGGTCTGCATGAGCATGCTTAACCCTAGCAAGCTACTAAGGCACAAGAAGACCACCTACTAAACCATACTAGGCCACACTTATTTTCATCCTCAACACTAGATCAAGATCATACCTTCCCATGTCATCCACTCAGCTATGAGGGGTTCATCAAACATACCTTTAAACTTACTGGGTTTCTCTTTCCTTAAAACATGAGAAGTACCATGCTCGAATCTATTGAAACTAAAACCTCATCATGAGCATCAGGTACACCACTTCCCCTCTTAGGCCTAGGAACCCTAGGTTCACCTTTGGGTATCCAACTGCATGCTTAATTACCTAACCAAAAATCCCGCATGTCCAAGGTATGTCATGTACTCCCATGATCCTTTTATTCGAGCCGCACCATAGAGTTGAGTCTTCTTCCAGGACAACCAACTAGGTATAAATCCTTACAACTAGAGGTCCTCTCTCCATTAAGGATCAGGCTCACAAGCATACTTCTACATGGGTGATGCCTATGCTCAACTCATGTTTGGATCAAGATTAACCTTAGATCTTTATGCTTATCACATAAGATATCCAACATACTCCCTTGACTAGGGTTTCAACCTACTATCAACACTACAGACACACTCTGGGTGCAAGCTATACCCTACTTGCCTAAGCCCATAGGGTTCTATAGGTTCTACTCTAACCTCATCCACGAAGGAGCTATCCTTTGTTATGGCATGCACGACCCTCTCCAGGGTTGGGTCGCCAAAGGTACTAGGTCATCTACCCTCTTATGGCATCCCAAAGGCATGTCCAACCAAACATTCAGTCAACCATGACATCTAACTCATCATGTCATATTCCTCTCTAACCTTCACTTAGGGTTAGGGTTAACATCATCCTCAGAGGATGTGCTAGGTCTCTACTTTTAGTGGAGGTCTCTACCTCTAAGACTAACTCTCTCTACTCATCCTCCTGCCAAGGAAGTCTATCCTTAGGTCTCTCCTGAGGGCAATAACAACTCGTGTCATACGACCTAAGCATGTATCTATTCCTTTACACTTACTCTATTAAGCTTATGTCTATGACATCTTATTTACATGTTTTTTATTAATTTTGTGGATGATTCCTTAATACTTATCAACCTTACCCATACCTCAAGAGGGTGAGGAGAAGAGAGGAAACCCTAATCCTTAAGGTCCTTAACAGAATTTGAGTTGAGAAGGGATGAACAAGATGAGAGTCCTAAAGGTATCTTATTTCAAATCATACCCTAAGACTTTGTCCAGGCAGTCACACGGATCCGAGAGTCCTCGTATTCCGACTAGCGGTACGAAGGAAAATATTGCCAGCCCCCAGTCGTGATCCTTTTCTAGGCACCTCTGTCTTTCGGATAATCCTCTAATAACTCCCTTGAGTTCTACATAATTTGTAAAATTTAATAATTATTAAAGATTAAGTGAGGAACCTTCGCTCTGATACCAATTCTAATGACCCCGACTCCCGGTAACCCCCAATTAAGGGAGACCGAAAGGTCAGAGCCATTAACTAATAAGTCGGATCAAAGGTTTGACAAATAATCAATAACAATTAATAAACCTTACCAACTAAATTGAAAATGGTATAAAATAAAACTTTTCTTACCTTGGAAAAACTGGGATTTCTAAACTTCTATCCATGAAGAAGCTAATCTAACTAATCCTCCTATGCACAATATTTTTCATTTAATTCCACGTATGCCACTTTACTGTTTGTTCTTTGCATTTGTACCTAAAACGTCGACAAACAAAACGTCGGTCAGCAAGAAGCTGGTATGTGGGGGAAACAATAATCGTGCAACTATAATAACAATGTAGTCAACCAAAAATATCATTTAACATCCAAGATTACGTTTGAAGCAATACTACTCAATCCTTGCCTATCCCCTATCTCTGTACCTGATAACACCAGATTTTGTGATATTTTTGGCACTTATTTCGTTATCAAAACTACCCTTTTAAACTGTTTTCCTCTCTTTTTATATATGTTTTCAAATAAACATACCTCGCTATGCTCTTAACTCCATTTTATCATCTTTTGCAGAGTTTTCCTCCATTTTTGACTCATTTAGCAGCAATAAGGCCTGTCCCGGCCCACAAACATATTCCACCTACATCAGCCTTCCCACCAGTCGGCCGATACACCCACTGCCCGACAGGGCAACACGATACACTGACACGTGATACAAGGGTGCCGCGCAAGAGGAAGTGGATGAGCGATACGCCGTTTACCCGAGTGGGAGCCAAACCCGCCATGACTGCCGAAGCTTGTCAGGCGATACGGGCCACCCACCGGCAGATGCCACTTGTCACGATGACCGACAACCCGACGTCCTTGTGCCGGGCGATACTGATATCGGGCATCCCCGACTCCATGATAATAAGAGCTGATGAAGGACGCGTGGCGTCCTGAGAACCATAAATTCCCCAACCGCTGCCTATAAATAGTAGCTATAGGACTCCAATGGGACGAGTCAGAACCCTACGAGAGCTACCAGAGTAAGGAGCTTGGAGCTAGCATATCGTGCCTCAGAAGTTGTGTCGGGCGATTCTAGGTGAGCACTTCCCCATCCCAAGAGGGAGGGAATGGTTCACTTAGGGCCGTCCCGGGCACCACAGCAGGCCGATATCGGCCAACAAGGACACCCGATACCAGTGACCGATACTGAAAGTGACACTCTAAGCCCGACACGATACCAAACCCCGATACGTATCGCCTGTCATGGCGTATCGCCCGAGAGGGTGCCGCCCGACATGATCGTATCAGGCAAGGGCACCCCGTGTGATACATCTACCTGTCATGAGCGTGTCACCCGAGAGGGTGCCACCTGACACGGGCGTATTGGGCGAGGCTCCTGCCTGGTATCGGGCTGGAGAGTCTACTATTGTCTGTCGTCCTTCTAGATCAAGGAGGCAACATTTATCTTTATTACTTCAGTCATTTACTCCTTTTACTTATGCAATGTAATCAGACCATTATATGTTTATGGAAATAGAAGAGTTTAGCTATCAGCTGCTATATGTTTGGTACCTTTGTTGGATGATTGCCATGTTTGACATATGAACTCCAGCTTGTACGCTTGGATCACGATTCGATTAGCTACCGAACTGTGTTTTCCCACTGCAACAACCTCGAGAGAGGTGTTGTGGCTCTAGTGTTTGGTCCGATTCTGGAGTACGAGAGTTCCCAGAATCGAGGTTGCTTTAGTAATCTTTCCACTCTAACTTAAGTCCAGCAACCTCGAGAGGGGTGTTGATGCTTGGTTAGAGGTTCCCGCTTCGAGAGGAGGGGTACATGATGTTTCTGTTGCCTCCTGTTTTACTGAAGTTTTCTCCTTCGTACCTTACTATAGCATTAGTGTTATCTCTCTGTCTCCGTTGCACGAAAACCCTAAAAACTGATAATTGCTTAAAACCTTAATCTTCCTCGTAGCTCCAGTTGGAGATAGGTTTCTTTTATTCTATCGGTCTTATCCTGCTGTTCCCTTTGGGAACCTTACCATCTCTCTACCCTTATCGGAGTGTAACGTGTCGATTCAGCGTTCTCTACACTACCACCCTTCTCCCTGTATTTGACCCCGTATATCTACTTCGACCCCGTAAACAAAGTTGCGGGGGCCTAGAAGGTTTCGGGTTATAAATGTAAAAGTCTGACTACTTCAAATCTGCCTCCAATTTTAGGATGCGCGATTTAGGCCGGTCAGTACCATCCCTACAATGGACATGGATACTACCTCTCTCATATGGTAGATCCTTACCCCCATGGTCCTACCACACCAGTAGCCAATTCCTAGGGTTATGGAGTCGCATGGCCCTACCCAAAGGTAGCCCAATCCCTGACTCATGATGACTTGATGGTCCTACCCCATTGGTAGCCATTTACTAAGTCATTTAATGACCTGATGGACCTACCCCATTGGTAGCCATTTACTAGGTCAATCTATAAAGCTACAGAGGGGACTAGGATCTGAGCTAGTAGGCACATCTCTTATGTGATAGTCATATTCACATTATAATTTGCATGAATTAAATCCATCCAACAATTAATTCAAGCCATGATGTAAACATCGATAAAATCCATGGCAAACTAATGCGAGATAATCATAAGCATAACCACATACATGTACATGTAGATTCAGGTGCAGGAATAATCCAAATAACAATGAGCATGCAAGCATTCAATAAGATCCTGAAACAATTATAGAATTTCCTTTTATTACTCATATCATTAAGATCTATTAAATCTAGCTCACTTCTTAGGGTTTCTAGTCCACTTTTAGGGTTTCCATTGCAATTAGGGTTTCCCTTCATCTTTTACTATTTTAAACCCTACTTTAACGCAATTGATTACAAACCCTAATTATCTCAACATCTAATCCTCAGTTTCGGGTTAAAGGAATAAATATCCATTAATTAAGCCCCTTAAACCTCTTTTCATTAAAGTTACCATTTTTATCCCTTTAATCCATGATAAGATCATTATACGCATTTATCATCAATTCATAGTTCATTATGGTCCAAATCACATATGAAATCGATTTGCTATTAATTCCACCTTTTATTCATGAGAAAACCCTAATTACTACATTTAGGGTATTTATCCACAAATTAGGAACTTTAATGCTCAAAATATCTTAGATTCAACATATTCCAACTTTAATCATGAAATTAATCAATTAAAGCCATTAATAGTCGAATTAGTCAACATTAGGGTTTCAAGGCCCATTAAAGTATATTCATGCATATGAAACTCTAAATTAACTGATTATATGCAAAGTTCATCCTTTTTCTTCCTAATGTTCCTTTTTATCATTATCATGCTAATATCAACTTTAATCATCAATTAAACCCTACTAATCACATTAATCATATCAAAATAGGGTTCTTTAAACATTAATACATTAAAGTTGATATCTTCCATTACTTTTCGAATTGCAAAAGGAATCAGGCTTCAATTATATTTTTAATGGATTCCCCTCATTTTTATAAGAAAAATAATATATAGGTTGATTATATTCTGATATATCTAGCATTTTCTATGAATTAACCAAGAATTGACATATTTACCTTAAAGCATAGGCCATGTGGCGCTTCCCCATTGGTTAGCACCAGCACCAGTGCCAGGCCATTCAAGTGGGGTGCGGTTCATTCTCGGTTCTTTTCGGGATCACCCAAAGAGTTGATTCATTTAATCGAACCGTCAGTTGCTGGACCCTGACATCCTTCGTCTTTGCGAGTCTGCGCGCAACCCGTGCGCACAGGATGCCTTCTCGCGAACCCATCGCCGTCGTCTAGGCTCTGCGGAAGCATGCCTCCCACCCGTCCAACCTCTCATTCGTCAAAGGCCACTCTCCGTAGTGGCCTCCTCATGTGCCCCTACACCTTCTCTTTCCATCCTTTCTCCCACTCGCACCGAGAACACAAGGTGGAAGACGTTGCCGAGATGGAGGATACCACCGCCTCATAGGCCAAAGGACGACCTTCCTCATGAGATCCAACCACCCTCAAGACCACCTTTTGTCTCCACTATACACTAGTACATAACTGGCCTTTAGTGTCAGTTATTTAAGGCCTTTAGTGTTGGTTTCTAAGCGACACCTATGTGGGCGCCACTAAAAGCCCAACCTTTACGCGTCGATTCTCAAACCGACGCCACAACCCTTCGCGCGCCACCGAAAACGTGCCGAAAACACGCCAATAGGGGGTATAGGCGTCGGTTATGCTCTTCGAAACTGATACTGAATCACCCACTTACACGGCCATGCTGGCCAACACCGCCGTGGTGTCTGGTCTCATTAGGGAAATCAACGTCGGTTACTAGTATGGCAACCGACATTGTAACCATATATCGTCGGTTTTATACAGATATCAGACATGTATTTTATGTCTGGTCCGCTGCCACGGCCGTGCTGGCCAGCTCGACCATGGTGTAGGGAAATCGACGTCGGTACTAGTATGGAAACTGACACTGTAACCGTATGTCGTCAGTTTTATACAAATAACCGATGCCTATGATTTGATTTGTTTTTCTGTCAGTCTGCAGACCTGTTGTGGCTGGTCACATGATAAGAAACCTACAGTTCAGTTATGAACTACAGGTTTTACGACATCCATTGATATCAGCCAACAACAGGCCACAGACCTACAAAATTAACGTGATGGATAAATTATTATATATGTGATTCACACTCATGTATAAGAAATTTAATTCATATTATTTTTTCATCACACGCATGTAGAAACTAGTAGCAACCTGTAGTTTCATTTATTTCATCTCTTTTCACATTCAGACACATGTAGAAACATTCATGTATTGATGATTTTCACACACATATGACAATTCATAAAAATTCATTCACATTCACACAGAACAAAGTTATTTTATTCATCATCGTCATTGTCATGAAAATCATATTGAAAAATTCCCACTCTTTGCAGGGATTTTGCCCAATCTTCTCTTACATCATCTAATTCATCTCTCGTATAGGGAGCATGTACATCGAAATGCTTTGCACCTGTGTTGAAGTCCTCAGTTTTAAAGACCTACAAAGAGAATGATGTACATATATAATTATAATAATATATAATAAGATTCATATATTTCATATTATCTAACGAGACTATGTATAATACATGTTGTATGTTATCAATTTCTAATACAACATGTTTGATGATTAGGTCCATAAATCGCATCACATAGTAGGCACATGCCCAGCCGTTGTCTTGTGTAGCACACTATAAATTGAAACATACATAATATTCAAAAATACAAATAAGCACACTTCACATAAATAATATATACATTGGAGTTAGGAAATTACTTTCTAATTCTTCCAAATGAGTGTCAGATTTTTTTTTCCTGGGGACCTTTCCTCCAACTTTTTTGTACTCTTGTAAAGCCCTATATATGTTAATGTAACACATTAAATTGCATAATTAAATAATAATGCAGTAACAGATGTTAACAGATATAAAAACATAAAATATTTCTCATGAGAATAATGGCCTTTTAATTGCATGTCCATATACATCCAACTCACTCCCCACATGATCTAGATAATAGACAGTGAATGTCTTGGGGACAATAACTAATAACTCCCAATGCTTAGAACTACAGGTAAGAAATTAGAAAATTAATAACTCAATATCCGCAATAAAAATGTAATTTACTTAAGTCCAAATTACAAGCAAAGTAAACTTACTCGACATTGAATGGAGCTATTATCACTGTCTTATTATTTTTCCAAAATATTCAAAAGCATCATAGCAGTATGAAGTAACTGAACCAGGGTCTGTATCTACAAGACTAATCAAAGATGGAACTAAAAATCCCACATGGGAAAACCCAAAATCTTTACATGTCTTGTATAAGTGGCTGCAAAATATGTATTACGTATGCATTAATATATAAGAAACCAGATTGCCGTATATAAAACAAGGTATATGGATATATAAACCAGATTGCCGTATGCATTAACCTCACCATATCCACAACTCTATCATAGATGTGTTCAGCCATTCATACTTAAACAACTCCAAAATATCTTGTATAAATATGTTGTTTCCGAATGTTTGACCTGCATTAATACGTATCCAGAACTTCTATTAGGTATGCATTAATACGTATGCTAAACTTGTATGAATAGATTGTTATCGTATGATTTACCTACATCATTCTCTGGAATAGTAACATTTATAGGGCAATTTGGATTATGTTCGCCGATCCATACTGCCACACTCCTACAATTAGGATCTATCGAGGCGTATAGGTCCCCTGGAAGCCAACTTGGTAGTCGAGGAGGTGGAGGCCGAGATGTAGCGGGTCTCGTCTTTTTGACCTGTATATATAATTTCATATCAATTGACTCATATATATATACACACTAATAAAGTAAAGTAATGAACATTTATCATACAATATTAGTATAGAGGACATCTGCTTCGGGCCATAATATCACTCCACCTATTGCCTCACCAAGTGTTTCAGCATCTGGGTGTGCATGAGGCAGTGGAAGATTCATCCAGCCAGCGAGTATATGTATGGGGCTCACACGTACCATGCCATCTGGTACCGGACTCCCATGAAACATGCACCCTTTTAGGGGTGGGTAAGCCGATGCATCTGCAACAATATATCCTTCACTTTGTAGTCGGTATGGCTTCAACCCCTACAAATTTATGTAAAGAATGTTATATACATACATACACAAATATATCATCTTGAACAGACTAGCTATTATATATGACATAAAAATACTTACAGAGGACGTACTAGGTGGGTCTATAGGATTACTCCCAACCTCTGTAGTACGAGGAGTAGGAGAAGGGAGGTTCGCCACAGGTACTGTCTCAGTGGCAGTTTGAGACGCCTGCCACTTATGAAATGCTTCCTGGAGTCTTTTATCAACTACTTCCTCGACTCTGCTATCAATTAAGGAATCTACCTATACATGGATAAAAGAAATGCTAGTGTCTAATTATTGAATTCCCTTTCGCAATAATGTTCTAAAATAAGAATAAGTTACCTCATCTTGTGAAAGTCCCGCTTTTGGGATAGGTTTACGCTGGGATGGCCCAAAGAACGCTTTGATGCCCACACCAACGCCTGCACCCCTTACACGTCCAGGATGCTCTGGGTTACCCAGAGCAAATGTCAGTTCATCCCTTGTGCCCTGAGGGATGAACTTGCCTTCCTTCCTCTGCTCGTGCAGCTCCCGCTAAGCACCATCAACAAAAATTCATAAGTAAACATAACAATAATCAATATCGATAGATTGCTCTAAGAGTTTGATTTTTACCATTTTTGCAGCCGCCTCAGCGATTGTGGGCTTCAGTATCTCTCCCTTCTTATTTTGCCTCCCAACTATCCACATAACATGACGAGGCAGAGGTGCGGGAGCAGCAGTAGAGGACTTTGTAGTCTCCTGAGTAGAAGTAGGTTGACTAGACTCAGCTTGTAGTCTTTGGCGAACGCCTGCATATCCTCTTAGACCCATTGTGTGGTCGTGCACATTCACTGCACGCCTTGCTCGTTGAGCATCGCTCTTAGCCTAGTTAGTTAGCATGTTGATTTGGTTAGTAACACTAAAGGTTAATCTTGAATAGGTGAATACATAAAAATGTATATTAATTAAATTGGGAGTGGTGGCGCTTAATACCTTGAATTCATCTATTTTTCTTTGGGTAACAAACTCCTCCCATTCTTTGGGGTCCAAGTAGTTCCATTGATGTGTGGCTTCCTTCTTCCTATATTTATTTTTCAAAGATAATACAAACAAAAATTATTAGTGTAAAGTTAGTGAAATACTGATCAATGTCTAGAATTGGAATCTATCAAGAACCTATTCTCAACATCGCGTATGTTATCTCGGGTGATATTGGTCCTATAGTTCCTTAGGACCCTCCCACAACGTTGCATCACACATTTACGATGCAGCTTTTCATCCAGATCAAATATGCTCTGCAAATTAAATAGAATATATTTCTATTAACTAGTATCCTAAAAATTAGTAATCTACACAAATAGAATTACAAATAATAATAACTCACGCATTGTTCCTTCCATATGTGGTATTTCTTCTCCTTAGGAACTCTATGCCATGATTCTAGGATAAGACTGCAATGGTTGCGAGTAAGAACCCCAAGATATGAAACAAATGAGTTGCGATTCACTCCATATAGATTTCTTGCTTGATCGAAATCCACAACCAATTTGGGTCCATTGCCCCTTTGCTGTATTAACTGGTTCATCATTGTGATGCCCCTCACTTTCTCAATTTTCTTTTACTGCTCATCAAGTGCTGTAATTTCTTCAAGGGGTACATCACCAACCTAAAATTTGATAAAAAACACACTTACATAATATAATTATAAATGAACATATAGATAGAAACCTTAGGGATATATTCTTAAAACTTACATTGTCAGGTGGTGCAAGCATGTCCTCACCCTCATGGTGATCATCAGCACGGTCCTGATCAGCCATCTGATACAAGTATTAATACTTACTCTTCAACAATTCATCACATTTGCAACATTATATACAAGTTCTAGCTTTATCACTCATACTCGTCTTAATACTAAACTTCTAGGGTTTTCAAGAAGTCATCCTTTGTTCAACATTATAAGAATTACATAATTCAGTAATCCATCAAAACAACCCTAAATAGGGAATATTGCCACCTCACACTGATCCTTACGTATATATCATATTCAATTTCAGTAAGACTCAACAAACACTTGTATAATTCATTCTAATACAATTCAAATATGATTTTATAATATTAATTCAATTCCCAAGCATATTGACCACTGACCTGATTTTTAGGCAATATTCACATGAAATAGCATAGTCATATCCATAGAATTTCCCATGGATCGTCAATCAATATAGTATGCAACATGGCCGATCGAGTTAATATAGGGAATACTCAACCGCCACTCCTCTCTATAGATTTCAAACATCATTAAAAAATTAGGAAAGTTTAACAACACATCCAAAATGGAGTTTCCAAAACATAATTAAAATTTCGGATCAATTGGATATACCATTAAAAAGATAAAATTCAAATACTAGACTGCTATATTTCAGTTTGAATACATGACCGATTGAGTTTATCTTGGGTAAAATCGGCCGACAAACAAGTCAAAAAAATCTTCCAACTAATATCTAATTTCTCCAAACCATGTACAAATTTCAACTAAATCCTAGTTGTATATAAAATGCTAAAAATCATTTAGTACACGACTATATTGATCAAATTTTGTATTCATATGTTACCAAAACCCTAATTTTTTTCGATTAAGATTTTCAATTCTCAAACCCTAATTATGTGAATCAAATATGTTTAAATCTTCTCATTAGTTTTAAAACATAATGATTAGATTACCATAATTAATCAAGATTTAAACAATGTAATAATGCATTCATCAACTTAATGAACCTACATATCAAAACTTTTGAGTGGTTGAAGTAGTGAAGATGTAGCTTAAATCTACCTAGAATTCTAAAACTTGAACTGAGAGAGGATAAATATTGTGTAGAATTGATATGTGAGTATATTGTAAACGTCAGTAATATTGTGTAGAACAAAATGCAGTTTGTCATAGAACAATATAGAATATTGATGCATGTAAACCACACATATAAAAACAAAGCACACAACCACAACCATAGGATTAATGGGCGTGCCTGTGATACAGGAAAAGCAAAAATAGGGGGGGGAAGGTCAGGGGAAAACCTAATAATGGGCATGCAGGAGGGCTGGTCATCGAGCAGAAGGGCTCCAAGCGGAGAGCGGGTCGCCGACGTCGGGCAGTAGGTCGTCGGGTGGAGAGCTATAGTCGGGCGGTCGCCGGGCGGAGAGCTCTGGTCGGGCGGTCGCCAGGAGGAGAGCTCTGGTCAGGCGGTCATCGAGCGGAGAGTGGTTGCCGACAGCGGTTGGTGGAAGCAGACGGCGGTAGAGGTGGAGGCAGAGGCAGTGTAGCAGCAGAGGCGGAGGCGGAGGCAGAGCAACGGAATCGTCGGAGCAATCGTCAGAGCAAAAACCCTGATCAGCGGAAATGAATGAAACAAAAGAGGAAGAGTCTGCCTCACGCTGTTAAGTTAACTATAGGTGTCAGTTGCTAACAAAAACCGACAATAAAAACTTTAAGTGTCGGTTTGCAACAAAGCATCGACACTAAAGGGAGGTGAAAATTTTCGCGGTTATTCGCGCGAAAACACAATGGCGTCAGTTATTGTCACACAACCGACGATAAAAAGTGAGAAAATTTCTATCTCGCAGAAAACCTTTAGTTGTCGGTTTCTGTCTTAAAAACCGATGATGTATGTCAATTTTTGGAGATAATTTTTTTGTTGGAAATTTTGGTTTTGGTGGTTACTTTTAGGTGTCAGTTTCTTATTAAGGAACCGACGCTGAATAAAAATGATACCCGTGTCTGGTCACCCTTCACATATTGATGTCAGCTTATTTTATACACCGACACTGTATGGTTTACGTGTCGGTGTATTATTACAACCGACACCATTAAAAGTGACGTTATAAGACATTTCTGTAGTAGTGATAGTAGGTACATGGTGATCCTCACTTTCTTGTTCGTCTACATCCTCAGTAAACCCTAGCAGGTTTGCTTCCTCTCCCGCTGGTCAAGAAGGCTCGCTCCTCCTCTGTGCCCAACTTGCGTGCGAACCTGCCATGAGTTCCTTTACCGCTGGAGGGTTTGGCTGGACTCCTTCTGCCATCACCCACCTATGACAGGCCCTAGTCCACTATGTTCTCTGCTTCCGACCCCTTTGGACCTGACCCACCATGTTGTTACCAATGTTGCTTGTCCTCCCCTTCTCTAATGACTTTACCACCATTGTTCTCTATGGATCCTACCACGCCGGAAAGGAGCGGCTCAGAAAGCTCTGCCCCTTACACAAATTCTTAGACAACAACCCCAGAACGTTGAAGGGGAAAAACAATGGGGAAAGGGTAGGGGACCCAACGAGACGGATGGAAGCCACAACCACGATGAGAGCGGGGGGTAGTTTTGCTACGAATAGTTATGGGACAAGGCCCATCTAGGGCTGCCAACACTAGGTGTCCATCCCCTTACTTATATACAAAGTATGTCGGTCTGTGATTTGGTGCCCAAGTTTGTATCACGTTGGCAAGGCATCACTTTTTTTTAATTTCATATTAACATCATTAATTTGTTGTATTTGTAAAAAAATACTCATCATGATGTCCACGAGAACAATTAGGCAACTATTTCTCTTTCTCTCATTTTTCTTCTTGATGCATCTATGTCCATTATTTCTCATTATCTTGTTTATTCTTCATTAAAATATCTCTTTTTGAGGATTTCTCTTTATTTCTCCTTTATTTTCCTCATTGGTATTCCTTTTAACATTAGGAATCCTTGGGATACGAAATTCCACCAAGGATAACTCAATTATACCTCTTTTCACTTATTTCCCATATTTTATCATTATTTTCAATTTCTTTCCTAATAAAGAAATACTTAATTAATCTTTTCTTTTCTTATTGCTTTCTTTTGGCAACTTTGGACTCCTTGGAACCCAAGGAACCCAAGAGGCACGAAATCCATCCTTGGATTACATTTCTTTGCCTTCTAGAGGTTTCTACCTCTTTCTTTTCTCAAATATTCAATCATTCATTTACTAATTGAATTTTCTTATTATTCGGGCCCAATAGCCAATAAAGCCCACAACACAAACATCAAGGCTATTGTAAACGAAATCCATTTAATCAAACCAAATTATATCATTATTTGTCCAATATGAGAGTTTACATTTCTCATAAGATGAACCCAAAATTGGGGTTGTAACAAGTCCAATGACATCTCTTTGTTGTTGTAGATGTATAACTGTCTTCTAGTTGTACTAGGACTCATTTGTTGCACCTCTTGGTTTGCACCATGGATAGAAGGTTGATGTTGTCCTCCTAGCGATAGACAATGACCTCCACACCTCTATGGAAGTCCACACGGACCATCTAGAACACATGCCATCCTACTAGAACAGATAGAAAGGAGTTGTCCCTCTCGTTGGTGTACTAGTCACCAACTTGCTCTCCCACAATTGTTTCTCCCTTACTATCCCTCCAAATTTAGCAGATAGGACTTTCTCGGGCTCTCTATTGGTTACCACAACCAGAGATGACAACAATTGTTAGAGGCAATTGAGTTGTGTTCTAGGAAACACTCAGTACCCCTCTATTTATAGGAGGGGTTAGGGTCTGGGTTTGCAGTCTGTGTGGGAGTGTAAAGGACCAGAAGTTCATGAATTTTCACAATACAAGTGTTGAACCAGTCAGTTGGAAATCAAACTGGTCGATTCACATGTCAGCTAATCTTTTCACTTGTTGAACCAATCATTTCACCATGTTTCCCAATCACATTTGAATTAGTGAATTCGAATCCAATTAGTACACAACATGATGTCAGTACTAATCGTTGATACAATCAAATTTCTCCATGAATTGGGTGTCTCTCTTGGTGAGTTAGTCATCTCATGACCCCATCCGGTCGGTTGGTTCATCTGAGTTGATTGGTTCACTAATTAAACCGATCAATTTGCTCCTCAGTTTAGGGAGAACTCAGTTAATTCAATAACCAATCAACGTAACACTCCAATTGGTCATTTCATCACATGAGCCAATCGGTTGGGAGTCCAGTCAGTGATTTGTTTCTTGAATTGGATACCTAAACACTTAAGTAATATCTGATTATCATTCAAGATCAAAACTCCTCTTCTAGGTCATGACCTATGTGTGTAACCGTATAGGTCCCATATTACGTTGGAAGTGAATGCCCATAACTAGTTATGACATCACAAGAAATGATTGTTGCCTAGTACATCAATTCTACCCAAGTAAATGGAAATTTGGAAAACAACTTCAACCTACAATATGTGTATGGTGATATAGTGTTTGTATAGTTCCTTTGTCACTAAGATCTAGATTGAACTTGAGGCATGGAGCATTCATCCTCTTCAACATTCAATCTTGTTCCTTGAACCAGAGTAGATTGTCTGAGATATATGCAAGCTCAATATAACAAATTGACTCACATGTGCATGGACATGCATTTCTCAGTCTCACTAATAAAGAGGCCTAGGATATCCTACTCCCATAGGAGGGACAAATCTCATCTACATCACTCACAGTCTATCCCCATGTGTCACAGTCACCCAATCATCACCTTTATGGTAACCCTTATTCAAAATTATGTTTGATGATGTCAAAGCATAACGAACAACATGCGATGAGTGTAGTGACTTTAGGTGTAAGAACCACAATCACCACCAACACTATGAGAGTTAACTATGACTACGATGGTAGTGGCTTCAATGTGTCAGTCTCATGGTGGTTCTTTTTGATACACTATTCTATAACACATATATGTGCGCTTGGTTTGATATCACATATCATGAAAAATGAGATTCTATCATCAACCAACACACACTCTAGTCTCTGTTTTATAGTTGTCTATCTATCTTCCATAATAATAACTGACTAGGCATAATGAGAATGTATATACTCTTAACATACGTATGATCTCATTGTTGAAGTCACGTACTTGAAGACACACGTCATTGAGTAATATCATTCTCTAGACATTTATTATGTTACATCATTATCTCATAAATGAATAAAATAGAATAAAATGGAAGCTTACCTTTTATTGATAATCAAACCATTTAGATATTATGTCATTACAATCTTCATATGCTTGGCTTTCTGGGCATACATACCAATAGACTCCCATTTGCACTTAGAGCCAATCACCCATGAATCATATTCCAAGTGATCTAACATGTCCATCATGCTTCTGCTACAAAAGTGCCTTTGTCAAGGGGTCAACAACATTGTTTTCAGTTGGTACTCTGCAAATGGAACCGCCTTTCTACATGGTTTGAGAACTGATGTGATTTGGGTTCCTTAGCTTGTGCAATAGCTCCATTGTTGTCATGATATAGCTCAATTATGTCATTGGTGCTTGGAACAACCCCAAGTTTAGAGATGAACTTTTTGATCCATACAACCTCCTTTGTTGTATTCGATGCAACAATATACTTGGTCGTTGTTGTAGAATCAAAAATTGTCTCTTTCTTAGAACTCTTCTATCTTATAGCTTTGTTGTTTAGGAAAAACACAAATCCTTATTGCAATCTATGATCATCTTTATCAATTTGGAAGCTTGCATAGGTGTAACCTCTTACCACAAACTCTTCCTCTCTTCCATATATGAGGAACTAATCCTTATTCCTTCTCAAGTACTAAAGTATGTTCTTCACGGTTGTCCAGTGAGCATCACCCACTGAGATTCCACAAAACTTTGTGATTCTCTTTCTTCCTTTTATACATATATCGATTCATTATTTTCTTGTTGGTCTCGAACCTCTTTGAGTTCCACTTTATTCCCACTGATTCCTCATGAAATAAATTCATTTTAAGGAATACAACATCTCTAGCAACAAACACTTTGATTTTAGGTAGGGAATAAAAGTAATATCCTTTAATCTCCCTAGGATATCCAACAAAATAACACTTATCTAATTTAGGGCCAAGATTTTCAAGAAACATATTCCTTACATAAGCTCTACATCCCCAAATATTCATAACAGACACATTGGGATGCTTCCCATACCATATCTCATATGAGGTCTTTTGAACCAACTTAGATGGTACTCGGTTCAGTGCAAACGCGGCATTTTCTACAGCATACCCCCAGAACATAGTCAGAAGCTTAGCTAAAATCATCATTGATTGCACCATATCCAGTAATATGTGATTCCTTCTTTCTGGTACACCATTATGCTGAGGTGTTCAAGGTGGAGTCCACTGGGATACAATCCCATGGGATCTAAGAAGGTCCTCAAACTCTTAACTTAAGTAATCCACCTCAATCAGAATGAAGTTCCTTTCTTTTGCCAAGTTGGTTTTTTACTTCATTCATAAACTCCTTGAACCTGTCAAGAGTTTTTGACTTATGTTTCAACAGATAAACATTATTATACCTACCGAAGTCATTAGTGAAGATAATGAAATACTGATACCCACCTCTAGTGGTTGTTCTAAAAGGCATGTAGACATCAATATGTATGAGTCCTCATATATCACTAGTCCTCCCATTGTTACCATTCAAAGGGCTCTTAGCCATCTTTCCCATCAAACAAGATTCACACGTCTCTATTGATTCGAAATCAAAAGAGTCTAGATAACCATCTTTATGGAGTCTAGATATGTGTTCTCATTTATGTGCCCTAGAAAACAATGTCAAATGTATGTTTTGTTGTAGTTTTTGAGTTTTGGTCTTTTGGTATTCACATTATAAATATTTGTCTTTAGATCTAGCAAATAAAGACCATAAGACATTGGGGCACTTCCATAAAAAAATCCATCTTTAGAAATAGAACATTGACCATTCTTAATATGAAATTCATATGCATCATTGTCCATACAAATACAGAAATGATGCTTGTATTTATGGAAGGTACAAAATAGCAATTCACCAACTCTATTACAAGCCCTGTGGGTAGAGATATATTATAGGTTCCAACTATAATGGCTACAACTCTTGTGCCATTTTCAACTCATAATTCCACCTCGCACATTCCCAAAGGCCTACTTCTTTTCAGATAATGCATATTCAAACATATGTGTGATCCACATCCGATATCTAGTACCCATAATGAAGAAGTAGATAAGTTTATCTCAATAACATATATACCTGAAGTTGAGATTTGCATCCTCATCTTCTTCTTCCTAAATTCCTTCAAGTACAAAGGATAAGTTCCTCTTGTACTTTTCTTTCTCCTCATCTTGAGTGTTGTAGATCTCAATTGGGGCTTAGCCTCAGAACTCCTTATTTCTTTTCTTTCATCCTTAGAATCAACTCCATTGATCACTATCACGAGTTTGTCCTTCTTCATTCTTGATTCGACATGAATTAGCATACCAAGCAAATCTGACATTGGTCTGGCCATTTTATTCAGGTGATAACATGCAATAAAGTGTCTATATGATTACGACAATGATTTCAGAATCATATCTATGGCACACTCTTGTCTCAAAGAGAATGTCAATTCTTCATGATGATACACATTTCCAATAATATTGAACACATGTTCTTCTACTAAGTTTCCCTCTGTCAGCTTACACTCAAAGAGCACATTTATGATATTGTTCCTTTCTTTCTTTGTGAGATCATGGTTCACTTTCTTAATATGTTCTACCATCTCAAGAATCCCCATGTCCTTGCACTGCTTATGTAACTCATAGTTCATGATGCTTAGCATAAGGTACTTTATCTTCAAGGCATCATTGGCATGCTTCTAGTAAGCATCCACTTTTTCCCTAGGTGCATCAAGAGCAGGTATTTCTGGCACTAGTTTAACAAGGACGTAGAGCTTGCACTCTTTATTGAGAACCTTCTCAAAGTCCAAAACCAGTTGTGTAAATTTGTCATGTCAAGTATGTCCTTCCTAAGGACTGACCGCAATATTGATTTGTTCATCATTTGATTCTACAAGGGAAAAATTACATTTTGTCATAAACCCTTTTTGATTTGATTTGATTCAAAAAATTTGACGATATTCAGTTACATCATTAATTAAGTATCACTCCCACTATTTTATTCAAATTGATATCCCTCACATATCAATTCAGAACATTGCAACATACAATATTATAGTGAGCCAAGATCCAAAATAATTCAACTATTACCCTGCCAACGCCAACATCCATAGTCAATTATCAAGCTAGGAAACTTTTGCCAATTGCAGCATATGAAACTCTTGGATAGATGATATGTGCAACTCCTTGCCATAATCACCTCGATCCTTTTGGTTCTTAATCTCATTAAGACCACACAGTTATGCCTGATCCAAAAGCTGACACAATAATAATGCACCCCGCTTGGTGGGCCCACATCATTACCATCACACTTCCATGAGATAGATAGTGAACCACCCTTGGGTGTCCACGCTTAGTTGATCAAGCTTTTCATGTGTGCCACTTTTGGAAAGCATCTAAGACTTAATATTTGATCGAGGGAGTTTGTATATATAAATACATATACTCTATCTAATCACCAAATATATAGTATGTATCATATACATGCTATATCGCACGATAAAAACATGTCATAAACAAAATGTGATGGTCATGGCCATCCTAATGTAATTCCACAGAGCCACAAGGAATTACCACAACCTAAAGTCTACATCACATATAGAAGCATGTTGTTGATGAAGATCCATGCTTGCTGATCCGGGTTGATCGGTCCAACCCTTGAACCGATTGCCTCACCTCTTGGCCGGTCGGTTGGACATCTCACTGGTCGTTTGATTCACGATCCATCATTTTTTGGGTCCTCCAGCCGATCGGTAGGTCCACTAGATGATTGGTTTGGCTCGTACTCCTAGTCCTCCTTGGTCCTCTAGCCGGTCAGCTCACCTCTGAGATGGTCAGTGGGTGTGGTATGAGCATCCTTCTTCTTTGTCGTAATAGGAAAGTAAACTATCCTACTATTATATGATTATAGAGAAAGGTCAAGTTACATTTGAGGGGAGCACAATTAGAAGAGAATAATACTTCTACAATTGGAAGATAAGATAGAGGCTTAGTATGTAAACTGAGATAAAATAGGATTAACCAACCACACAACCATGCATAGATAATTAGGGTTATTGGTCATAACCACGCTACACATCCACCATAAAAAACTCACTTTTAGGGCGACGTGTGTAAATTGCATATATATTTATATATACATATATATACACACACATATATATATATACATATATATACATATATATATATACATATATACCTATATGTGTGTATATATATAAATATATATATAAATATATATGTATACACATATATACCTATATGTATATATAAATATAAATATAAATATATATATGTATATGTAAATATATATATAAAAATGTATATATATATATGTATATATATATACATATACATGTGCACATGCTTTATTAAATGTTGAAGTTATATAAGAAAATTTAATACATCGAAAAAAATTTAAACTCTTCATTTTTTGTGTATTGATAAAATTAAATACCAGGTATGTATAAATATATAATTGAATTATATGCTTCCATATTATTGTGCATATGTATATAAATCTAAAATCCTAATAATATATAATATAGTCAAAGGAAACCATATTATGTGCATTATGTCATTATATATGTGGTTCTTTCCATTGATCACCTATCAAGTTTTGAAAAATCTTTTGGAAATTGAATAATTCTTTGAAAAAATGCATATATTAGTGTAGTACAAACTAACAATATTCTATATATAGGGAATTTTGTTTATAAGTAAACATGTAAATGTATGAAAATGGAAAATAGAAAACACCATGTAGATGCCATAATATTCAGATATTGTGTATGTATGTTATATACAAACATATTTGCATAATTAAATATAGACTAAAACATTTATATTATTAATTGCTCACTTTTAGAAGAATAGTGAATGCTTGAAAGAGTGAGGTTATATTATTAGTAAAGATTTGGTTGATGATTAACACAAATTATGTGGATTCAAAATTAAGGAATATGAATGGTAGATCAAAGAAGTGACAAAAATAAATAAAAGAAAATGGAGACAAAGCATTGGGAAACAATGGATGAAGTCATGCTATATCTTAGGAATTAGGGGGAGTATGATATGTAGAGGTAAATTTTCATGCTGCAAAAAGACTGAGTGCGCCAATAAGTGCTAACTTAAAGCATTTACATCAAAACTATCTTGTAAATCAACAAAATATGAAATATGTATTCAAACTATGTTTAGTATTTACATTTTATATAAGGTAGTAAGCTCCTATTTTTAATAGACACATAAACCTTAGTTTATAGAAAATATCATATTTTTGATAAAAAAACTTTCAAAAAGCTATTGATATGTAAATTAAATTTACATTTAAAAACAAACTATCTATTTAAGAAATTATCCACATATTATTGTGTCATCCAGTTATGCACCATTGTGGTTTATAAAATTCACCTTAATATGATATATTTTGAAAAATATTATAAACTTTTGTTTTATAGGAACTAAAATTATCTATAAATCCTTGTTCATAATCACTTTTTCACGAATTTTTTTGAATCTTTTTTCTAAAGATGAAATAAAAGTTGCTTTCAAACTATCATATATGTAATTCAATATATTTTACCAACTTTTAAATTTTGGCCTTGTCATTAATAAGAAACCCTATGTGATATGCAATACAAGATTTTTTGTTTTATTCAATTGAACTTACCTTGAAATAATAATAAACTCTATGTTTTATACATATGTGGCTTTTATATCCATATATTTTTTAATTACACTCCTACTTATAGTGATATCCTACTTGATAAGTCATTTTCTATAATTTTTTATATTTGATATTCTAATAGTTCATTGAAATCAAATTATGTGTCAAACAATATTTTAATATTCAAAGCATAAGAAAATATATAAATATTATATTATAACATTAAATGAAAAAATGTAGAATAAAATTAAATAGAAAACAATTGGAATTAAATTACATACTTGTTTTGTATAGTTATATATTTAAATTTATATGTTTGTCAATTCCATCAAATATAATGCAATAACATATGAAAAATAAAAAATATGCAAGTAGGTAAAAGTTGTAGAAATAAAAGCAAGCCATTGGATATATATATATATATATATATATATATATATATATATATATATATATATATATATATATATATATAGTCAGGCTAGAATACACTCGAGTGTATCCGGAGCGGAATACACTCAAGTAGTTTTTCATGATGCAATATTTTTTTTGAAAATCTAATCTGTTGATCTTATTAAACATCTCGTGAACAACTCATACGCAAAATTTGAGCACATTTGGATATGTATAGCTCATGTTATGAAGACCGCAAAAATTATGCATTTCAAATTAGTTTCGCGCGTCGATTTTGTTGCCCTTGGATGAGTGACTTACACTCATCCAAATGGGCTCAAAATTTGTATGTAGCCTAGTTATAGTATGACAGTGAAGATCAACAGTTTACATTTTGTAAAAAATAGTCTTGATATGCAAACACACTTGAGTGTATTCGTGCGATCCGTACACTCGAGTGTATTCTAGCTTGACTATATATATATATATATATATATATATATATATATATATATATATATATATATATATATATATATATATATAATCAAACTCCTACTTATAGTGATATACTACTTGAAAATTGGTTTTCTACATTTTTTATATTTAATATTCTAATAGTTAGTTGAGATGAAATTATGTGTCAAAAGCTACATACAACAAGTATGACAAAATATGTAAATATTAATATTTTAAATAAAATAAAAATATGTAGAAACAATTAAATAGAAAAAGTTAAAAAAAATGACATACTTTGTTTAAATTAGTCAACAATAAAATAGAAAATAAGAAGACATGTTGAGCATTTATCACCAACAAAACTAAAAGTAATTCATCATTGTAGTTTGAAACAATGCATTCATTAAATGGTAAATAAAAGTGTGTCATGCATGTAAATTTTTTAATCAAATTTAAAAACTACCAATGTAAAGTATGTACGGTATGGAAACATTGATCTCAATTTTTTAAAATGAAAAAAAACTAAAACATATTGAAATATATTGATAAAATCAATTTATAAAAAATATTACAAATATTTAAATTTTCAAATGAAATCATAAGTTGAATTACGCTCATGGTGAAATGAGTATAAGGCTCTCATGTTGATTCCAAAAATAATTGAATAAATGCGTAGAAGATATAAATTGAACTCTAGTAACTTTTAAATAATTTTTTTGCACAAAAAGTACTTTGTTATACTACATACGACTATAAAATATATTACAATGCAAATAAGATGGACTTAGAAGAGAAGTTTGAACCATATAATTGGGCCACTATTCTACAAATAAGGAAAAATATATAAACAATCGAGAAAAATGACATGAAATGCATCAATTTCAAAAAAAGTTAACTCACATTCACATACAATTGAGATCATTATGTTTCTCACATATTCTAAGATGGTGTTGCAGTATCATGTTTTCAAACACAAAATGGGTTTTGATTCCCTATTCCGGTTTCAATACAACAAACATATATTGACCATTGGATTTCTAAATAAAAGGAAAGTAAAGACAAACTTTTTGTTAGAGTATAGGCTTACAATCTATGTGGCACAAGACCGTCACAGGGCGTCAGAACAGTAAATTTGGTCACACACAAAATTAGTCATTTTTATCTCACTTATTAAGCACTAAAAGGACGCACATGTAAGTCCTTAGTAGACCCCTCTATAAAAGAACATATTACATAAATGACAACCGTGGACAATCGATCTCGTCAGCCAAAATTGAAAAGGCACACTCATATTTTAAGAAGCTTCCGTCAAGTCAATATCACTCTATTTGTTGGAAGAGTTCCGGCAATCTAGTCGTGTTAGCTGTAAAATTAGTACTTATTTGTATAGGTTAAAGCTACAACCTAATCATCCACTCATTCGTTCAAATTTCACCGCCACATTAACTTGCATGATCTAATAAACAATTATGGTGTGTACCTACCTATATAAGGATGGGTCCAAATCTTCTGTATTCAACTTCTGTTCCAATTTCTGTCCCACAATATCTGGTCCCTTGACTTGTGGATCCCATTACAAAGTGTATTGTCCAGATGTGTCGGCCACATTGTCCTCAGAGAGGATGTGTATTTAGAGCAAGGAAGAAGTATACAAATAGATGTTGTGTTATCCATGCACGCTTCAGATGTTGACATAGACGATTGAGCCACTGTGTAGCCTACGTGAATGCTGGCCATTTCTGTAGCAATGTTGGGTTGCTTAGATATTATCGAGTCGCTTCATTTGCTAAATTGATGTTTACCAACCAGGATGCAAGCTGCAACCCACATAAGAGGCAAGTTGCCACTTTCCGCTGAGCAGGAAAAGAAAACCAGAGTGGCGGCAGTGCCGTTGCCTCTGGCTACATTATTGGTGGCGCCAACCTGAACATTCACCACACTATTGGTGGTGCCTCTGTCGATCAGTGGTGTCAGTGTCCCTAACATGATTTTAATTCAGCATATTTAACTGATCGAGTCGTATGTTTAGTTGTATTATTAAAGACACTTAAAATGAACACCACATGGGTGGTGGCCTTTCCTACTTCTGATTAATTTATTGTTGTGTAGGATCGAGTGTTTGTCTAGGTGAGACTGCATCACACCAAAGTTCCCAACCAACAAGTTGGGATGCTACAGAGAGTGAAGGGGATGGGGTGGAGTTATTTAAAAGATACCAAAAGGAACAGGTTGGACAATATTGAGAATCACTGTGGCAGCCAAGCAGTACGCCACCATCAGTTGGTTTGTGAAGAGCTTAAGCAGGTGGGTTTTGAGTGCAAAAACCACAATGGGGAACAGGACTCCCAAGAACAAGGACGTCGACACCACATGACGATGGAGAACTTAGCCGCCTTGGGATCGCCGACGTCAAGCTCGTTGGATGCCTGAACACTGAAAGGAGAAAGGGCAGAGATTTGTTATAGAATGATGATTGAGATTTGGTAGTTATCGTACTGAGACTATTACTGATGAGTGATCATGATATAGAAAGGTGTTTCTACAAAAAAATACATGACAGCCGCTCAGAATCCTCGCAATGTCATCAAGGCCGACAGCTGGTAGTTCATGTTGTTTAAGACAAAGACTTCATGAACAAGGACGTCGACTTACCAACGCAGAATATCCTGCAATCGACACCGCTAACATAGCCATCCCAAGCTTGTTGAGCCGAATGTGGATGCCAAGCCCGACCACAATATCACTGCCATGACCCAGACTTTGCTTTGCGTCTGGAAGAACTTCTAGAGCGGGAAGTTGGCGGCGTGCACGACCAGCTGACGTATGAACAATATGCACTACTTCCCCGTGAGCACCGCCGTGACCCGGGGTTGCCGCAGGACCAAGAGTACAGGGGTCGACAGTGTTGAGGTGACCAATGAAGGTGCAGGTGACGAAACCCAAGAAGAGTCTGACCGCTTGCGGTGGGGATAGGAACGGTCTCTCGTTTCAAGAGGGGAGATGGATTAGGCGAGGAAATCGTGGGATTAGTTGGAGACTTGGAGGGGACCGTGGGGATAATAGGTTAATTGAGAAACAACTCTTTCTTGTAGACGTGGATGTTAAAAGAGATAACTAACCATTCGCCTGATTTGTGGTGTTGTTGGGACTGATAGATATCATAATTATGTTCATAGTTGCGGTTATCTGCTTCGACTTGTGACATAAGTAAAAAGATTAGTGGATATTATTGTGGCCTACGGTTACAACACAAGAAATAGAACAGAGAAGTTAGGATTCGTAATGGGGAGAGAATAATGTGGTTTGTATGGGAGTCATTTGAAGATGTGTGAATGGTACGTGGGGTGGGGTGGTGGGCACGGGAAAAAAGATTTTTAAAAATAGAAAAAAGTGAAGAAAAAATGTGAGAAGAGAGAGAGTCAAGGAGAGGACAACATTTCAAAATATTTCTTACTGATTGGCCAGAGATGTAAAAATAGAATTGACTATAATTAGTTAGAAAAACTCCCTCTTTTTATAGTAGTAGTAGTGTATGTGTGTGTGTGTGTGTGTGTGTGTGTGTGTGTATATATATATATATATATATATATATATATATATATATATATATATATATATATATATATATATATATATATATATATATATATATATAAAGTTTCTAATTTTGTGTGGTGTTTGATTGGACAAAATTATTCACACTGCATGCAATAATTAAAAATTAAAATAAAAAATCTGATCATATCAATTATTTCAAAATATAGTATATTGATGTGGCCCTGATACCATTTTAGGGAAATATGGCTATAGAATATGCAGCGGAAATAAAAAATTTAGTACCATATTCCCCATAAACCAGCAGATCGCGTCAACAACTATATGATGAGAAGGATGGTTTGGAGGATATACCTAGTCCTGGAGCAAGTCGAGCTACAACTCCTCATCATTATACATGTGAAAGTGTCTTCTAGTTGCATTGGGACTCGTCTGCTACGCCTCCTAGTCTGCACCAAAGACATCAAGTTGGCGTTGTCCACCTAGCGCCAGACAACGAACTCCACGCCTCTATGAAAGTCCATATGGACCGCCTAGAACTCTTATTGTCCTACTAGAATGGATAAGAATGAGTTGTCTCTCCCATTAGTGTACTAGTTACCAACTTACTCTCCCACAATTGTTTCTCCCTTGCTAACCCTCCCTTTAACGGGTAGGACTTTCTTGGGCTCTCTATTGGTTACCACAACCAAAGAGGACAACAATTTTCAGAGGTAATTGAGTTGTGTTCCAGGAAGTCCCCAGTACCCCTCTATTTTTAGGAGGGGTCAAGGTTTGGGTTCCCAGTCTGTGTGGGAGTGGAAAAGACCGAAATATCATGAATTTTCAAATCTTGCGAGTGTCAAACCGGTCAGTTGGCAACTGAACCAGTCGGTTCACATGCAATTCGATCGATTCACTTATCGAATCATTCATTTCACCATGTTTCCCAATCGCATATGAATTAGCAAATTCAAATCCAATTAATGCACAACATGATGTCAGCATTAATTCTTGATACAATCAAATTTCTTCACAAACTGGATGTCTCACCCTACAAGCCATTCATCTCACAACCCTAACCAGTCAGTTGGTTGAGTCGAGTTGATTGGTTCATCAAGTGAACCGATCAGTTTGCTCCCCACTTCAGAAAAAACTCAGCTAATTCAATATTGGTGTGATCTTCTCAAGGTCACACACTAGCCAACTAGATGGTGACTAGATGCAACCCTAAGGGAACAGACACACACAATGGATCTTTCAAAATTTATATATGGACATATTCCAACACACTGGCTTAACTAATCACACGTACCCGCAAGCGCATGGGTTCGAGCTGTAGTATAGGCAAGTGGAAAGATTAGGGTCGATCCTCAAGAAGTAAGGGGGCACCATAGCTAAATTAATGTGAGCTATATTCCTAAAGTAGAGAGTAGGGTTTCATGGTTTAAAGGTTGGATTTGGTTGATTATTCTACAATTGCAAGTAATTAACAATAAGAAGGAAACTAGATTAACAAAAATCTTATATTACCCTAAGCAAGTTAAGACTAAGAAACTAGGCAAGACAATCAACTAAACTAGAGCAAGGAGCTACACTACACTAGCAATGCAATTTATTAACTAAGAGGCAATCTAAGAAATAAGACAATCAAGAGCCTA
This sequence comes from Alisma plantago-aquatica, assembly GCA_963693085.1. Classification (NCBI taxonomy): domain Eukaryota; kingdom Viridiplantae; phylum Streptophyta; class Magnoliopsida; order Alismatales; family Alismataceae; genus Alisma; species Alisma plantago-aquatica. The sequence goes on from OY856412.1 coordinate 982,427,737, forward strand.
AGTTATCACTAGCTAACTAAAGTAACACAAGCAAGCTCAAAAGAGCCTTAACTACTTAAGCAAGACCTAATTCTCAAGAACTAAGCAATTAGCTAAGAAGTAACAAAGGCAATTAACTAAACTAGCATTAACAAGCTAAAAAGGAAAAGGTGGATTTTAAGCAATAAGATGGATAGGTGGGCCATTTGGGAATGAAACTTTGATATTAGTTGGGGGAGGTTACATAACAAGCACACTTTATATCTTCAATGTAGATTACCAAATCAAACAACAAGGCAAGTGCCATTGGAATATAACCTATACTACTAGTTGGAGAACTAGGGATAGGTGTAATTCTAATAGGACTTGGCAAGTCTAGGTTTCTAGGTTAAGTGGTATTAGGGAAATTGAGAGCCAAGGGTAGGAATGGGAATAGAGATGAGGGTATTTCACCTCATGTTACTTGCCATCTAGCATTTAGGAAACTCTAGGCAATCACACTAATCACACTTACACTAGCTACTTAGATCTCACACCTACTTGTAGAAGAAGGGAGTTGTATGTAGGAATAAAGAGGGCTAGATAGGGATCCACTAATTGGACCTAGGAGACATTCCTTAGATAGCCACATACGTTCCATTTTCTCATAGAAGCTAAGTGGCATCAAGCATTATAAAATAAGCAAACTATGTTTAAAAGTACAAACCACATGCAAGATAATGGGAAATGTGATAGAAGCAAGAGGCAATCATTATAAAATGGAAATATGTTCAATACAAGTTATTTTCCCCCAAAATGGTATCAAACTAACATTTTAACCCCAAACAACCCACCACTAGGGGCTTAGCTAGACATGCTCATACAAAAGAGAAAAGAAAGGAGAAGAAATGGATATGAGTCCATGTAGTTGAAAGTATCTTATTCTTCTTCATCTCCTAGCTGTTGTAGCACGTGGATCCTCCTCCAAGGTGGGTGAAAAACATGTAGATATGGGGGATTATGGTGGATAACCTAGAAAACTAGGTTTGTATGGTGGAAATAGAGTGGAATATCGAATGTGAGGTAGGTGAGTGGAGTAAATGCAAGGAAGTGGATGAGAGAGCTCTAGAGCATGCAAGTAGAGGCTAAGAGAGGTTAAAATTCAGATACATAGGGGTTACATACCTTTTAGAAGATTCATATTCACATCCATTTCATCAACTAGAGTGTTCCATATCCGTTTTCCCTAGTTGTCAACATTACACATGCATTAGTATTTATAAGGCTTAAAGCACAGGAAAAATCCTAATTTTGGAACTTATTTTAAAAATCACGAGTTAAGACTCAAAACCTAGCCCAAACGGTTAGTCATATTCTCCTGATTAATAAAACATATTTTATTACCCAATTTGGAGTTAAAATGAGTTAAATACACATTTTAGATCATTTAAGGTGACTAGAATGATATTTTAAGATAAACTTCGAAAAAAACATTTAGAAATAGAACCAAGTAATTCCTAATATTATTCTGATCGATAAGACATATTTATTTACCAAAAACAGAGTTAAAACACTTTAATTATCATTTTATAACACTTTATACATTTAAATTGGGGTTTGAATTAATTATCAGATTTGGGATGGAAAACATGGTTCAAAACTTGAAAATTCAGATTCTAAAAAATTTTAGCTTTCCAACGAGTATTTATTTATATTTTTTTGATATTTGAGCAATTTCTATGAATTAAACAAAACTGACCAATCAGATTTTAAATAATTGCTAAATGGGTTGAAAAGTAAAGTTTCAGATGACGAAACTGCCCCTGATGAGAGAATAAGGAAAGGAGGGTGCGCAGTAGCAAAGTGGTAAAAAACACCCGAGCTTCTTCAAGCTCTAGCGCAGCCATGGCGTCGTGGGTGTAGCTAGGTATTTTGGGCGTTTTTGCGTTTCTCAACCAAACAGGGTGCAAAGATACTCAAAACGAAGAGAATCGAAGGACGAACTTACTAGACCAATCTATTTTGATGCACGAGCTGCCTAGCACTAGGGAGAGGAGCCACAAGTACAGATAGAAAAGCTCCACGTTGCCGGCTACATACACGTTCTCGGACAAAATTGATGGCTTGGGCAAGTTGCTAAGGGGCCGACGGAAGTGTGGGGCTAGATATATATAGGTGTGGATCGGTGTGGATGCAGAAAGGAGGTGGACGTGAGAGGCCTTGTCCGGTGCCGCTTGGCGTTTCGGCTACACTGCGCCTCGCTAGACAAGTGAGGGCTCAAATGAACCGGGGGTCGCTACAAACCTGTAGGTGAAGAAAGTACTAGAAAAGATAGAGAAACGAGGGAGAAAGGTGGAGAGGAAGTGAGCCGCGTCTTCGCGGCTACTGTTTTGGTTAATCCAAGGTAGGAGACAAAGAGCCTCCCGTTGGATGGGATCCTTGTCCAACCTGGACCATTGGGTCGCGATCCATGATAGACCAAGCACGCGTGACAGCCATTTAAAGGCTGGACTTTAGCTTAAATGATGCAATTCAATGATATATCGATTGCTATTATGTCACACTATATTAAGAAACTTGTTTAATGCATTTGGAAGGTCAAACGAGCTCCAATTAACCTCAAATTTTAACCCCAGGTTGCTAATTACGTCTAGATTCATTTTATATAATTAGATTTTCATTTCACTCAACCTTTGGCCTCCAATAATTATTTTGATTATTAAAGCACATATTAATATAATGCTTGAGCAAATAATTATGTGTTGCTTTTATAAGCAATCCTTGGTTTCCAAATCTGAGATTTGGAGTCCAAGAGTCCTCCACTCACTAATAGCATGCATTTGCAGGTTTTATTAGCCCATATTAAGAGTGAGGTATGGAAGTGTGTTATAATTCACCATTTTAATTTACACTATATTAAAAGTGTATAAAATAGTTTTGAGGGGTCAAATCAACTCCAAAAGCCACCAAATTTGAACCATTAGTTCACATTAAAGTCTAGAACAATTCTATATAATTACTTTCTCGTTTTATACATAATATGGCCCTTAATTACAATTTGTATATTAATGTGTATATTAATAAATTAAAATGAATGAATTATATGAAAATACTCCTTTTAATGGATTATGTGAGTAAAATTCGAGATATCCATCCATTATTAACTTTAAGAGCAAAATACCACCATTATAATCTATGTTGATATATTATTATCATTTTTGAGGAGAGAGAAGGAAATTAGGTTAATTACTCTCATATATTAACACAAATACACATTATTACTAATATATTTATCCAAAAAGCTCCAAATTAACATTATCTAATTATTATCTCTCATTAAACTCCATTTTGCATAATTAGTCCTCTATTATTACCTTAAGTGGGTTATTTGTGCAAATACCCCTTTATTTTCATAAATGGGAGCAAAAATGGAATTTCACCATCATTAATGCTCAAATTGCACATAGAGTCCAAAAATGATTCAAAAGGATGGGAAATTTATGAAAAAGGTCCAAATGGACTAGAAGGCAAAGAAAAGCTCAAAAGTGGGTAAATTGCAGGGAAGATCCTGGATTTCAGTATGTTACAACACTCCACCCCTTAAAGAGGATTTCGTCCCCGAAATCACAACAAGAGGGAAGATAGGGTGAGTGTGTAACATCCCAACCTTAAACAATTAGGTGGGTATTAAAAGCTCTACACATAAGCCATGTCTTACTAAGGTTTCCACAAAACCTATATCCTTTTATCAAACACAACATAATCAACATTTTTGCCTTATTAGCATAATATCCATCATGAAGAGGTATCATATTTATTATACTATCACTTGTGCCACATTTTATTCAAAACAATTACATCTCAATATTATATCATGTGTATTTCCCTCATCAAGGGTTTTAAGCACAATTAGGGTTTTCTAAGCCATTTCAACATTTATTAATGTATTAGGTCAAAAACCTTAATAACATGAATTTATTTTCCATTATCCTCTTAAACTATCATGTAGAATTATCACAAATTATTTTGTAGAAAAAGTTAATATTATCCAACAAGTTATACGCCTATAATAATTCCTAATAATGTTCATATTGCACATTTTCATATCATCTTTCATACTCATATTAATGACATCATTAATCATTTTCGTCCATTACACTTTATATTATAAATTATACATATTTTACATCACATTAGGCATTTATGAATATTTATGTGAATCCAATTATTAATTTTAGTGAATAGGATGTAACATATTAAATATTAATGAATTAATTCATATATCAAGTTATGATGAGGTGTTCATTAGAGAACAAGGTGATATACCTTACATATGTTGATAACTTAGTGACTATAATCCACTTATATGTATCAAGGTATATTATGTGATGATGACACCTAATGTCACTAATGTATCATATAAAGGTATTCAGGGTATATATATGTGTATGTTGTCAAAGTTAGATGATTACATATTAGGGTTTAGATCAACATGATCATTACATGTTAAAGTATCCTTATGGTGCTTTGTACATACACATTTTACCATTAGGGTGGCATAGTCAACGTTATGTATCTTCACAATTAGTAATGAGTAACTCATTATTATGTGCATCAATAATATGTGAAGGTTCAAGTATATGAACTATCTCTATATGACTTACTACATATTCATGTGTGTATAAACAAACAAGTTGAATTACAAGTATAATGTGTTTCGTAAATTCTTGTTCACATAAGTTATTATGTACATATGTTCACATAGATAGGGTTTCTAACTCTAAAGGTATTTGATTTTGCTTTTAATTGGGATTCCATCCCCCTAAAAAGGGATTTCATCCTCAAAATTAGATTTGCAAAACCAAATAGGGTACTAACACCATTACCCTCACTCCACCCCTTAAAAGGGTCAACTCAGTCAAACTAAGCTAAGGGTAAAAGGGTACATAAAACTCAACACTAAAAGGATTTACTAACCAAGCTTTAGGGTGTAACATAGGGTACACTAAACCCTAAACATAGGAGTATAAGGTATTTAAGGATGATTTTTGTGTAAGGGATCAAATCATCACTTATGGTTTTCCTAAGGTATTCAACAATTAGGCAACATACCCAAAGATAGACTATTTTGTGCTGTCTGTATCAGATCAGGCCAGGCCAGGTCATATGAGCTCAGGAGTCCTCGCTACCAAGCTAGTGGGGCGGAGGAAAATTTTGCCAGCCCCCAAGCTCTGACCCTTTCTAGACACCATCACTTTCAACTTCTTGCTCTAGTAGCTTCTCAATAGACAATTCACCAAAAAGTTGACAAATTTTATTTTTAATATGAAATTCTTATGATCCTAAATCATACTTTCAATATAGGTCAACTCTAAGGTGAAGAACTTACTATAGGGAAAATATATAATATTAGGGTTCTATCTTGGAGACAATTTGAATTAGTCAAGAATCTGACTACCTTGATGCTCTGATACCATGTTGTAAAGACCAAGTGTCTACTATTAAACATGATAAACAAATACATCAAATGTGTGGCAGCGGAAGAAATAAAACTTGACTTTATTCAAAATGTATAAAGAGTGCATTACAAAATTTCCATAAAGGAAGTACAACTTTATACAAAACATAGGATCTAGGTAGAGGAAGACTTAGACTAATCCAATATTGTCTCCAAACAAAACAACTTAATATATAAAGGCAACTATGAACATGCAAGCTATATGTTCCTTTTCTTCTTGTCCTATCCTTAGCCTTAGGTTCACCAAGCTTCAGCTGCGCACTCTGATCCTATACCTGGATGGTTGGGATCATCCAGCAAAAGAAGGATAAAAGTATGTGTCATTCAAAAGGAATAGGACAAGTAATAGTCAACAATATTGCATAATAAAATATTCTCTATGCTACAAGATTTTAAGAGAATGAGACAAATATTCAAATAAGAAAAAGAGAACTGCCATAATCAATCACCACAATAATAATCACATAGCATGAATATATTAAAACACAAAGTCATCTCAATGTAGGGTGAGGCACCTACCTGACCTCACCAGTGGCAAGGGGACTAAAACCCCAGTGCCTAATATAAAATGGAAGGGGGCTAAAACCCCAGTGTCCGGCAAGAGGACTAAAACCTCAGTGCCCTATGGGTGGTTTGTACTCATGTACACTACATTGTCATTTGGCCTAAAATACATAATGCTTAATAGTTCACTTGGCAGTAGTGAGAAATATATAAGTAACATTTGCATCATAGCATATGGGAATAAAACCCAAGAAACAGTCTCAATAAATAGGCCATCATAGGAAACAACGATATCCAAGAACTCCAAGTAAATGAGCCAACATATGTAGTAGTAAGATTCATATAATGAATGGGCCACAAAGGCAAAAGAAGCATTAAATAAGTAAAGAGCCAAATAAAGTCATGTAGAAGGATAACAAGGCTAGCACATAATGAAGGTAGGGATGGATAAAAGCCCAACATAAGGATAGGTGTGATTTGCACATTATACATTCCACATAGATTTCACATTCATCATAGATGTTCACATAAATAGGTTTCACATACTAAAATAAAAGTCGCATAGATTAAACATAGGATTCACATACATAGGGGTCACATACCTTTTAGAAGATTCATATTCACATCCATTTCATCAATTAGAGTGTTCCATATCCGTTTTCCCTAGTTGTCAACATTACACATGTATTAGTATTTATAAGGCTTAAAGCATAGGAAAAACCCTAATTTTCGAACTTATTTTCAAAATCACGATTTAAGACTCAAAACCTAGCCCAAACGATAGTCATATTCTCCTGATTAATAAAACATATTTTATTTCCCAATTTGGAGTTAAAATGAATTAAATACACATTTTAGATCATTTAAGGTGATTAGAATGGTATTTTAAGATAAACTTCGAAAAAACATTTAGAAACAAGATCAAGTGATTCCTAATATTATTTTGATCAATAAAACATATTTATTTACCAAAAACAGAGTTAAAACTCTTTAATTATCATTTTATAACACTTTATACATTTAAATTGGGGTTTGAATTAATTATCAGATTTGGGATGGAAAACGGGGTTCAAAACTTGAAAATTCGGATTCTACACAATTTTAGCTTTCCAACAAGTATCTATTTATATTTTTCCAATATTCGAGTGATTATCTATGAATTAAAAAAAAACTGACCAATCAGATTTTAAATAATTGCTAAATGGGTCGAAAAGCAAAGTTTTGGATGACGAAACTGCCCCTAGCGAGAGAATAAGGAAAGGAGGGCGTGCGGGGGCAAAGTGGTAAAAAGCACCCGAGCTTCTTCAAGCTCTAGCGCATCCATGGCGCCGTGGGTGTAGCTAGGTATTTTGGGCGTTTTTGCGTTTCTCAACCAAACAGGGCGCAAAGGACGAACTTACTAGACCAATCTATTTTGATGCACGATCCACCTAGCACTGGGGAGAGGAGCCGCAAGTACAGATGGAAAAGCTCCACGTCGCTGGCTACACACACGTTCTCAGACAAAATTGATGGCTTGGGCAAGTTGCTAAGGGGCCGACGGAGGTGTGGGGCTAGATATATATAGGTGTGGATGCGGAAAGGAGGTGGCCGTGAGAGGCCTTGGCCGGTGCCGCTTGGCGTTTCAGCTACGTTGTGCCTCACTGGATGAGTGAGGGCTCCAACAAACCGGGGGGTCGCTACAAACATGTAGGTGAAGAAAGTACTAGAAAAGATGGAGAAATGAGGGAGAAAGGTGGAGAGGAAGCGAGTCGCGTCTTCCCGGCTACTGTTTCGGTTAATCCAAGGTAGGAGACAAAGTGCCTACCGTTGGATGGGATCATTGTCCAACATGGACTGTTGGGTCGCGATCCATGATAGAACAGGCACGCGTGACAGCCATTTAAAGGTTGGACTTTAGCTTAAATGATGCAATTCAATGATATATCGATTGCTATTATGTCACACTATATTAAAAACCTTATTTAATGCATTTGGAAGGTCAAACGAGCTCCAATTAACCTCAAATTTTAACCCCATGTTGCTGATGACGTCTAGATTCATTCTATATAATTAGATTTTTGTGTCACCCAACCTTTGGCCTCCAAGAATTATTTTGATTATTAAAGCATATATTAATATAATGCTTGAGCAAATAATTATGTGTTGCTTTTATAAGCAACCCTTGGTTTCCAAATCCGAGATTTGGAATCCAAGAGTCCTCCACTCACTAATAGCATGCATTTGCAAGTTTTATTAGCCCATATTAAGAGTGGGGTATGGAAGTGGGTTATAATTCACCATTTGAATTTACACTATATTAAAAACGTATAAAATAGTTTTGAGGGGTCAAATCAACTCCAAAAGCCACCAAATTTGAACCATTAGCTCACATTAAAGTCTAGAATAATGTTATGTAATTAGGTTCTCGTTTTATACCTAATATGGCCCTTAATTACCATTTGGATATTAATGTGTGTATTAATACATTAAAATGAATGAATTATATGAAAAGACTCCTTTTAATGGATTATGTGAGTAAAATTCGAGATATCCACCCATTATTAACTTTAAGAGCAAAATACCACCATTATATTCCATTTTGATATATTATTATCATTTTTGAGGAGAGAGAAGGATATTAGGTTAATTACTCTCATATATTAACTCAAATACACATTATTACTAATATATTTATCCAAAAAGCTCCAAATTAACATTATCTAATTATTATCTCTAATTAAACTTCATTTTGCATAATTAGTCCTCTATTATTACCTTAAGTGGGTTATTTGTGTAAATACCCCTTTATTTTCATAAATGGGGGTAAAAATGGAATTTCACCATCATTAATGCTCAAATTGCACATAGAGTCCAAAAATGATTCAAATGGATGGGAAATTTATTAAAAAGGTCCAAATGGACTAGAAGGCAAAGAAAAGCTCAAAAGTGGGTAAATTGTAGGGAAGACCCTGGATTTCAGTATGTTACAACACTCCACCCCTTAAAGAGGATTTTGTCCCCGAAATCACAACAAGAGGGGAGATAGGGTGAGTGTGTAACATCCCAACCTTAAACAATTAGGTGGGTTTTAAAAGCTCTACACATATGCCATGTCTTACTAAGGTTTCCACAAAACCTATAGCCTTTTATCAAACACAACATAATCAACATTTTTTCCTTATTAGCATAATATCCATCATGAAGAGGTATCATATTTATTATACTATCACTTGTGCCACATTTTATTCAAAACAATTACATCTCAATATTATATCATGTGTATTTCCCTCATCAAGTGTTTTAAGCACAATTAGGGTTTTCTAAGACATTTTAACATTTATTAATGTATGAGGTCAAAAACCTTAATAACATGAATTCATTTTCCATTATCCTCTTAAAAAATCATGTAGAATTATCACAAATTATTTTGTAGAAAAAGTTAATATTATCCAACAAGTTATAAGCCTATAATAATTCCCAATAATGTTCATATTGCACATTTTCATATCATCTTTCATACTAATATTAATGACATCATTAATCATTTTCGTCCATTACACTTTATATTATAAATTATACATATTTTACATCACATTAGGCATTTATGAATATTTATGTGAATCCAATTATTCATTTTAGTGAACAGGATGTAACACATTAGAAATTAATGAATTAATTCATATATCAAGTTATGATGAGGTGTTCATTAGAGAACAAAGTGATATACCTTACATATATTGATAACTTAGTGACTATAATCCACTTATATGTATCAAGGTATATTATGTGATGATGACACCTAATGTCACTAATGTATCATGAAAGGCATTAAGGGTATATATATGTGTATGGTGTCAAAGTTAGATGATTACATATTAGGGTTTAGGTCAACATGATCATTACATGTTAAAGTATCCTTAGGGTGCATTATCCATACACATTTTACCATTAGGGTGGCATATCCAACGTTATGTATCTTCACAATTAGTAATGAGTAACTCATTATTATGTGCATCAATAATATGTGAAGGTTCAAGTATATGAACTATCTCTATATGACTTACTACATATTCATGTGTGTATAAACAAACAAGTTGAATTACAATTATAATGTGTTTGGTAAATTCTTGTTCACATAAGTTATTATGTACATATGTTCACATAGATAGGGTTTCTAACTCTAAAGGTATTTGATTTTGCTTTTAATTGGGATTCCATCCCCCTAAAAAGGGATTTCGTCCTCGAAATCAGATTTGTAAAACCAAATAGGGTACTAACACCATTACCCTCACTCCACCCCTTAAAAGGGTCAACTCAGTCAAACTAAGCTAATGGTAAAATGGTACATAAAACTCAACACTAAAAGGATTTACTAACCAAGCTTTAGGGTGTAACATAGGGTACACTAAACCCTAAACATAGGAGTATAAGGTATTTAAGGATGATTTTTGTGTAAGAGATCAAATCAACACTTATAGTTTTCCTAAGGTATTCAACAATTAGGCAACATACCCAAAGATAAACTATTTCAAGCTGTCATTATCATATCAGGCCAAGCCAGGTCATATGAGCTCAGGAGTCCTCATTTCCAAGCTAGTGGGGTGGAGGAAAATTTTTCCAACCCCCAAGCTCTGACCCTTTCTAGACACCATCACATTCAACTTCTTGCTGTAGTAGCTTCTCAATAGACAATTCACCAAAAAGTTGACAAATTTTATTTTTAATATGAAATTATTATGATCCTAAATCAAACTTTCATTATAGGTCAACTCTAAGTTGAAGAACTTACTATAGGGAAAATATATAAGATTAGGGTTCTATCAAGGAGACAATTTGAATTAGTCAAGAATCTGACTACCTTGATGCTCTGATACCATGCTGTAAAGACCAACTCTCTACTATTAAACATGATAAACAAATACATCAAATGTGTGGCAGCGGAAGAAATAAAACTTGACTTTATTCAAAATGTATAAAGAGTGCATTACAAAATTTCCATAAAGGAAGTACAACTTTATACAAAACATAGGATCTAGGTAGAGGAAGACTTAGACTAATCCAATATTGTCTCCAAACAAAACAACTTAATATATAAAGGCAACTATGAACATGCAAGCTATATGTTCCTTTTCTTCTTATTCTATCATTAGCCTTAGGTTCACCAAGCTTCAGCTGTGCACTCTGATCTATACCTGGATGGTTGGGATCATCCAGAAAAAGAAGGATAAAAGTATGTGTCAATCAAAAGGAACAGGACAAGTAATAGTCAACAATATTGCATAATAAAAGATTCTCTATACTACAAGATTTTAAGAGAATGAGACAAATATTCAAATAAGAAAAAGAGAACTGCCATAATCAATCACCACAATAATAATCACATAGCATAAATATATTAAGACACAACGTCATCTCAATGTAGGGTGAGGCATCTACTGGACCTCACCAGTGGCAGGGGGACTAAAACCCCAGTGCCTATATAAAGTGGCAGGGGAACTAAAATCCTAGTGCCTAATATAAAATGGCAGAGGGACTAAAACCCCAGTGCCCGACAGGAGGACTAAAACCTCAGTGCCCTATGGGTGGTTTGTACTCATATACACTACATTGTCATTTGGCCTAAAATACATCATGCTTAATAGTTCACTTGGCAGTAGTGAGAAATATAGAAGTAACATTTGCATCATAGAATATGGGAATAAAACCCAAGAAACAATCTCAATAAATAGGCCATCATAGGCAACAACGATATCCTAGAACTCCAAGTAAATGAGCCAACATATGTAGTAGCAAGATTCATATAATGAATGGGCCACAAAGGCAAAAGAAGCATTAAAGAAGTAAAGAGCCAAATAAAGTCATGTAGAAGGATAACAAGGCTAGCACATAATGAAGGTAGGGATGGATAAAAGCCCAACATAAGGATAGGTGTGATTTGCACATTATACATTCCACATAGATTTCACATTCATCATAGATGTTCACATAAATAGGTTCCACATACTAAAATAAATGTCGCATAGATTAAACATAGGATTCACATACATAGGGGTCACATACCTTTTAGAAGATTCATATTCACATCCATTTCATAAATTAGAGTGTTCCATATCCGTTTTCCCTAGTTGTCAACATTACACATGTATTAGTATTTATAAGGCTTAAAGCATAGGAAAAACCCTAATTTTTGAACTTATTTTCAAAATCACGATTTAAGACTCAAAACCTAGCTCAAATGATGAGTCATATTCTCGTGATTAATAAAACATATTTTATTTCCCAATTTGGAGTTAAAATGAATTAAATACACATTTTAGATCATTTAAGGTGATTAGAATGATATTTTAAGATAAACTTCAAAAAAACATTTAGAAATAGGACCAAGTGATTCCTAATATTATTCTGATTGATAAAACATATTTATTTACAAAAAACAGAGTTAAAACACTTTAATTATCATTTTATAACACTTTATACATTTAAATTGGGGTTTGAATTAATTATCATATTTGGGATGGAAAACAGGGTTCAAAACTTAAAAATTCGGATTCTAAACAATTTTAGCTTTCGAACGAGTATTTATTTATATTTTCCCGATATTCAAGTGATTTTCTATGAATTAAACAAAACTGACCAATCAAAATTTAAATAATTGCTAAATGGGTCAAAAAGCAAAGTTTCGGATGACGAAACTACCCCTGGCGAGGGAATAAGGAAAGGAGGGTGTGTGGGGGAAAAGTGGTAAAAAGCACCCGAGCTTCTTCAAGCTCTAGCGCAGCCATGGCGCCGTGGGTGTAGCTAGGTATTTTGGGCGTTTTTGCGTTTCTCAACCAAACAGGGCGCAAAGGTACTCGAAATGAAGAGAATCGAAGGACGAACTTACTAGACCAATCTATTTTGATGCACAAGCCACCTAGCACTGGGGGAGAGGAGCCACAAGTACAGATGGAAAAGGTCCACGTCGCCGGCTACACACACGTTCTCGGACAAAATTGATGGCTTGGGCAAGTTGCTAAGAGGCCAACGGAGGTGTGGGGCTAGATATATATAGGTGTGGATCGGTGTGGATGCGGAAAGGAGGTGGCCGTGAGAGGCCTTGTCCAGTGCCACTTGGCATTCCAGCTACACTATGCCTCGCTGGACGAGTGAGGGCTCAAATGAACAGGGGGTCGCTACGAACATGTAGGTGAAGAAAGTACTAGAAAAGATGGAGAAACGAGGGAGAAAGGTGGAGAGGAAGCGAGCCGCGTCTTCTCGGCTACGGTTTCGGTTAATCCAAGGTAGGAGACAAAGCGCCTACCATTGAATGGGATCCTCATCCAACCTGGACCATTAGGTCGTGATCCATGATAGACCAGGCACGCGTGACAGCCATTTAAAGGCTAGACTTTAGCTTAAATGATGCAATTCAATGATATATCGATTGCTATTATGTCACACTGTATTAAAAAACTTGTTTAATGCATTTGGAAGGTCAAACGAGCTCCAATTAACCTCAAATTTTAACTCCAAGTTTCTAATGACGTCTATATTCATTCTATATAATTAGATTTTCGTTTCACCCAAACTTTAGCCTCCAATAATTATTTTGATTATTTAAGCATATATTAATATAATGCTTGAGCAAATAATTATGTGTTGCTTTTATAAGCAACCCTTGGTTCCCAAATATGAGATTTGGAGTCCAAGAGTCCTCCACTCCCTAATAGCATGCATTTGCAAGTTTTATTAGCCCATATTAAGAGTGAGGTATGGAAGTGGGTTATAATTCACCATTTTAATCTACAATATATTAAAAGCGTATAAAATAGTTTTGAGGGGTCAAATCAACTCCAAAAGCCACCAAATTTGAACCATTAGCTCACATTAAAGTCTAGAACAATGCTATGCAATTACATTCTCATTTTATACATAATATGGCCCTTTATTACCATTTGGATATTAATGTGTATATTAATACATTAAAATGAATGAATTATATGAAAAGACTCCTTTTAATGGATTATGTGAGTAAAATTTGAGATATCCATCCATTATTAACTTTAAGAGAAAAATACCACCATTATATTCCATTTTGATATATTATTATCATTTTTTAGGAGAGAGAAGGAAATTAGGTTAATTACTCTCATATATTAACTCAAATACACATTATTACTAATATATTTATCCAAAAAGCTCCAAATTAACATTATCTAATTATTATCTCTCATTAAACTCCATTTTGCATAATTAGTCCTCTATTATTACCTTAAGTGGGTTATTTGTGCAAATACCCCTTTATTTTCATAAATGGGGGCAAAAATGGAATTTCACCATCATTAATGCTCAAATTGCACGTAGAGTCCAAAAATGATTCAAAAGGATGGGAAATTTATGAAAAAGGTCCAAATGGACTAGAAGGCAAAGAAAAGCTCAAAATGGGTAAATTGTAGGGAAGACCCTGGATTTCAGTATGTTACAGACATTCTTCATCTCTATCCCATACATTAATGCATGCATAAGTGCCCTGAAACACACACAAAAGGAGACATAAGTGCATTTGTCATAAAAGATTATATTGGAGTAAATATCTTGTAGTCTACACTATTTAGATGTGGTTATAATGCAAAAAGACACAGGATGAAGCCCTAAAATAGGGCTGCATCACCACCCCAAACTCAAAAATTACTTGTCCTCAAGTGTGCTCCAACTTAGTATCTCTTTCAATTCAATCAAGGATCAACGATAATGCAATCAGTGTGATGTTTATTGGATAAAATGAGCTCACATGAGAAATTAGGCAGGCAATCAACTACTCTCTGCTCATTCTCATTGTTTTTAAGTGCGAATCAAGCATAGAGCACACGAACTTATAATGTGGATCATCATTCACATATGCAAGTAATACAATCTTTATAATTCTCCAGGTAAACGTATCATGCATGAAACACATTCAAAAGGTTTGGATCACTATTTCACTTGCTAGAGTTACTTCATACACTTCATTTCATTGCTCATGACCCACTTGTCTTGTGTAGGGGGATGAGGGCTAGAGTTGATTTACCCTAGCCCTATTAGGCATAAAAAGAGAAGAAATTGTTATGAAAGGGAGTGGAGTGCTTTTACACTCATTATTTCTTTATTTGGATGCTCTTAAATAGGAGCCCCTTTTATTTATTTTTTATTTTTATTTTCTTTCTCTTTTCTTTTTCTTTTCTTTTCTCTTGGTGTAGGTAGGGCATATGATGGAAAAAGTGAAGCAGGGAGGTAAAGATATGACCACCCCAAACTTTTTGGGGGGTTTTTAAGGTTGATATGTGCACTTTGGCATCCTTTCATGAGGCGGAGAGGTAAGAAGATGGTGGAAGAAATGTCAGGTCAAAGAGGGGTCACAAGCAGTGGAAATCCATGTATAATCTCACTCAAGCAAGTTAGTCCATGTAACATTCACTAATCAAAATAGTCATGCATAAAATGAACAATATAGTAGATTGCATCCTTTTCATATAGAACAAATAAACCCGAAACATTCAAGACATGCAAGAATCACTTTTTTATTTAATATAGCCAACTATTTAGAGAGTCTTGGAGCACTTACAAAATTCCTACATAGGACTCATTCTAGCCACAAACATCAAAGTCAAGTTATGTTATCCACAATTTAAACATTTTCATCACAACAGATAGAGATTCAATTGAAACACACCTTTTGGGAAAGAACATTAAATTTGGGCAAAATTCGCCAAAATGGTGCCAATTTGCATTCAATCACATATAAACCTACATTTAGGGAAATTAAAGCATAAAACAACAAATCCTAGTTAAAACACACAAAAATTATCAAAATCTACATGGAAATGCAATGCATGACGTGGAAGAGTAAAAAGAGCAAAATTTGTGAAACATTATGTAAAAATAGCAAAAAAGAGAATTTTTTTTGAAAAATTATGTAAAAATGCATGAAATTAAACTACATGGATGCATGAATACTAACAAGAAGAAATATACACTAAAAAGAGTAAAGTCAAACAATCCAAAAATAGGTGGAACAAGCATAAGCAAAATGAGAACCAAAGTCAAGGTGGTACAAGCCTCCCTACCACCCCAAACTTTTGAGTCATGATGTCCTCATCATGAAGCCAAAGCTTAGGGATAGTATGGTGATGATCAAGGCTGGTGCTGCTGATCAAAAGGTAGGTCTCCCTGTTGTGGCTGGTATGGCTGCTCGGGTTGGTATTGATGAGGAGGTGGAGGACCTAGACGGGTTGGAGGGAACTGGTAGTAGTGGCCCCAATATGTGTCCTAAGGGGGAGGGTAGGTCTCTTGATATCCCAAAATCCGAAATACCACCCTATAAGACTTCTCCCCATTTGGGGTTTCTCTGTGCTTGAGCATGGTGGTATTAGTACAAGTGGTTGACCTGATGATGCATCTGTTGTTGGTCCTACCACATGTACTGTTGGATGAGTTGCATGTCCTACTGTGTCTTCTGAATACCTTCAAGTTGTGCCTGGATGGATGACATGTCATAGGGATTTATTGAAGGCTCCTACATCTATGATGTTGCCTTATTCCTTCTTCTCACCCTTCGGGCCTGTCTTCTTTTCTCTTCTCCCTCTTCTTCTTATTGATGTGCATTTGCTTCTCCCACTTCTTCATGTGCAGCAAGGGGTTATAGTTTTCCTGGGGGTTGTCTTGCTCCCATCGATTCAGCTTGTCGTGTAGTAAGTCAGGGGGGGGCAAGGAAGAGAGGACTGGGAAAGCATGATAGGGAAGAACTTCTTCCTAGATTTGTACAGCCATACCTATCATGCGGGCTCAACGTTCTTCTTCTTGATCAACTTGACATGTAGAAACTTTGTCCTTTCCTTGTAGCTTTTGTACAATTCATAGGTTTCATGCCTCATCTCCTCAAGCTCATGTAGGTGCAACTTTCTTTTCAATCTGGCAGTGTCTCCATCCAGATCCATGGCTTCCAATGCCGACAAAGCTTTGTGTTACATTTCCACAGGTAGATGGCAGCTTTTTCCATATACAAGTTTAAATGGTGTGGTGCCAATCGGGGCTTTGAATGTTGTCATATATGCCCACAAAGCTTCATTAAGACATAAAGACCAATCCTTGCGGTCCGGCCTCACCATCTTCTTGAGAATGAACTTTATCTCCCAATTAGCTAACTTGACTTGACAACTCATTTGAGGGTGGTAAGGAGTAGCCATGTGATGGTTCACACCATGCATTTTTAGTAGTCCTTCAAAGTTGTGATGGATGAAATTGCTTCCGCCATCACTAATCATTGCTCTTGGCACGCCGAATTGGTTGAATATGTTTGACTTCAAAAAATCACAAACTAATTTATGACCATTGGTTCTCGTAGCAATTGCTTCAATCCACTTTGGTACATAATCAATAGCCACCAAGATGTACACATATCCAAAAGAGGGAGGAAACGGTCCCATGAAGTCAATTCCCCAAACATCAAACTCCTCGACCACAATAATGGGTGATAGAGGCATCATGTGCCTCTTGGAAATAGTGCCCACCTTTTACCACTTCAAACAGCATTTGCATTACTCATGAGCATCCTTTAACAAGGTTGGCTAATAAAATCCACTTTGAAGAATCTTGGCGGTTGTGTGTTTCATGCCGAAATGACCTCCACACACACCGGAGTCGCACATATATAGGATCTCTTACTACTCATTTTCTAAGAGACACATTCTAATGAGTTGGTCGGGACAATATATGAAAAGATGTAGGTCATCCCAAGCATAGTTCTTCACCATAGCAAACTCTTTCTCTCTTCCCTTGTCCAAGTACTTGGTATCCTCCCACTAGCTAGGAAGTTATCTATGTGCTTGTAACATGGTATTTGGGTGGATGAAAGTAAGAAAAACTACTCATGTGGCATTGATTCCTTGATTTGGTTCCTATCATCATACAATGCTTCAATGTGGGAGAGATGATCGGCTACAAAATTTGCCACTCCCTTCTTGTCAGCAATCTCTAAATCAAACTCTTGGAGCAATAGAATCCATCGTATCAACCTTAGCTTAGAATATATCTTTGACATAAGATATTTCAAGGTTGCATGGTTCGTGTATACCACCACCTTGTTTTGTAAGAGATAAGAATGGAATTTGTCAAGAGCAAAAATCACAACAAGCAATTCTTTTTTCGTAGTTGTGTAGTTCCTTTGAGCTTCATCAAGGGGTTTGCTTGCAAAGTAGATAGCATGTGGAACTCGGCCAATCCTTTGGCCCACCAAATCCCCCACTGCCATATCTGATGCATCGATCATGATCTCGAATGGCAAGGAGAAATCTAGGGGTTGCATGATAGGAGTAGAGACAAACTTGTTCTTCAAGTGATTGAAGGCTTCAATACACTTTTTATCAAAATTGAATTCCACATCTTTTTTAGGCAAATGACAAAGTGGCCTTGAGATTTTGCTAAAGTATTTAATGAAATGATGATAGAAACATGTATGCCCCAAGAAAGATAGAACATGTCTTATGGTGGAAGGAATAATGAGAGTGGAAATCAGACCCACTTTGGCCTTATCAAATTTAATTTTGTCTTTAGAAATTTGATGACCCAGAACAATACCTTTGGGCACCATGAAGTGACTTTTCTCCTAAAATAGCACCAAATGGACCTTGGCACACCTTTCAAGTGTGACTGTTAGGTGGATCAAACACTCATCATATGTCTTACCAAATATAGAAAAATCATCCATGAAGACTTCAAGTGATGAATCAAGCATATCAGCAAATATAGATGTCACACATCTTTAAAAATTAGAAGGGGCATTGCACAGCTCAAATGGTATCCTCCTGTAAGAAAAACTACCACTTGGACAAGTGAACAACATCTTCTCTTGATCAGTGGATGAATAGCTATTTGGAAGTAAATGGAGTACCCATCAAGAAAATAGTAGAAACTTTGTCCAGCTAATTTCTCCAAGATCTGATCAAGGAATGGGAGAGAGTAATGATCTTTCTTGGTCTTCTCATTCAATATTCTGTAGTCCACACACATCCTCCACTTGGATTTCTCTCTAACGGGCATCGGTTCCCCATATTCATTCTCAAAAATTATGATCCCACCCTTCTTAGGTACAACTTGCATGGGACTCGCCCATGGGCTATCAGAATTGGGATATATGATTCCAACATCAAGTAGCTTCATGACCTCTTTCACTACAACTTCTTTCAATTTTGGATTCAACCTTCTTTGCATTTGACGGGTTGGACTAGCAGTATCCTCAAGGTAGATTTTGTGGACACAAATGGAGGGGTCAAACCCCTCAAATCAGCAATGGACCATCTGATGACCTAAATGTTCTTCTTCAAAACTACCATCAATGCATCTTCTTGCTCTGGAGAAAGAATAGATGAAATGATCACTGCGAGGGTGTCATTGGAGCCTAAGAGAGCATATTTCAGCCCTTCAGGAAGAGACTTGAGGTCACGAATGGGAGGCTCTTCAAGGGAATTCTTAAAATGGTTCAAAAATGGAAGGGAGGTCTTCACTTGCAGCCACTAAGGCTAGCTCTTCTTCCTCATCCTCATCATCATCATAATCCAAAAATTACACAATAGGCTCTAGACCTCTACCTTGTGTGGCCATCTGAATCCATGTAGGTAGACATTCTTCTACAATCTCATTAAGACACTCAATTAGATAACAATCCTCTTCTGTAGCACCTATCACCTTGGCCTTAGCAGAAGACTTGAAAATGTTTAGCCAGATCTTCATGTGGATGAAAGTCACATACATGGTGTCGATCCTCACATGGATCACTGCATCAATTGTAGACAAGAAGGGTCTCCCCAAGATAATAGGCACTTTCCTCAAGTCTTTTTCCATGTCCAAAACAATGAAATCGGTAGGGAAGAATGTGGATGTCTCATCATCAATCCTAACTAGAACATTGTCAAAACACCCTCTATGCATTTTCAAAGATCGATCAACCAATTGCAAAGTGTAGTGAACGGGACCCAGTTGTCCCATTTGCATTTCAGCAAACACATCGTATGGCATTAGATTTACACTAGAACCCAAGTCAAGAAGAGCTTGGTCTATGCAATGTGCTTCAATGTAGAATGAGATGATGGGAGCACCAGGATCTTTCCTCTTCCTTGGCACGGTGTGTTGCAGAATTGAGCTCACTTGCTCAGTGAGCTTGAGTTTCCTCGGTGTCCTTCTTATTGTCTTCCTCTTGAATGTGCACAAGTCTTTTAAGAACTTAGCGTGAGATGGAATTTGCTTAATCGCAACAAGTAAAGGAATGCTGATCTTAACCTGCTCAAAGGTCTCCATGGTGTCATGTGTTCTTCTTCTTCCTTCTTTCAATGGATGGCTCTTCAAGTGCATATGGGAATGGAGGGAGTTGTGCTCCCAAATGGCTCAAGTCAACAGTATCATCAAGTGGTATCATAAGAATCACAGTATCATCTCTCAGTATCACGGTATCAACATGGGTTCCTGTCATAGTATCCTCAACCTAAATCTCAATATCAACATCCTTGATCATAGTATCAACCATGTCATCACTAGCTGTGCTATCAACAAAAGTACCTTGTGGCTGCTCCAAGGTCCTACCACTCCTCAATATTGTCACTACCTTCACATGCTCATGGGTAGTGGAAGAGGAATCTTATGGAGGTGGTTGTGGCTGTTGAGGTGGTGGTGGCCTTGAGTGTGGTGGATTTGGGTTTTGGAGGATAAATGGTTGGGGTTGTGGTTGTGGTGGATGGGGTGATATTGTGGAGGGGGGGGGGGTTGTTGGTATGAGTGAGGTGGGGGTATTGTAGTTGAAATGGGGTTGTTGAGGGGGGATCTTAAGGATTTGGTGGTCCTTAGTATTTAATTTGGCCTTGTCATGGAACATAAGCACCTTGAGTAGTGCTTACATAACCACCATCATTGTTGGAGTTGGCCATAGGTTGAGACGGGAGTCTCCCTTCTTCACATTGGGCAAGTGAAAGGGAAATTTGATCAAGCCTTTGTTCAAGGCAGCTAATATTTTTCCCTTTAGAGGACACCTCTTTCTACACTTCATCAAGGCTCCTTAGCTTTCCTAGAACTTCTTCTTCAAACTTGGAGTTGTACTTCGGCCCTTGATGTTGCCTTGGCTGCCATTGCCCCTCTCAATTTTGTTGTTTGCATGAGAAGTTTGGATGATTCATCCACTTGGGAGTATAGGAATTAGACATTGGGCCTTGGTTGTTCTGGTTGACAAAAGAAAGCAAATCATTCACTTCTTCATCCACATCATCAATTGCCATTGTAGATTGGCTAGAAGAACCTCTAGCTTGGTTCTTCATCATGTTCATCATATCCGCCATCATTTTCATCATTTGAGGGTTGGTATCTATTCTGACTGAAGCTATAGGAGGAGGTGGGAGAATGTAGTTCCATCCACAATGCTCCCCCTTAGTTTAAGCCTAGTGGTGAGATTTCTCAGTAAGATGCTTGAATAAGGGCCAAGACTCCTCTGGTGTCTTTTCCATGAATGTGCCTCCACACAAGGAATCAACATTGTTTTGGCTCAACTCAACTAACCGATGTACAATGCTTGAACAAGCTACCATAAAGGTACCTCATGATGAGGGCAGTCACGCAGGAGATTTTAGAACCTTTCCCATGCCTCATGGAAGGGTTCATTCTCTTTTTGTGAGAAGGAGGTAATACATCTCTACATCTGGGTCAACTTGGTGATTGGGTAGAAATTCTTAAGGAACTCATTGTTCACAGCATTCCATGTTACCAACTCAAGCTTAGAGATGTACCACTCCTTGTCTTTTTCTTTCAGAGAGGGGTAAGAGGGTTCTTCCGATTGAGTCATTAGTGGCGGCGAGTGTGTGAAAAGTGGAGCAAGTTTCAAGGAAGGCATCTATATGGTGGTAGAGGTTCTCGTTATTCATCTCATAGTAAGTAGGAAGGAGTCTAAGAAGGACTGGTGGAATGGAGAATTGTTGACCAGACATTTCGTCAACAAGGGTGGCAATTGGGGAGTTGTATTTCCCCGGGGTGAAGTACTCGTGGAGAGGGCAGTTTGGTAATGGTTGGGCGTCACCATGGGCTTCACCATGAGGACCATTTCCTTCCATTTTAGCTAATTGGTGTTGTTTGTGGTGGCTTTAGAATCTCCTTCTACCTATCTCAGGGTCGTATGGCACCAAGTCAACACAAGTCGAACGCGTACTGTTGATGCACAATTGTCACTTGCACAATACACAAATAAGCAAAAAGATCCAAGTTAGAAAGATAGTATGCAAAAGTAAATAAAGAATAAAGAATAGCAATGGTGAGGGAAGTAGGAAAATCTAAGCTACACTAACTAGCTAGGTCGAGCACCTCTATCCCTGGCAACATCACCAGAAAGCTTGGTGCAACCTTCTCAAGGTCAGACACTAGCCAACTAGATGGTGACTAGATGCAACCCTAAGGAAACAAACACACATGATGGATCTTTAAACATTTATATATGGACCTATTCCAACACACTGGCATAAATAATCACACATACCCGCAAGAGCATGGGGTCGAGTTGTAGTATAGGCAAGTGGCAAGATTAGGGTCGATCCTCAGGGAGAGAGGGGCACTAGAGCTAAGTTAATGTGAGCTATGTTCCTAAAGTGGAGAGTAGTGTTTCAGGGATTAAAGGTTGTTTTGTTTGATTATGCTATGATTTCAAGTAATTAACAACAAGAAGGAAACTAGATTAACAAAAACCTTAGATTATCCAAAGCAAGTTACAAATAAGAAACTAGACAAGACAAGCAACTAAAGTAGAGCAAGGTGTTACACTACACTAGCAATGCAATTTATCAACTAAGAGGCAAGCTAAGCAATAAGACAAGCAAGAGACTAAGTTATCACTAGCTAACTAAAGTAACACAAACAAGCTCAAAAGATCCTTAACTAGTTAAGAAAGACCTAATTATCAAGAACTAAGCAATTAGCAAAGAAGTAACAAAGTAAATGAACTAAACTAGCATCGACAAGCTAAGAAGGAAAAGGTGGATTGGATAGGTGGGTCGTTTGGGAATGAAAATGTGATATTAGTTGGGAGAGGTTACATAACAAGCAAGCTTTATATCTTCAATCTAGATTACCAAACCAAACAACATAACAAGTGCTATTGGAATATACCCTATACTACTAGTTGGAGAACTAGGGCTAGGTGTAATTGTAATAGGACTTGGCATGTTTAGGTTTCTAGGGTAAGTGGTATTAGGTAAATTGAGAGCCAAGGGTAGGAATGGGAGTAGAGAAGAGGTTATTTCACCTCATGTTACTTTCCAGCTAGCCTTTAGGAAACTCTAGGCAATTGCACTAATTACACTTACACTAGCTACTTAGATCTCACACCTACTTGTAGAAGAAGGGAGTTGTATGTAGGAACAAAAAGGGATAGCTAGGGATTCACTAATTGGACCTAGGAGCCATTCCTAAGATAGCCACATACATTCCATTTTCTCCTAAAAGCTAAGTGGCATCAAGCACCATAAAATAAGAAATCTATTTCTACAAGCACAAACCACATGCAAGATAATGGGAAATGAAATAGAAGTAAGAGGAAATCATCATAGAATGGAAATATATTCAATACACATTATTTTCCCCTAAAATGGTATCAAAGTAACATCTTAACCCCAAACAACCCACCACTAGGGGTTTAGCTAGACATGCTCATACAAAAGACAAAAGAAAGGAGAAGAAAGGGATAGGAATCCATGGAGCTCGAAGTAGCTTCTTCTTATTCACCTCCTAGCTACTATAGCATGTGGATCCTCCTCCAAGGTGGGTGAAAAGCATGTATATATGGGAGATTATGGTGGGAAACCTAGAAAACTAGATTTGTATGGTGGAAATGAAGTGGGATATCAAATGGGAGGTAGGTGAGTGGAGTAAATGCAAGGAAGTGGATGAGAGAGCTCTAAAGAATCTAGGGAGAGGCTAAGGAAGCTAACCTTCATGTTGTGGCCTCCACCTATGTATATATAGGTGGTGGGGAGGCACTAGGGTAAGTGGGGGCAAAAAGGGGAAATTAGTGGAGAAAATGGGTAGGTTTAGGTGGTCACCACGGCTATGGTGAGGTGCCACGACCATGTTGGGGGTTGCACGACATGGTCGTGGGTAGTGGAATGGCCGAGGTGGAAGGTGGAGTTGAGGTGCAACTGTGTATGGTGGCCACGGTCGTGTTGGGTAGAGGGTACCACAGTTGTGTTGGGGACCATGTCTGTGTTGGAGGAGGTAGCCACGGGCATGTCACTCTGAGGTCGTCTTGTCTTCAGCTCACCATGGTCATGGTGTTCACCACGGGTGAGGTGGCCTTCAAGGGCCACAGTCGTGTTGATGTCCATGACCGTGGTCATTCACGTGTAAAATGAGTTGAGTCCCTATTGATTTTTGGGATCTTGATTAATAAATTGCCATGGTCATGGCATGGGCCACGGGCGAGTTGGGTATCCTTGGCCACGATCAATTTGCTGACTGCAGTTGTGGTGTCTTCAGTGACCATGGACATTTTGGTGGCCACGTCTGTGGTCATTCATTTACAAATTTGGTGACTTCCCTATAACTTTTAGAGCTTAATTCCCCACAACTGTGGTGATTTGTCACAACTATTTTTGGGGCTTCTTGTTGCTGATCTCCACTTCAACTTCTTCATTTAACATCTTTTTTCTTTGAATTGGTTCTTGTGCATCCAAAGAGAGCACGAGAAAGAGGCAGGTCTAATCTTAGGGTGTAATGTCCCAAATATGTTCTTCATCTCTCTCCCATGCATCAATGCATTTAATAAGTGCCCTAAAATACACACAAAAGGAGGCATAACTGCATTTGTCATAAAAGATCATATTGGAAGAAATAGCTTGTAATCTATACTATTTAGATGTGGTTATAATGCAAAAAGACACAGGATGAAGCCCTAAAATAGGGCTACATCAAATATCCTATCAACATGCCACTCCAACCGGTCATTTCATCACGAGTCGGTCGGTTGGGAGTCTTGTTAGTTGATTTGTTGCTTGAGTTGAATACCTAAACACTTTAGCCATCAATCCAATTATCATTCAAGATCAAAACTCCTCCTCTAGGTCATGACCTATGTGTGTGACCCTATAGGTCCCATATTACGTTGGAAGTGAATATCCATAACCAATTATGACATCACAAGCAATGAGTGGTGCCTAGTCACACATCAATGATACTCAAGTAGATGGAAAGTTGGAGAATAACTTTAACCTACAATTTGTGCATGGTGTTATAGTGTTTGTATAGTTCCTTTGTCACTGATATCTAGATTGAACTCGATACATGGTGCAGTCATCCTCTTCAACATTCAATCTTGTTCCTTGAACCGGAGTAGACTGTCTGAGATATAAGTAAGCTAAATATCACATATTGATTCACATGTGCATGTCCATGCATTTCTCAATCTTGATAGTCAATATACATAGGATATTACACACTAATAGGAAGGACAAATCCCATCTACATCACCCATAGTTATTCCCCATGTGTCACAGTCACCCAATCATCACTTTTATGGTAATCCTTATTCAAGATTACATTTGATGATGTCAAAGCATACCAAACGACATGTGATGAGTGTAGTGACTTTAGTTCTAAGAACCAAAATCACCATTGACACTATGAGAGATGACTATGAATACCATGGTAATGGATTCCATGTGTCAGTCTCATCGTGGGTCTGCCTGATACATTGTTCTCTAACATGTATTTGTGTGCTTGGTTTGATATCACATATCATGACTAATGAGATTCTATCATCCACCAACGCACACTCTGGTCTTATGTGTTATTGTTGTCAATCTACCTTCCATAATAAAAACTGACTAGGGACATAATGAGAATGTATATACTCTTAACATCCATCCAATCTCATTGTTCAAGAAACGTACTTAAAGACGTACGTCATTGAGTAATATCATTCTCTAGACATTTATTATGTTACATCATTATCTCATAACTGAATAAAATAGAATAAATTGGAAGCTTGCCTTTTATTAATAATCAAATCATTTACATATTATGCCATTACAATCATCATATTATTGTCTCTCTAGGCATACATTCCAACACTTTCTTCTTAAGGGAAGCAATATAGATGTCCTTATTCTGAAACAATACCAAGAATTGTTGCTAGGTCAAATTAGAAGTTTCACGAGTCCACAATATCCCATTCCACCAGAGACGTGTTGGTCTGTCCAACACATAAGAGGAAAACTTGTTCTTCTAGTGTGGAGGGCATGTCATACCCTCAAACATCCATTCTATAGGTAAAACTCAATCGTTAGTCGTATCCACCTTCTCCAATTCCCCTTCACCTTTGAAGTAGGGTGGTTGCATCTTCATGAAACCAGTCAGTGTTGTTGTGGCATAGTAGTAGTGAGATCATAGGGGTGTCTTGAGAGATCAAGTTGTCTCTTGAAAGGGGTACCATTAACATGCCAAAGTGAGAGTTTATTGGTGTAGTAAACCCACCTGATATGTTAGATGGTGGGGTATCCAAAGTGTTGTTAATAGGTTTGTTTTCCTAAAATAGAGATATAACTTGTAAGGGAAAACGTCCCAAGGATGAATTCCAAAATAGTTAGATTATCAATCACAATAATGTTTTGAGACATCTTATAAGGATCGGGGACCCAGAGGGGACCACTCCTTACTTAATTTAAGAAAATAAATTTCATAAACCATGTGACTATAAATAATGACTTTTAAATGAAAGGGATGCAAAAAAAACCAAACAGATGGATAAAAGAAGCATAGTTTTATGGCATCAAAAAATAAATCTACTATAACAAATTTTCATTTCCTAGACTTAACATAGGGGACATTCAAGGCGAGTATATTGAAATATGAATCTAGAATAGTATGATCAAGAGCGGTGAGCAACCAGCCCATCTTGAAAATCCTCCTTGAAACTGGTCTTATGCAAAGTCCCTCTCTTCCTTAACCTCGGGTTGTGCTACCTCTGGGTGGGTTAAAAAAACACCTAGGAGGAGAAGAAAAAATAAGAGAAAGGACATCAACAAGCGTTGAGTATGTGCAGTAAATAACAACTAGGTATTACTTTAGGTCAATGGAAGTGAAATAAAAGATCTCAATAAAGGGATACCTCAAGAGGAATAAGTTCAAATGGAATTAACAAGTCAAGAGATGAGGCATGTTTCAAATGAATATTGACAATTAAGGAGTTTGCCTTTAAAAATTTCCATTAAAAATATCAACACATAAGTTGTGCATGTAAACAAACATAGACGAAAGAAATGTCAAGCAAGGCATGGACACCATAGGATCTCATCCTAAAATATGGATGGAAAAGTGCACCCTGGGCAGACTAAGCATGCCCTATAAACATAACGAGTGAAAAAGCACACTTGGGGAGGAAAAAGAGTGCCCTATATATGGTTGTACACATGTACCACTATAAGAAATAAAATTAGTCTAAGCATGCACCTGAGTAGGGAAAGGCAAATAAAATCTGATCAAATTTTCTCATAATGTTGGAAAAGGATGAGAACATCCATATAATAAGTAAATTTGGGTTAGATGACCACTTAATAATCTCCATGAAAAGTAAGAATTTCATAAAGATGAAACGTGGTTATGAATTTTCAACTCATACCTCATATGGGAAATAGTACTTGGTTATTATCAATGCCTACATAATAGTAAAGATGCATATACCTTGGTTTGAGTATTAAGTCAGAGATCAATTTCTACCCTTCCAAGTCTAAAGTCACCTAAAACCTACATACAATATTTTTTTCATCAATTAGGGTTCAATTCAAGTAACATGAGATGAAACCCTAGAAATCCAATCCCTCAATAAAACCCTAGGTTGACTCTTGTTATTAACCTAACATTGGGTTTAGGGTTATTGATTACAATCTTGACTCAAAATCTTAAATTTGTTAGTTATAAATTCCCTCAATTATTAATAAGAGGATACAAGAGATCAAAACCCTAAAAATCCAATCTTTAAAACTTTGGAATCAGATGATTAAAACTAGGCCAAAAGATAGAGAAAAGTCTCACAATTCTAAAACATATATTTTATAATTTTTGAAGCTTTCGGTAAAAATATATGATTTTTACAAGTTTTATATTACTTATTGACTTATTAATAAAATTAAATTTACAAAGGTCCAATTTGGCCTTAAGAGAAAAATAAAAAATTTGGTTCTGGATAAGGCATATTAGTCATGGCTTCATTTACGCATCTATGTAATGGTTTTAATCAAATCTTCTGAAAAAGGCAGAAATGCTCAAGCGAGAAATCAAAACTAAAAGGAATGGGTGAGGTAAAAATTGTAACCTAACATGGTGCCTTATCCTAGTAAACCCCCAATGCCATGGTCATTGGTTGGAGTAAAGAAGATTGGCCTAAAAAATGGGGAAAACTCATCACACACAATTCTTCTAAAATCAACCAGACCGAAATGACAAAGACTAGTTGTAGAGTCTTACCTCCTAGACTATTTTCCTATGGCAGCGTGAGTTAGGTCTAATGGATTTTGAAGGTCAGGGAGATAACTTAACTTGGTGACAGATGAAACTACAATGCAAGGAGCAATTTCCAATGGAGATCAGTTGTTCTAGGTGAGACAAAACTATAGGGTGGTTTATATATATATATATATATATATATATATATATATGTGTGTGTGTGTGTGTGTGTGTGTGTGTGTGTATGTATGTATCTATGTATGTATGTATATATATATGTGCATATATATATATAAGGTTCGGGGTTAGGACTTTTGTGTTAATGGGATGGAGAAACTTGGGACTGAAGAATTCTGAGTTTCTCAAATTCTCGAGGATGAAACTCGACTATAGTATGCTTAGATGCATATTTTGATAGGGAAACTAGTGGAGAAAGAATCTCGAGCAAAGATCAACTGATGTGAGAGAAATCTCAATTTTATTTCACACAAAGTCAATGGGCAATTTTGCTTTTTGGGTGTGAGCTAGAAGATGTTTTCCTTTACCACCTGATCATGATCTGACGGTAGGGGAAGAATGCGTGCATTGTCTCGGCATGACATTTAATGTATTTCCAAATTGGAATATCCTCAAGTGATGTATTAATAATTCTTTTTTCTTTCCCAATCAATTTAATGAGAAAATGATGTTCAAATAAAGTGAAATTGGGCAGATAGACTAATATGGATCCAAATAATTCGAATTTGAAGTCAAATTTTCCTTTAGGAAGAATTTATTACCCAATACCCACAATTAAAGTAAAAACTTGATTTTCACGTATTAATGTATTCCTTTTTCATTTATTGACAAAATTTCATGTGGCATTCTCTCTTGCCTAAACATATCAATAGGAAAAGTTCTAAAAGTTTGATTTGAACCTAAATCCCTAAATTTGATAAATTTTCATAACTAACCCCAAATTAGCATATTACTCTTATTTCTTATATTAAAGTCTCAAATAATTATGTTATTGGCTAAAACTCTTATAATTCAAGATCATTAATATCCTAGAACAAACCAAACTAGGAAGAGGATTTTGAAATAAAATATTATAAGATGAAGGGGTAAAAGGCAATATTTACCTAATTTTGGGTATATTACACGGTCGATATACATGACCTAAAATTTTCATGTATTAGTTTAGAATTCTTTTGTGCTTTGTTGTATCATATCTTAGTTGTTATTTGTGTTTTTATTCATGCATATTTTGTATGATCCATTCTACGTACATACACTCGGGTCCTCTTGGCTTTGGCTTTCTTACCATTAGGAGTGAGGATTTGGGTAACAGACGTGTCTGTGAAAAATGGTATCAAAGCAATCACATATTCTCTATTCATGTTTAATAACCCAATTACTTGTATGAACCTTGGGAAAACCTAAGTCCATAATGGTGAATTAGAAGTGTCTAGGAAGGTCATTGCATGATGGATGATGCACCTCCTATCTTCCTAGATACGATCACTGAGGTCCCCCTTGTAAGCCTACCTGGTTGTAGTGAATCCAAGACTGGATTAAGGATTTTTCTACAAACTTAGAGAGTCTTCTAGCATCTTATCTCTTCTATAAGGACTACCCTAAGCCACCCATTAGCTTATGATTAGATAGTTTCTCATCTCCTCCTATGATTTCTCTCTCATGAAAATTACTCACATGATCTTCTATATTGGGTTGTTTTTGTATGAGGAAAATTAAAATTCAAATGAATTGGTAAAAGTTGATTAAGATGATAATGATTCCATGATCTGATCTAAATCTGAAAACCCTATTATATTTAATGAAAGTACTCTTAAAGTTAAGTACTCATGTGTAATATCTCATATCATGTAAACTCGATTTTACCAAATCTAGCCATGTGATTCCTCTGTTTGAGGAAAATGATATCCATACCTAATATGATGAAATAAGAAGAACTCATACTTTGTACCTCATTATTGATGAGGTCCCTATTGATTAAGTGTATGTTGCCCTATTATTGATCAAACCCCAGACATGATTTAGCAATCCTTTCCCCTGTTTATTGTCACATATCATGTTCATGCTTTGTAATGAATATGCCTTTGAGTTCTCAAAATCATGATGAAAATTTTTGATACAAGAGGCAAAACCCCTATTGATTATAATACCTCTTTGTAAAACTAAATTTCGAATAATATGACAAATATGATATCTCAATCTGACCTTATAATACTCAAATTGATGAAAGAGACTATATTGACTTCTATGTTTTCAAGTATACACATTGATATTATGGACATAAGGGAACAATATTATGACCTCAAATACATGGAATCTCGAACCATGGTTGCTATATTATAATAAATGATCTTTGATCTCATGACCTTGTGAAATAAAAATTGATGATTGGTGCTCTTCCTAATCTGATAGACTTCATACTTCATGACTAACGAGGACATATGTGCCAGCTGAGGATGGAACTTTGTTTCATAACTAGGGGTGTAAATGGTGCGGGTACGGTGCGGGTCTGGCCATACCCATACCCATATCCATCTAATTTAGCGGGTCCAGTTCCGATTCTAGACCCGCATAATATAAAACCTAGACTGCACCATACCCGTACCTGCAATAATAGCGGGTATGTGGTGCAGGTATGAGGGTAAGTGGATCTATAAAACATCATATTATTTATGTAAGAGAAATGACTATGTTATATATATTTAATAGAACAAGATATTGTTATTGTATAGTATATTAACATGTAGTAGTTATATTAAACAATGCTATATTTTATACATTAACATTAATTGAGTAATTGTTTACATATTTGTAGTCATGATCATAACGTTTAACTTATGCAGAAAGTAATGTAAATTAGTAGACATTTTGATTTTAAGTTTACAGATGATGTTCATTATTGTCACTAGAATACTTAACTCTTAATTATATGACTAGCCCTAACCTTATTGTGGTTAGAGTAGGATATAATCTCAATAATTATATTAGTTGGACTAGTAAAGTATGATATATATAACATATTGTTTAAGTAGTTACTTATGTATAGCGGGTACACGGGTCTAGCGGGTCTGGGTCCAATCATACCCATTATTGGACCCCGCTTATATGCGGGTCTAAGGGTATGCAGGTATAAAAATTAGACCCGTGATGGGTTATTTAAGGGTCTGTATTTGTGGGTCCGTGGGTCTACCTATATCCATTTATAGCCCTGTGTCACATCCCTTTTATGATTCCTTCTAAATTTTCATCCCCTTGATTATATAGAGTTTGGAAACGTAACCCCTTTCATATGATTTTTATCTATTGACCTAAGTCTTTAATAGATAAAATCTTATGATGATATTGAAACTCAATATTGAACCTTGATTTGATGACGAACTTGAATACAATGATGTTCTTTATATGTTTTGGTTAAGTTCCTAAAAAAGCATAGGTTTAGATCATTCATCAACCTTAAATACCATGATAATCATGTTGATATCATAAAATGTTGCTTGATTGTTACTTATATATGAATGATCACACCTATGGTCCAATTAGGAATCTTATAGCCTAGCTTAAAATTTTGAACCTATGCCTTTTTTTTCAAAATCATGACTCATGATAATTATTTGCAAAATCTTGGCTTGTGATAATTCATATTAATATTGATATGATTATGACCACCCTATTTGGATATTTAGATCATCCTCGATATATGATTTATGACTTTCATGTTTTCGCTCTTGAATATACATATAATGATTATGTGGACCTCTCAATTTTATGACTCAGGGTGATCTCTCATGTGGACTAGGGTGGGACCTTCCATTGATTTTGAGCATGAAGCCACAATACTTAAAGATAATGTTTGCCTCAAATTGTTGGATTATGAAATATCAATCATGGATGTGTAACCCCACCTAGGACCAATGTATAAGCTAAACCCTAAATATTGGGATTGAAGCTCATGATTCACTCATGAATCAAAGAACCCTATATGTTGACCTAAATGGTGATCACTTCAAAGTTTGTGAACTTTTAATGATCTATGTGACTATGCTTGGACGTTGATGTTTGGTTTCTTGATATTGTAATAATTCCAATGATTTAAGTGTGTTGATATTATATGTGGAGTATTATTATGGATATGATATGGAATATGAAGTCTCGATATCTTTTAAAGATTTGCTTTAATTTTGGGGACAAAATTTTCTTTTAATGTGGGGAGGATGTAGCATCCTAGATTTTATCTCTCCTCCAACTATGCAAATCCCACCTAATAATATAGTCAATTTAATGAAATGATCTCCCTCATCATATTTTTATGTTTTGGAATCACATATTGCTCATTGATGAGATATGGTTGATACATTACAGTCCAAACTCATTTGTATAAGGTTGACTACTTTCATTAACATTGAGGATGGATTTAAATTTATTAGACTACTCAATATGCAGATATTGATCTGAATCCTTTTCTATTATGTAGAAGGTGAAATTTTTGATCTAATCGTGAAGATCTCACGCAATTCAGAGCTTTGAGGACAAATATATAGCTCTTTGAAGTTGCCTCTTTTCTAGATTTTTCTCACCATTTTTCTTTGTTTGGCCTCACCCTTTTTTCCCTCGCCCAGGCCGGCCCAGGACAGGTGTTGGCCACAACCAATCACAACCTCATATCTACCCCATAGACTTAGGCACAATCTGATCACTACTGGTTATCTTCAACCCCTTGCCCCTAGGGACGTGGTGGGGAGCATGGGTTCCCAAGTTTGGCATGATTGTCCATGCCTGATGCCCAATTAACATTCCCTAGTATCTCCCTTTATATTTTCCTTTGATTTACAACCTTTCGCTCCACATTAAGCGCCCTATTTCTCCCCAACCTTTTTTTATTCCTCATGTTGCCATGGTTGCTGTCGTCGACAGATTACCATTGGATGTATCATCTCTTCGACATTTTAGGAAAATCCATAGGTAGAGGTGAGTCTGTGCAACCTTCAACAACTCCAAAAGTAGGTATGTGGTATCCTTTGACCCACCTTGCACTAGATTTATGCCTCTCCAGGGAGCTTCTCTAACCAAGGATCACCCTATTAATGTAATTTATGCACAATTCATATAAAATGATTACTATGGTTAAACTGGGCATTATATATATATATATATATATGCAAATTTGTCTAGAGAACGAATCATATCCAACGAACTTAGTTTCAGAGCCTAATACTTCTCCTGGATCATATTATGTTGAAAATGGCATAACATTCATCTCTTTTACATAATTAATGGTGTTTAATGCTCAACCATGGTCATATCATGACCCACTAATTTTTATGACCCTAAATAGTAACATATCATTTCTTGTGATATTTGATTCAAACTTGATCATGATTTTCCCCATTGATGGCCCTAATCTATGAAATGAACTATGGAATGTGTAATATGGACTATAATGTTAAAGATCATTAAATGGATGATGAACTTGATTTTATGCACCCCAAATTGTTATATTTGGTCTAATTTGGTAATTTTACATGCTTTGAGAACCTAAATGTCTTATGGTTCAATCTTTCTCACTATTATGACTATGTGACCTTGATATGACATGTAACCTTAGTGTGCATGTTGCTAAACTGAGATCTAACCTTGTATAAATATCACCATACTGGTCACCCATGCTATTTGATGTATTCAAATCAATAACATATATTATGTTTACGATACTAAATTAATATGATATCATTTGTACTATCATGTTGACTGTCTTGCATGGAAATAGCCCAATATGACTTAAATGGATGATACGATGAGTAAGACTTAAATCTTATTAAAATCTTGTGATTTCCCTATTAAAATCATGCGATCCTAAGTTTTAAATCTCTGATCTTGCAATGGAGTTTCACTCTAAGTCAATATTATGTATGATGTATTATATAAAATGATGATGGCTTTTTCATGAACATCAAAGATGTCAAAATTAATCATTGACATAAATGCAACTTATATGAGGAGAAAAATCCACCCATAATTAATATGATTAATATGATTTAAATCTTGTTGATGTTAATCATACCACCCTTCCTTATAGTCTTAGGTCTTTTTTGAGTAGACTCTTTTCAAAGATCTAAGTCACTCATCTCTTAATCAAGTTATAATTAATGCTTAGAATCAAGGTATGCTATTATCCTCCTATTGGGTAGAGTAGTGGTATTGAAAATTTCTAGTATGTATGTAATCTAACATTCTTGGATTTATATACTTGTTTGAGATACATGTTCCCTATGACTAGTATGTTTTGTTCTTGATTACATATGTTGAACAAATTTAGAAACATAATCATTGATCTCCATTATACAACATTTGATTATGAGTTTTTAACAACCTTCAAAGCAGTAGATGACCTATCTAATAAGCATAAACCCCTTAGGCTGATTTCATTTCATTTGATGAACAAACCATTCAAACTGACTTTCTAATGGTTTTGCACCTTGTTGGAATTTGATTATGATGACAGTATCATCATGCCATAGAAATTTGAACCTGTCACTTTCTAGGGCCAAATCGTTGAAAAAATCTCATACAATCATGTAAATGCCAGAGTGTCTCATGTTCAATGCTTGATTTTTTGCTATATTCACTGTCTTCTTAGCACAACTGTTTTCATACAAAAGTAAACACAAGGTGTAGCCACATACTTGTATTCTCTGGGCAAGGATACAAGGCTAGGTGTCCTACTTGATTTATCAAGAATGTACAAACCATGTTGATATAAGGGTTAGATCTTGGTGATGGATTGAGGTCTCTTACGAATAGGTCTACCTCTTGACATTTAGTCTTGTAGTCTTTCATGCTAAAGAGGGTACAAAGATTTGGCATAAATGACCCTCACATACCCCTTCCTTTGCTAAGTTGGTCAAGGCCTTATGATATTGTTGTTATATTGTAAATGAACTTAAAATGTGCTTGCATGTTAATAAAAAGGTCATTAAATGTTGTTGCTTCCTTTCTTGTTATTACATTTTTATTTTGCTAAGCAATATATGTTCTCTTAAATCTACGATTAGATATGTTTGCACAATGTACTCAACATAATTGTGCTGACATGTACCCATTTTATGATTTTAAGTAAAGAATACACTATGACTCTCTTAAAATTTTGTTTTTTCTTCCATAATATGATAATGTACTACTCTTACTCTAATGATAACTAATGACATGCAAATGAAATTCACACAGTTTATACATGGGGCCTAATATTGTCAGACATCAGTTTAGCATTCTTTTATGATTTGTTATCTTATACCATAGTTTTTATTTGTGGCTTTATTCATACATATGTTATGTGATCCATTCTATGGACATATACTCGGGTCCACTTGCCTTTGGCTTTCTAGACATTAGGAGTGAAGCTTTGGGTAACAAACAATTCCATGACAATAATATCTAAGTCAAGAGTTTGAGGACATTTTGAGATATCATGGTGTTATATCATAGTTGATTCCACCTAAAACACCACAACATGATGGTGTGTTAGAAGGAATCACGCCTTTTGGAAATGGTATGATTTGATGAATTTAGCTAATCTTTAGACTTTTTTATGGGGATATGTTCTTGAAGTCACAATGTTTAGACTTAGTTATGTCATTCTGAATTGGTAAAAAGGATAGCATATGTGAAATGGAATGGGAAACATCCAAATATGTCTTTTACAAGGATTTGTATATGTGAAACTTATGTTATGGAAACCTTCTCTAAAAAGATTAGAAAAAGTTAGATAAATTTTTCTTTGTTTGATGCCTTAAGGAAACTAAGGGTTATCACATGTATATTTCATATGAAAACAAAGTGTTTTAACAATGGATGGTAATGTATAAACCAATAAAGGACAATTAGTTGTAAGAGGTTTGAGACAAGTTCAAGGCGTTGAATAGGATGAAACTTTTCATCAATTGGTATGGTTACGTCCATAAGGGTTATGCTTGTCATTGCAGCTTAGCATGACTATGAGATTTGGAAAATGGATGTATAAATTTCTTCTCTTAACAAGAATAATTTTAAGGATGTCTACTTGACACACTGTAAAGGTTTTATCACTTTCAATGATATCAATAAAGTTTCTAATATGTAAAGGTTGATCTATGGATTGAAGCAATCATCTAGAAATTGGAATCTTCATTTTGATGAGACAATCAATGACTTTGGATATATCAAAAATGAATATGAACCTTGTGTTTACAATAAGGTTAATGGGAAAATAATTTTATATCTCATATTATATGTGGATCGCGTATTAATGATGAAAATGACATACCTACTCTACAATTGATTAAGACTTGGTTGAGGAATACCTTCTCTATGAAGGATCTAGGAGAATAATCCTATGTTCTAGGAATCAAGATCTATAGAGTTTGATCTAGAAATCTTCTTGGCATAAACCAAAGTACTTATATTGAAAAATATTGTAAAGGTTCATCATGTATGGTTCTAATAGAGGAAACTTACCCATTTCTCACAAAATAACTCTATCTAGATCGTAATGTTCTTTGAAATAATGGGCATAGATGACTAAAATTCCATATACAACTATAAATGAATCTATCATGTATGCAAAGTTATGTAAACAACTAGATATCTCATATGCTTTGATCATGATGATTAGATACCAATCCAATGTTGGTGAAGGTCATTAAACTTCCATGAAGAGTATCTTGAAATTCTTGAGAAAACAAATGATAAATAGTTGATATATCATGGTGAACAAGAGACAGTTGTTAAGGGTTACATTAATGCAAGATCTATACTACCAAGGATGATTATTAATCACAATCGATTGTGTTTGCCTAAATAATAGAGTTATAAGCTAGAACTTCCAAGCAAGAGATACGGGTCGATCATACAAGAGAAGTCAAGTATATTGTAGCATCCAATGCAACAAAGGAAGCAGTACAAATCAAGAAATTTATTAGTGTACTTGGGGTGGTACCAACCATTGAGGATGCAATATAGTATCACTATTACAATCATTATATCATTAGGGTTTACAACTGAAATTTTGATTTGATTATTAATAAAAGGTGATTCCATTTAATGTGTTTGCTTTAGTGTTGGCATAATGAATAAATGTAATAATGTCATAAGAATGTTTTGACTGGATGACATACAGTTTGGGTTGAGAACCTGAACATGAGTCATATAGATACTCAAGAGTATTAATTCGTGTTATGTCCCTATTTGGTTATTATTTTGTGTTTTATAGGAAAACAATAATACATAATACTATTGTATATGTTTAATGCTAACTATGTCTTTTTTATCATGATATTTGATACCAATCCAGATGCACATGTAGTTGTTATATAACAAGTTGTATTGGACTAACCCAATTTGAGAATGACACATAGAGGTCACATCATGGAATTCAGAATCATATCTCAATGTGATGTGGTGGTTGTGATCCTTAGACGTGAAGTCATTATAACATGTGCATG
Source organism: Alisma plantago-aquatica (assembly GCA_963693085.1). Taxonomy (NCBI): domain Eukaryota; kingdom Viridiplantae; phylum Streptophyta; class Magnoliopsida; order Alismatales; family Alismataceae; genus Alisma; species Alisma plantago-aquatica. Next base: position 982,465,660 of record OY856412.1, read on the forward strand.
TTGTTTTGTGTACTTTAACACTACCCAATGTAACTTTGGATAAGGGTTTTCATATAGGAGATTTGGTGCACTACGAAACTTGTGGATTATTGTCAATGATGTAGATGGAATGTTTCCCTCTATTGGAGTGATATCCCAACCACTTGATAAGTGAGACTATGATGCATGGCCATGATCATGTGAGTCAATATATGATTTTGAACTCACACAATCTCAACAGTATACTCTAGTCCAAGAAACATAGATTGAACATTAAGAGTGACAAGTCCATGCCTTAGTTTGAAAAAGTGTTTATGCATTGATGGTAACATTGGTCAGTTACATGTTAAAGTTGTTCAAATTACTTGGGTACCGATAATGTGTTGCTAGTTTCTACTCTTTTCTTGTGAGGTCTCTTCATCAATACCAATGTTATGTGGAATCTCAAGGGTCAGACACATAAGGAAGCACAAGGGAATTAAAGTTCACAGTCAAACACATGATTATAAATATTTTGAATCATGTACATGTTGATTTCCGAATGGGAAAGCTACTCATACAAATGTATGGTTTCAATCAATGGATTTATTGATTGTAAAGTGATTGAGTGACTACCATTCAGGAAATTGGACATCGGGAAATTGTTAAAGTAAAATCTTCAGTACATGTGAAATGAATTAAGGGAGATGGTCCATGATTAAGGAAGAAAATGTGGAATATGATGATCTATCCCATGATAAGGGGTTGAAAAACATGATAAAACAAGGGGACATATAAAAGAATGATGAATAATTAATGAGAAAAGTGCAATGAGATATGATAACCTTAATAGTTCCTATGCAGATGGCAAGGAACCCAAGCTAAAAAAGGTTAAATGACACATAAAAGTTGTAATCGCTTGATGAAGATAGAATCGCTAACCCCTTGCTAGCAACCCTTGGACATTGATGATGGGATGTGGGATGTGTGTTTTCCTTTGTGTTCCTTCTATTAGATGTGCATCTTTCAAGTGGATCTTATGCCTCTTGGTATGCTTGGATTTGTTGTAATCCTAGAGATGGATACCTTGATATAGCACGTCGTTGCTTTGGAATATGATTCCAAAATCATGATGTTTGTGATGAGTATGCTTTTGAGCCTTCTAAGAGTTAGGAAGACTCCTCCTATATGTTATGAGTTGGGTTATGATAGTGGAAAATAGAGGAGAAAAGAATGTGCATTTCTTATAGCACATGTGGTGGATACCAAGGTAACCAATCCTAGTATCCAGGGTGTACCAGTGGTACCTGAGTTTGAAGGTGTGTATCAGATGAGATTTATAGTGTTCTTATCCCTAGGGGAGAGACAGTTAATGTTGAGATCCTCTAAGTGTTGTTGGAAAGAAGGAGAGTGATTCTTTGATGTTGTATATGGGTTGCTGAGAGTTGGGCAAGACCACTACCAAGGATAGATGGTTGGTTGACCAGTCAACAAGTGCTATAATGTTTCTTAAAGATAGGCTTGAGGTTGGAATATTAGTGGGTAAGACTCAGAGTGGATGACATAAGTTACATGGGCATGGTGAGTTAGGGTTATGACGTTTAGACTAACCAATGTATCAACAATATTTATGAACTTAAGGAACAAAGTTCTTAGGTTATGTCCATATAAGTTGTAGCAAGTTTTGAATAGTAACATCTCAATGTAGTTTAGAGATGGTAAACAACATGATCAACATCTTCACAAAAACCTTAGGATTGTTGAAGCAGCAATAGATATGTGACAAGTTGAACAAGAGTGAGTTAGAGGTTGACTAAAATGTCTTCTTGGGATTATGATATGTCTACTAAGTATGTTTTGTAAATCCTAGTAAGGTGGAGACAATGTAATTATTTCACCCCTAACAATGTTGACTAGGAATGTTGTTCCTCCTTGTATGGAATAACATGTGCCAATGCCAACATTTTCTCCAGATGTTGAACAAGAAGTTGACAAGTATTTTAGTGTTCGTGTATCTAAAACAAAGGGATGGATACATCTTATTTGTAATGCTTGAAGGAACTGTTATAACCTCAATTTTATTTGTACTATTATGTAATTATTTTAATAAAAGGGGTTTGCTTGACAATTTGTGTGCATTGTTTTATAACTTGGGTTTCTTTACAAAATTGTCTTGAATGATGAATTTTGTGCTTTTCCCTATTTTAATGAGACAATGGAAGTGTAAAAGGATAAAGGACAAAAGAAAAACCCATAATAAGGGAAGAGGCAAGAAGAAAAAAATAACTTATTTTTTATTTAAGAAAAATATGGAATTCACTAGAAGGTGGCATAAATGGCCATAATAGGGTGGTTTTAGTACCACTTGCCTTCTAATATCCAGAAGGATCAAAATTAAGGGAATGAAAAAGAAAGAATGATGAAATATGAGTTTTAATGCATTATATATGACATTTTTAGTGTATGACTTGCATATGAAGAAAAAGAGTTATTATTTTCGAGTTTTGGTCTCAAATTGTGGCCCATGGAAGATTAAGTCATCAAGAACTTTCCCTCAAAATTTGGGATTAAAAAGCTTAATGGATTAGGGATGTGAATTTTCTAAAAATCCCAAAATGTGGATGATACAAAGATATATCATTAATGTCACGTATTGTATTCCAAATAGAAATGTGATGTGTGTTTTGAGCCGTCAGATCTTGCATTTGTCGGTCAATTCATCATCCTCTAGCTCAGTCAGGAAAGGAAGGGGGGCTGACTAGGCAACTCTTGGGATCAATTTTCCTTGTAATTCAAGGGATGAGAGAAATAGGAAATCTTCCCAACAAATTTGGAAGAGCAAGCCATACCCAACCATCCCTAATTTTACCTAGTTTTAGGGCTTCTAGAGTTTTCACCCAATTTCCCCTCTAGGAGTTGGCCCTGCTGACATAGGATGGTATATATAGGGACCCCAGCCTCCCTGCAAGGATGCCAATTTTCTCTCGAGATAGTGCATGATTTTGTTCTCACTTCTCTCCTCTCAATTCCATAGAAAAACCTTGCATTCCTCTGCCACTGTTCCAGGTTCTGCTAAAACCACTTCAGTGTCGCACGACTTGCACATATGGGATCCATGGCAGTTGAAGCCCTCAGCAGTTTCGACTAGACAAGGTGAAGGTGAGGGGACCCTCACTCAGTGATCAGGGATGCCAAGGCATGGGGTCAATTTCCTTGTTGACCTGTTGGGCTGAGCTTGTATCAAACCAAGGAGGAAGATGACCCCTAGTTAAAGGACTCTTTTTCCCAACTCACCCTTCTAGCAGGTTAAGGCTATTCTGGTCTCCCCCCCTTCTTTCTCATTTAATTAAAAGCTAGCCACGAGCAGGCTGTCGATGTGGTGAGAGCCTATAGGTCAGACCCAACCAAGTTGGTAGGACGGGGCCCAGGGCTCTCTACCTAGGTGGTAGGCCCCTATTGGTAAAAAAAGAATTTATCTTGAAAAAAATTTAGTAAATCATAGTATTATCCAAAAGTAACAAATAATATATGTATCTTGATCAGAAAAATGCAAGCTACACAATAAACATATGATCTTGGCCTATATTTTCTTATAATTCGAAAGATGTTCAAAGATGATGTCTTTAATACTTTTAATGGATCAAAACCCTAATTTGAGAATGTTGATGAGTCTAATAGACTTAGTTAGTGTTTTTTAATCGAAGTTTGATCTGTTATGAGTAAAAGGAAAACCTTGGACTCATATGGATATCATAATCCAAGATTTGAAGGATTATGATTACTTTATGCATAAAGGTGAACTAAATGATGGAAATTAGGGTTTGTCAACCCAATAAACTTGAAAGTGTCAAATATCCATCTTTCTATCTCTCTAGCCTTAATTTGACTTAAAAAGGATAAAGATGGGGACTTTTGTATAAAGGAAACCTTTTGTAACAAAATCTTATATATGAAACCTAAAAGTAGGGTTTGTGGATTAAGAAAGTGAAAAAGAGCAATAAATGAACTAATAGAGTGTTATGGGTAATTAATTAAGAAAGTGGACATAGAAACCTAACTTGAGAACCAAGTCAACCCTTTAATAGGTTTTAGAATCGTGTAGTGACACATGAATGTATACCTTGAATTTCAGGTTGACTTGCTTGGTTTTTTTTTTAAAGACACCACATTCATTACATTAAAGCTATACGACATCTACATGTAAAGGGAGATACACCAACTGAACACAAAAAGTAAAGAGTATATACAATAACCAGAAACTCATATCGAGACATGATAAGTACAATGATGTATTGATCTCTCTTCTATATCACTGACCAAAACAACTTTTTATGAGAGATTCCTTCAACCTGAGATTATATCTGGTATAAAGTATATGCTCCAAACCAGGGACCGAAGAAGGGATCATCTTTGCACTTGTTGTCATATAACAAAGAAACAAAAAAGACCTAACATTCAAGGAGGACACAAACCACAAGACAACATAGAACCTATAACTCACTAGAGAAAACTACAAATAGAGAGAAAGATAACAGATAACACAGGCCGCACTATGGCACCAGCAGAAAAAGCCACTATGGATCCCTTTCAAGGACAAGCAAAGGAGCAGAAAAGGCTAGAGGAAGAACAAGGATGGGGGATAAAAAACACAGCCGAACCCCACCACCACTCACCAAGAAACCTAACTCAATCACAATTGAGAGAGGAATGGAAGAAACTCCTCCAAACCCAAAACCCTTGATTATCCCCTACCCCAGCAAGCCAACAAAGAAACCAAGGGCACACCCACTAAACCTCAGGTGGCAGAACACAGACAAGACACAAAAAGGAAGCCCCCAACAACCTAGATCTAGGAGCGACACAAAATAGAAACAAAAATATGAAAAGGAAACAAAGCAAGGAGAGCACAATCAGAAAGAAAGAAAGGGGGAAGAAAGACACCCGCACAAAAAGGACCCCTGACCGAAAGGAGGCCCACCTGTCAGCTCCAATCCACCCTGGAATGACCACCACCAGCGACCTGAGACGCCACTGACAGGACGATGCCACCAGCCGGCTCCAGACCCCAAACGGATCTGGAACACGAAGCCACCTGCAGAAAGGGGGGCAAGGACATAGAGAGGAACACGGTGTGGAGGGAAACTCGAGGATAACGACCTGTCGATGATGGCTCAGAGGCAGCCCAGGGGAAGCAGGGTGGTGCACCCAGGCCACCAGACCCCCTCCCCCCGGCCAGAGGCGGCGCGTACAGGAACCTTGGTCCCCGCTTGAGTCACGAGACCTCCAACGAAAAGAGTCGGTTGACTTGATTGATTGATTGTGTGGTTAATTCTACTTATTCTTATTTGGACTGCAAATACTCCTGAGACAGGTATGTGGTTAGGCCTATGAGTACCCGATCTAGTTTCCTGAGGTGTTCTCAGGTTTCTCCGCATTGTTCGTAAATGTATGACTTTTGGATGAACTTTACTTCCTTGCAAACTTTAAAGTGACTATGATTATCACATTATATGAAAGGTAACTTGGTCATGCCCATAATGGGAAGTAAACCATGCCTGGATGAGAAGTTTGGTACAAGAATGCCAAGCCCGGATGGGAAGGCTAGGATATTATCAAGCTGGATGGGAAGATAAGTACGCCCACTATAGGGGAAAGACCCAAATGAGGGTAATCGTGATGATATCACACCATTATGGGATGAGAAGTTGCTAAAACCAAAATGTTAACCTTGTTGTTGTTTAAAACATATATTGAACTATTTTGTTATAATTACTTGTGAAGTTTTGTTTCCCCCACATACCGGTATAACTTGTTATACTAACCGACGTTTTGTTTGTCGACATTTTTATGATAACCTACTTCAAGATGGAAACTGGACAACCAATGAAAAAGACATTGAATGTGAACCAGACAAACTAATAGTTGGAGAATATAATTAGTTGGTACTTGTTTAGGTAAAGTCCTAGAATCTAATATTTTGTAACTTTCAGGAAAAGAATTTTTTTATCATGTATCAAATTTAGTTAGTTTAGTAGAAGTTATTAATTATTTTTTATTATGTACAAAACCATTTGATCCTGTCTTTGGGATAACATCTCTAGTTTCTTGACCATCCTTAATTGGGGGTTGTTGGGGAATGGGGTCATTACATTTGTTATCAGAGCTTGGTTTTCCACATAATATTTAATAATTATTAAATTTTGCAAAGGCATTAGAGACAAAAGGGAGTTATTAGTGAATTTTCCAAAGATGGAGGTGTCTAGGAAAAGATCATGATCTGGGGGCTGGCAAGATTTTCCTCCACCCCGCTAGTCAATTTACAAGAACTCTTGGAATTCGTGTGACTCCCTGGACGAAATCTGAGGATTTGACTCGAAATAAGACACCTTTAGGATTTCTCATCTACAGTCATCACTTCTTTGTCCCCTTTCTGTTAACAAACTTTAAGTGCCTAAGATTTCTCTCTCTCTACCTCCTCTTGAGTACTGGGATTAGGCATGATAAGAATTAGGGTATCCTCCACCAAACAAAAAAAGGCATGTAAACAAGATGTCATATATATAAGATAATCCTAAGTTATGAAACTGTGGTTAATAGAGTGGTCTATGCTTTACAGCATGGGCTATGTCAAAACTATTGCCATCCCAGATGACACCGCTAATGAATACCTCAGACTAAGGCCCTTACACAAGAAGAGGCCCTCCTCTGAGAAGAGAAGGCACACGAAAGGTCAATCCTCCAAGAAAAGGAAGAGAGAAGGTGAAGCCTCTAGGGAGAAAGGCCCTGAGCCTAAACCCATTCCCTTCCACATCCCAGACCCAAAAGGAAGGGCTCGAGCCTAAACCCATTCCCTTCCATGAACTTTTCACAACAAGGTTCATACCCCCTGCTTCCAAGAAGGAGAAGGAAAGACAGTTTACATTCCTAGTTCAAGGAAACTTGTCTATGAACGACTACGCTCGCAAGTTTTGCCTATTAGAGTGTTTTGTCTACATGTTGACTGAAGAAAGTAGAGTGGAACATTTTGTCGATAGGCTTCTCCCTGTCATTAAGCCCCATGTCATGGCAAGAAAACCCACAACTCTCTTTGAAGCACTCAACTTCTCCCTGGACATGGAGAAGACGGTCATGCCACAATGGAACCAATCCAAGGAATATATTGTCTTCACTAAAGGAAGTTTCAAACTGATAAATGATAATAGGAAGAACCAAGGTCGTCATCAGGGCAAGGTAAAGCAAGGAGGGAAAGGAAAATCTCAGCAAGAAGGCCACTACCCCAGTTGTGCTACCTGTGGAAAGTGACATTTGGGAAAATGTCACAACGAGAAGCGTCAGTGTTACCGTTGTCATTAAGAAGTCAATCTTGTGGCCAACTTCCCCCTACCACCTCCACATGGATAGGCCTTGGTGGTAGCCCAACTAGTGGCACCACCACCACTAGTAGCCATAGCACCTCCAACCCCACATGTAGGGGAACGTTGTCAGGCTCGGGTGTTCGCCATCGACAATGAGGAAGCCCAAGCTAATGCCAACTACCTCATAGAGGGTAATAACCCTTAGAGTAGTTTTTACATCTTTGTTATGCAATGTAATAGGAGTTTGACTATCATGAAAACTATGTAGACACATTTGAAATTATGGGACAAAGTTTGAAAGCCCTTTATGATTGTGGATCAACAAATACTTTCATTTTGAGGAATCTTGCAGCTATGCTCTGTCTAGATTTCAAGGACTTCGGATATATCTTGGATGTCACTATCCTGAGTGGTCAGATTTTCACATCTCTTTTAAAAAATCCTATTTTACCTATTAAATATTTGAGTCATGAATTCTGTATCGATTTTATTTTGTTGGACATGAATGACTTTGATGTGATAATTGGCATGGATTGGATTTATACCTATAGATCCCATATTGACTATAGGAAGGAAAAGACTGTGATAAAGAGACTTGGTCACCCGCCTTTAACCATTAGAGGTAGGAAGGATGCAACCACTAGTCTATATGTGTTGGTCTTAAAAGCAGAGCAAATGATAGCCAAAGGTTGTCAGGCATTCCTAGCAGTTGTTATAGAACCTGAACCTAAGGTTAAACCCTTAGGAGAGATAGAGGTAGTTTGGGATTATGCGGATGTGTTCCCATAGGATTTACCTAGCCTTCCTCTAGAGAGAGAGGTGGATTTCACCATAGAGTTATCTTCCAGAATGAACCCTATCTCTAGGGCACCTTATAGGATGGCCCCTGCTAAGTTATTAGAGTTGGAGAAGCAACTACAGGAATTGCTAGACAAAGACTTCATTAGGCCTAGTACCTCACCCTGGGGAGCTCCACTCCTCTTTGTCAAGAAGAAGGATGGATCACTCTGCATGTGCATTGATTATCGCATGATCAACCAATCTACCATCAAAAATAGGTATCCTCTACCAAGAATTGATGACCTATTCGACCAGCTTAAGTCAAATCGAGTATTTTCCAAGATTGACCTAAGGTCGGGGTACCACCAGTTACAAGTTAAGGATGAAGACATGCCAAAAACTGTCTTCCGTATCCATTACGGCCATTATATGTTCCTAGTCATTCCGTTTAGACTATCCAATGCCCCAAGCATTTTTATGAATCTCATGAACACTGTATTTCAACCCTTCCTTTACTCATTTGTTATAGTGTCCGTAGATGACATCTTAGTCTACTCAGATGACCTAGACCAACACTGAGACCACCTGGTTAGAGTCCTTCAAATCCCAAGGAAGCAGAAGTTTTATAGGAAGTTCTCAAAATGTGAGTTTTTGATCGATACTGTCATGTTTTTGGACACATCATCTCAGGAGGGACAATCTCAATAGATCTTGCCAAGGTGTTTGTTGTACGTGATTGGCCAACACTGAAGAATCCTTCTAAAATTCACAGGTTCATGGGATTGGCTGGGTATTACCGATGGTTCATTCAATATTTCTCAAAGACCGTCTTGCCCCTACCAAGCTCACTCGTAAGGATGAAAATTTTGTATGGTCTGAGTTGTGTGAAGCCCGCTTCCAAGAGTTGAAGGAGAAATTGACCACAACACCTATGTTTACTCTACCATCTGAAAATGAAGGTTTCATGATATTCATTGATGCATCCAAGATGGGGCTTAGATGTGTGCTAGAAAAGAAGAAGCACATTGTCACTTATGCATCCCAGAAACTCAAACCAAATGAAGTTAACTATCTGACACATGACCTAGAGTTGGTTGCGATCATACATGCCCTGAAAATTTGGTGACACTACTTGTATGGTGCTACCTTTTGAAATCCTCACTAATCACAAGATCTTGAAGTATATCCTGACTCAAAAGGACCTCAACCTAAGATAGAGATGATGGATGGAATATATGAAGGACTATGATTTCACCATCACGTACCACCCAAGAAGGCCAATGTGGTGGCATATGCCCTTAGCCAGAAATAACTTAGATGTATAGTTGTCTTATCTACCTAGTGGAGGGAACTGGAGGAGTATTTCAGATGGGCCCTAAATTTGTTAGAGGACTGAATTCGTTTGGCTAACATTCAGATAAAACCTAACTTGCTAACTGAGTTAGTAGTTTCCCAACTGGCGAGCCCAGAGCTTGAAAAGATGCTCAGACACATTTGTCCTTGGGTGTGGATGGAGGGATCTGATACAAAAATCATTGTTGGGTTCCTGAGGAGTCACCTTTGAAGACTCATATCCTACAAGAAGCTCATGTCTCTAAGTATACCATACACCCTGGCACTACCAAGATGTTTAAGGACTTACATCGGTATTTCTGGTGACCTGGAATGAAGAAAGATGTAGCAGAATATGTGGCCAGTTGTCTCACATTCCAAATGGTGAAGGTTAAATACCAGGGACCCAGAGGATTACATCAATTGATTGAGATTCTTGAGTGGAATTGGGACTAGATCACCATGGACTTTGTGGTGGGTCTTCCTAAGACCAAGAAAGATCATGATGCTATATGGGTTGTGGTGGACCACTTAACCAAGTCAGCACACTTCCTTGCCTTGAAGATTATTGCCAAAGTGACAAACATAGCTGAGTTGTATATCCAAGAGATAGTCCGTATGTGTAGTATTTCGAGCTTGATTATTTCTGATCATGACCCCAAGTTCACCTCGAAGCTATGGAAGTAGGTGCATGAAGAACTTGGGACAAGGCTAAAATTTAGTACCGCCTACCACCCCTAGAATGATGGACAATCAGAGAGAACTAGCCAACTTTAGAAGACATGTTGAGAGCATGCGTGCTCAATTGGGGTGGATCATGGGAGCATTACTTGCCTTTATCTGAGTTTGCCTATAATAATAGCTACCATGCCAGTATCGGGATGCCTCCATACAATGCGCTATATGGGAGGTTGTGTCAGTCACCACTTTAATGGAATGAGGTTGGTGAGAGGCTTGTTGAGGTTAGAGGAACTTTAGATTTATGCTGCTAAAGTCTCTTTGATCAGGCAAAGGCTGAAGAGAGCCCAAGATTGATAGAAGTCATATGCATATGCAAAGCGGACTGATTTACATTTCATTGTGGGTGAACATGTGTTTTTGAAGATACGGCCCCTCCAAGCTATAGCTAAAAATAGAGGAAAGTTGAGTCCCTGATTTGTAGGTTTGTTTGAAGTTCTAGAACGGATTAGTAAATCTGCATACCATGTAGCCCTACCCCCACAGTATAGCATGATGCATGACATGTTCCATGTATCCAATATGAAGTAATATGTGAAAGATCTGAGCCATGTGCTGAGCATTGAACCTATTGAGCTCTAGGGGAGCCTGACATATCCTAAGTCACCTGTGAGAGTATTGGATACTAAGGTGAAAGAACTTAGAAACAAATAGATAGAGATGGTAAAGGTTCTCTAGAAGCACCATGGAGAGGATGAAGCCACATGGAAGCTGAAGACAGACATGGAAAAATCATATCCTGAATTGTTTTGTATGATTAGCTGAATTTCAAGGACAAAATTCTTATGAGTGGGGAAAGATGTTATAACCCCAATTTTTGGTTGTACTATCATGCAATTATTTTAATAAAAGGGATTTTCTTGACAATTTGTGTGCATTGTTTTACTACTTGGGTTTCTTTGCAAAATTATCTTGAATAATGAATTTCATGTTTTTACTTTTTTTAATAAGCCAATGGAAATGTACATGATAAAGGACAAAAGAAAAACCCATAATAAGGGAAGATGCAAGAAGAAAATAAATAAGTTATGTTTTATTTAAGAAAAATATGGAATTCTCTAGAAGGTGGAATAAGTGGACATAATAGGGTGGTTTTAGTACCAATTGCCTTCTAATATCTATAAGGGTTGAAATTAAGATAATGGAAAAGAAAGAAAGAGAAAATATAAGTTTTAATGTGTTATAGATGCCTTTTAGTGTATGACTTTCATATGAAGCAAAAGAGTTGTTATTTTTGCATTTTAGTCTCAAATTGTGTCCATGGGAAGATTAAGTCATCAAGAACTTTCCCTCAAAATTTGGGATTAAAATCTTAATGGATTAGGAGATATGAATTTTCTAAAAATACCTAAAGTGTGGATAATGCAAAGAAATATCATTAATGTCACATATAGTATTCCTAATAGAAATTTGATGCACATTTTGAGCCGTCAGATCTAGATTTTGACGGTCGATTCATCATCATCTAGCTTGGCCAGGAAAGGAAGGGGGCCTGAAAAGGCAACTCTTGAGATAAATTTTCCTTGCAATTCAAGGGACGAGCAGAACATGAAATTTTTCCATCAAGTTCGGGAGAGCAAGTTGTACCCAACCATCCCTAGTTTTACCTAGTTTTAGCACTTCTAGAGTTTTCACCCAATTTCCCCTCTAAGAGTTGTCCTTGCTAACATCAGATGGTATAATAGGGACCCCAGGCTCCCTGTGAGGATGCCAATTTGCTCTTGAGATGCCACACAATTTCTTCCTCTCTTCCCTCCTCTCAATTCCATAGAAAACCCTCACATTACCCTCTTCCTCTATTCCATGTTCGGCTGGAACCACCTCTGTGTCACCCGACTTGCATATGTCGGCTCCAGGGCAATTGAAGCCCTCAGCGGTTTTGGCTAGATGAGGCGAAGGTGATGAGAACCTCACTCGGTGATCAAGTATGCCAAGGCATGGGGTCAACTTCCTCATTGACCTACTAGGCTGAGCTTGAATCAAACCAAGGAGGAAGACGACCACTGGTTAAAGGACACTTTTTCCCGCTCTTCTAGTAGGTTAGGGATATTTTGGTCTTCCTCCATCCTTCTTTCTTGTTTAATCAAATGCTATCCGTGGGTGGGCCACTGATGTGGCGAGAGCCTATAGGACAATCCCATACAAGTTGGCAGGGCGGGGCCCGGGGCTCTCTGCCTAGGTGGCAGGACCATATTGGTCTAAAAAGGATATACATTACAAAAATTCTAGTAAATTGTAGGATTATCCAAAAGTAGCAAATAATATATGTATTTTAATTAGAAAAATGCAAGCTACACAATAAAAATGTGATATTGGCCTACATATTCTTCCAATTCGAAATATGTTCAAAGATGATGTATTTAATGCTTTTAATGGATCAAAACCCTACTTTGTAAACATTGATGAATTTAATAGACTTAGTTAATATTTTCGATAAAATTTTGATCTCTTATGAATAAAAGGAAATCCTTGGACTCATATGGATATTATAATGCAATATTTTAAGTATTAGGATTTCTTTATGCATGAAGGTGAACTAAATGATGGAAATTAGAGTTTGTCAACCCAATAAACATAAAAGTGTCAAATATCTATCTTTCTATCTCTCTAACCCTAATATGACCTAAAAGGGATAAAGATGGGGACTTTTGCATGAAGGACACATTTTGTAGCACAATATTATATATGAAACCTAAAAGTAGGGTTTGTGGATTAAGAAAGTGTAAAAGAGCAATAAATGGACTAATAGGGTGTTATGGGTAATTAAATAAGAAAGAGGACATAAAAACCTAACTTGAGAACCAAGTCAGTCCTTTGATAGGTTTTCGAACCATGTAGTGACACATGGATGTATGTGTTGAATTTCAAATTGACTTTCTTGGTTGATTGTGTGGTTAATTCTACTAATTCTTATTTGGACTACATATACTCTTGAGACATGTATGTGGTTACGCCTATGAGTACCTGATCTAGTTTCTTGATGTTTTCTTGGGTTTCTCCGCATAGTTCACAAATGTATGATTGTTGGATGAACTTTATTCCTTGTAAACTTTAAAGTGACTATGATTATCACATTATATGAAAGGTAACTTGCTCATTCCCACAATGGAACGTAAACCAAGCCCAGATGGGAAGGTTGCTATAAGAATATCGAGCTTGGATGGGAAGGTAGATAAAGGTGGTCAAGCCCATATGGGAAGGCCAGGATATTATCAAGCCTGGATGGGAAGATAAGTACGCCCCCTACAGGGTCAAGACTCAAGTGAGGGTAATAGTGATGAGATCACACCATTATGGGATGAGAATTTTACCAAAAACAAAACGTTAACCTTGTTGTTGTTAAACAATAATTGTTGAACTATGTTGTTATAATTACTTGTAAAGTTTTGTTTCCCCCACATACCAGTATAACTTGCTATACTGATCGACGTTTTGTTTGTCAGCATTTTTAGGATAACATTCTTCAAGATGGAAACTGGACAACCAATAAAAAAGACATTGAATGTGAACTGGACAAACTAATACTTGGAGGATATAGTTAGTTGGCATGTGTTTTGGGTAAAGTCTTGGAATCCTATATTTGTAAGAAAATATTTTTTTATCATGTATCAAATTTAGTTAGTTTAGTATAATTTCTTAATCATTTTTATTATGTGCAAAACCATTTGATCATGTCTTTGGGATAACAGCTCTAGTTTCTTGGCCTTCCTTAATTGGGTGTTGTCAGGGAATGGGGTCATTACAAGAATGATATGGGACACATGCCATGATTGGTAAAAAGTCAACAAGTAAGTATGGCTTTGGGTGATGTGTTGATACAACACACAGACTATAGTAAGGAACATGATAACTCAACAAAAAATGGAAGCAGTTCTGGATGACAGTTAGAGTTCCAAGGTGAATGTTACTACCATAATTGTAGAAGTGACACAACGTTATTTATGTTCTAGGGTTGAGGGAGTGTCACCTTGGTACATGGCAAGTGATACAGGTAATGGAGGAGGAGTTGCATGAGGATGTTTTCTTATGTGAGGGTTTCTATGCTAACCCAAGATGAGACATACATGATTTGAGGGAGAAGAACATGACCTCTATGAGAGTGATGCAAAATAACCATGATATGGAAGTAATCATGTGGATATTTTTGTATGAGGTGCATGAGAAGTACTCAACTTTGCTTGCCTTGGATTTCGGGGGCAAAATTTGTATTAGGGGTTTATAGCTGTAAAACCCCTGACCATGCATAAAGTGTTGAACATGCTTAATTACCATAATTTAGTGCTTTAAACCTTAATATAATCGTGTGATATGTTTTGGTGTCACGTGACAAGCTTAAGTTTCAATTTTGGTCCAATTTGGACACTATTAGTGCAAGTTATGCAATTTTGTGCACATTTTGGACTTTTTTGTAATTTGCCCATATGAGAGTTTTACTTGAAATTTCTCACATTAATTATGATAATGTTTTCTTATCATTCTTGAGCTTTTGATTCATGGGGATTTTAGTTGTACCTTGGTTTGGTGGTGTTTCTCTTCAATGGTGACTTAGGGTTTTACCCCTTCATGGATGAGCTACCTTGAGAGGCCATCAAACGGTGGTCCCCCTATTTGTTTGACATCCGATGGTCACCAACAGGTGGTGAAAACCTATGGTCACCTCTATAGGTAGTAATTTGATGTTTTTCAAGTTTTGGTTCATTTGAATCAGTGGTTCATTAAAAGACGACAATCAAACAATGGTTCATCACCTCGTAAGCTAGGGTTTCAAGAACCGATGGTTATCATGTCTTGGAAACCAATGAAAACCCTGGGAGATCATCATCCCGTGATCCATAAGACTCCCACAACCAATGTATTAGTTTTTTGCATGGTCGTGGAAGCTCTTGGCCATGGACACATGGCAAAGCTACTTGGACACCTCAAACTTCTCTCTTTCCTTACCCATATGCTTTATATACCTATCCTTTGGCTCACAAATGAAAATTTTGGTTCCTTATCTATTACCTCCTCTACAAAAATTAGTCCTCCCCTTCTTAGTGGTGAATAGATTTCCCAAGGAAGAAGAAGGTAGCCGACCTTCTTGGTTAAGCATATAGGGTTTCGTTTTGCTCTCATTTAGGGTTTGTGGAGATACCCTTGTTGTTTCCGACCTAATGCTAGTAAGTTTCTTCTTCCCACCTTCGTTTCTTTTGCTATTATTCTTCCCCCTACCTTATTCCTGGATGGAACCATGGTATTCCATGGTAAATCTTGCTCTAAAGCTTAAATAACCTATCTTTCTTGCTCCTAATACCTAGGGTTTGCTTCTCTTGTGGAGAAAAGAGCTAGTTGGTCGAGATCAAAGCTTATACTTGGGTTTTATACTTTCTTTTCTCGAGTTTTCCTACTTCTTGGAGTCTGATCTTCTTCCTAGAGGCAATTTTTATAACCCTCTTCACATTTATTGCTTACTACAAGCTTTCTTGCTCAAGTTCTTACTCTAAAATGATGATCTAAACTTAGAGAAGATATGCTTGATAGGGTTTCAATTTTTATGCCATTTCTTGCTTATTTTATAGCTCTAGACAAATAAAAAATTATGTGCACAATCTTCCTACAGTATAGGAAGACTTAGATCAGGTTTACCTGGAAACTGATGGTGCTTAGCACCTAGAAAATGATCTCTTATCTTAGATTTTAAGTTGTTTTCATCATGAACCGATGGATGACCTTATATTAGAACCAATGGAGATTCCTTGTGGAAATCGATGGTGATGACCAATGGTGAAAATTGATGGTGTCAACCGATGGTCACACCTTACGCCAGTTTTAGATTCTTATGGAAGCTCAAATAATCGATGGTCTATTGCCATAAAGATTGCATGAATTGATGGTGATCTTAGCTCAACATTCGATGGTGACAAATGATGATATTGTTGGCCCCACCAACCAATAGACACACAATATGTCACAACCAATGGCAGTATAGGAGACCACAATTGATGGTGAGACTAGGCCTCCTATGTTGTTTCCTTTAAGCCTTAAACCAATGGTATCTTTCATTAAATGACTCAAAGGATTAGACCTACACATCAACTTATGGACTCGAATAAAGAACCTAATTCAATGGTTAGGATTTGATCATTCAACATCCAATAGTTTGGGATGATGCCTATAATGTAATATGTTGGTTCTAATAATGTGAATTTGATGGTTTCCTACATGTGATCAACCTAAGGAGCTTGTCTGTTGACAAATGATGGCCTACTTTAAATGTATAACCAATGATGGGTGTTATTCCCACCACTGATGGTACCTTTTTGTGTTATTGAACAAGGGATTCCTAGGGTTAGATGGTGATGATTTCTAGGTCACAATTTGATAACTTCATAAGTGGTTTTTTCTAGGTGTTTACTTATGTAAACAACTAATGGTTTTACCTTCTCAACAATTCAATGATTCTAGGTTGATGATTGTGGTATAATCTTATCTTTGCCATCATATGAAGATAATTGATAATTACCGTAATGAGTTCATGGATGACCCTAATGAAGCATATCTTGTTACACCTAACCGTAATGTAACTAAGTGATGGTGATTGATTATGAACAAACCCCTTGAATGATTGATAGAACTATGGACCACTTTCTTATTGTTGTTGAAGCCCTAGTATGCTATAATATGATGGTTATACCTTGAGTTATGCATGGATCCATACTTAAAGATTTTATGTAATTTTATGGTGATGCTTTATTTTACGCATCCATAACCCGATGGGGATGCCATGAGTTAGAATTTGTGTATGAATGTTGAACTATAACTTCAACGTAACCTATCTTATTGAACTTATCCCTAATGAAAATAGATGAGGATGGTTAATCATGATTAACTTCTTAGTATAATATGATGAAGGAATACTCTTTCTAATGTTTTTTGAAATCCAAATAGGTTAACCAGTGATTATCATAGCCTCATAATTTATGCTTTCATAAAAACATGTGTATTATAAGTATAATGGTGATCAGGCATATCTAGCATTCTTATATGTTGATATAATTGAAGGAATACTTTAATGCTAAAATAACCCTGCAATGTTATCATGTGAACATCTTTTATCTCTTTAATGCAATATTATGTTGAGCCTATGCATCACATGCATGGTGCTATTTGTGGAGCCTTGTTATAAGGCATGGAAAGATGTTGATGAACTTGCATGGAATGGTATGATGTTCTTAATGAAATTTGGGCATTATTGAGCCCTGAATGAGGTGTAATCCTCTTTATGACGTGAGAAGGGCTGGAATCCTGGAATAATATGATAGGGATTTATATCATGTGATAGAGTGATGACAAGTGTAGTCTCATGAATGGAAAGTGAATGGTACCTTATGATGTTGAGATGATGGATTATGCCTCACACATTTTATATCTTATGAAGTTGTTATATAAAAATGTTTGCTAGAAAGGAATTAGGGTATGTATGTCCACTTGTTTGATGTAGCCTTAATTCACCCAATTGTAAATAAATAATTAAGTGAGACCCTAATCATGTAGTGCCATGTGCCATAGATGTTGGTAAGGTATTCCCATAGAGCCAATCATATGATGATTGACATGGCATAATTACCTAAACAGATTTGATTAATAATACCATATATATAAAGGCAAACTTCCAATTCATATGTTTCACTTAGTTGTGAGATAATGAGGATACAAAGTGAATGTCTAGAGAATTATATTACTCAATTATGTAAGTTTTTAATTTCCTATCTTTGTGATGAGATCATATGGATGTTAAGAGTACATATACATATTCTCATTAGTCCCTAGTTGGTTGTTCTTGTGGGAGGTTGATAGACAACAATAACACCTAAGATCAAAATGTGAGTTGGTTGAAGACTAAATCTCATTAGTCATGATATGGCTACATCAAACCAAGCACACAGATACATGTTAGGGAACAATGTATCAGACAGACCCACCTTGAGAGTGACACATGGTTATGGTGGTCACAGTCATCTTTGATAGTGAAGGTGATGATTGTGATTCTTAGACCTAAAATGATTGCACTCGTCACATGTCATTGGGTACACTTTGACATCATAAAACATAATCCTGAAACATGGGTTGTTATAACGGTAATGATTGGGTGACTTTGACATATGGGTATAGACTGTGAGTGATAGATATGGGATTTGTCCCTCATACTAGAGTTTGATATCCTGGCCACTTGATAAGAGAGACTGAGAAATGCATGCACATGCACATGTGAATCAATATATGATATTGAGGTCACATTATCTCAGACAATCTACTCTTGGTTCAAGGAACATGGATTGAACATTGAGAGGATGACCTACCATGCCTCGAGTTCATCCTGGATATCAAAGATAAAGGAATTATGCAATCACTACAACACCTTACACATATTGTAGGTTGAAGTTGTTCTCCAACTTTCCATTTCACGTGGATAGCACTGATGTGTGACTAGGCACCACTCTCTGCTTGTGATGTCATAAGCTAGTTACGGACACTCACTGCCAACGTGATATGGGACCTATAGGGTCACACACATAGAAACTCATCTAGAAGAGGAGTTTGATCTTGAACGATAATTGGATTGATTATGAAAGTATTTAGGTATTCAACTCAAGCAACAGATTGCTTGATTGGCTCACCAGGCCTACAAAACGACCATCTCACTGGGTGAGACGGTTGTTTGGGCAGCTAGATGGGCATCTCAAGTAGTTGAAACAGCCATTTGGGGGTCAGGTTGATCAAAGTTCAAATTGGCTTAGTTCTGCCCTTGAACTGACTGGTTCAATAAGAGTGAACCGACTAGCTCATCTCAACTCACTAGATGACTATCTGGGTGAGTGAAATAGGTATATCTCTTGGGTGAGATGGCCCAGTTAGGTCAAACGAAGGTTTGGGATGTTTCCCGAATAGTTTCAATTGCACAAACTTGATGTGTAAGTAAAATTAATATGTATATTAATTGGAATCAAAATTGCCAGATTCGTGTGCAACTGGGAAACTACCAAACAACCATTTGGAAGTGCGAGATGACTGTATAGTACACAAGATGACCATTTGGGTGTGCAAAATGGTTGTTTCAGATGTTGTAGGTTGTGAAAATTCAATATCTTCTGGTCCTTTCTACTCTCGCACATTAATCCCGTATCGGATAGAAACTGGGAACCTTGACCCTGGCCTCTACTATAAATAGAGGGGTACTGGGAGCTTTCCAGAGGACAACACAACACAAACAAATGAGAATCAGTTCCTCTGACAACTGTTGTCCTCTCTGGTTGTGGTAACCAAGAGAACTCAGGCAAGTCCTACCCGATAGGGAGGAATAGACAACAGGAGAGAACAATTGAGAAGTTGTCATCGTGGGAGAATAGGTTGGTGACTAGTACACCAATAGGAGGGACAACTCCTTCCTGTCCATTCTTAGTGAATGACAAGAGTTCTAGTTGGTCATTGTGGACTACTCTAGAGGAAGGAGTCCTTTGGCTGCTACTCATAGAGAAAAGTCAACATGCAGTCTATGGCAAGACCACCAGAGTCACTACAGAGGTTGTGGAGATGTTGTTCATGGTGAAGACTAGGAGTTGCACAACCACCATCCAAGAGAAACTTGTCAGCAATTGCAAAGAAGTGAGTTTTGTCGCTGGACTTGCTCTAGGACCAGGTATAACTCGCTAAAATCATCCTTCCTATTTCATAGTAGTTGACGCGATCTTGTTATTATGGGAATACAAATAGATAAATTTTTATTTCTGATGTTATACATTGTGCCTATATTTCCCAACAGTGGTATCAGAGCCACATCAATTTACTATATTTTAGGATAATCGATATGATCATAGTTTTGGTTATATATATATATATATATATATATATATATATATATATATATATATATATATATATATATATGTGCAATTTACACACATCACTGTAAAAGCAGTTTTGATGGTGGATGTGTAGCATGGTTATGGCCTAAACCCTAAAATTGTGAGTGGTTGGATGGTTTGGTTCTTGTTTATCTCAGTCTGTGCACTGAGCCTCTACCTCCTCTTCCCAATGTAAAGTTAATGCTTTCCTACCTTTTCTCCCCTCGACTGTAACTCGAGGTTTCTCTTATTCAATGTAATAAAGTAGTCATAGGATAGTTTTTTTATGCAATGACGTTGAAGATGTTCATCGTTGGTTGAGACGACCAGTTCGTGAGACGAGTCGACTGTCTGGAGGACCATAGAGGATAGGAAAATGGAACCATACGACTGTTTAGTGGGCCCAATCGACCATTTGGAAGGAGTCCAAACATTGATTCAATAGGAGGACCAACCAATCGGCCAAGAGGCGAGACGACCGGTTTAATGGTTGAACCGATCTACCCATGTTGGCAAGCACATATCTACATGAACCGCATGTTCATACATGTGATGTGATGATTGGCCTAGGTGGTAGTAATTTCTTGTGACTCCAAGGAATTACAAGTAGACATGGCCATAACCATCACATTTTGTTTTATATTGCATGTTTATGTTGTGGGATATAGCATGTATATAATACGTACTATATATGTGGTGATTGGATACAATATATGTATATGTATATGTATATGTATATGTATATGCATATGTATATGTATATGTATATGTATATATATATATATATATATATATATATATATATATATCGGAATCAGGTAAATATATTCTGACATCCCCCTCCTACAACTGTAGAAGGAGTAAAAAAGTTACATATAGCCCTATGCTCGCTATACATCAATATCGTGAGCAAATCACACATCTACCTCATACATACTCTCTTTTTAACATTTTTACAAATTTTCCTAGCAATAGTGCACTCACTAGTAAACATCCCTCCGTGCTTACGGGCATTCCTTTCCATCCAGACATGGTAGCATAATGCAGCAAACAGCAGCCGTTTTGTCTCCTCATTTGCGCACCTTTTAATCACCTTCTTGATGTCTTCATTCAGTGCTATATGAAGGTGGAAATCCTTGCAGATTTTGTCCCAAATGGTCTTCGTGAAACAGCAACATCCGAAAAGATGACTAAGAGTCTCCTCCTCCGTCTTGCAAAGGTAGCAAGTGGTAGAAATATTGTTATTCCACTCCCATATTTTGTCCAGTGTAGCTAGCGAACCATGCAGAATTTTGAAAATACAAATCGATCGTTTAGGAATATGTTTACCTTCCCATAATCTTGTCCTTTTCCACCCTAGTCCTTGTGATCTCCCACAGATCAAGGTTTGGATTGAGCATGCTCCATTGTCCATTATGTTTCAGATAGAAATGATGCTTTACCTGGGGCCATAGACTCCTCATCATATGAATGGTGTGTGAGATGCCTTCCCTTGTCCTTGGCTGAAAATCCAATCCTTGTGGATATCCTTCTCTCATCCATCTCCCCCATATAGAGCTACCGGATTGGTAAGAGATGATTCTCCTAAGAGTTCCCCACTTTGCAATATCTCTTGGAGTTTTCAACTGTAGGCCTTCTTCATCTTTCGGCAAAGCAAGTCTGGAATAGCGCATTGGGTGGTACTCACTTGCCCAAATGAAGTTTGAGATTTTCATCTCCATCCTATCAAGCACAGCTCCTGGAATCTCACCTTGTTGAACCCAGAAAATAAGAAGACCCTCAATAGCTGCTCGAATAAGCGTAGCACGACCTGCCATGGAAGTCTTTTGTGTAGGCCATCTCGCAATCATCACATCTAGTTCGTCAATGCATTCGGTGAAGTCCCTCACCTGAAGATTACCCCCTGCCAAAGGAAAACCAAGATATTATGTATGTATGTATGTATGTATGTATGTATGTATGTATGTATATAATATATATATGTGTATATATGTATGTATGTATGTATAAGATATATATAAAACCCCTCAATCAAACATATTAAGTCCAAGATGCTTTCCAATAGAAATACATATGAAAAACTTGATCGACCAAGTGTATATTTTCACAAAGCCTGGTGTACGTCTATCTCGTGGAAGTGTGATGGTAGATATGTAGATTTTCACAAAGCATGGTGCTTATCTATCATATTGGCTATTGGGTCAGGCTTAACTAATGACTTGGAGAGCCCAAGCCCAGAGGCATGCAGATGATCATGGCAAGGTGTTGTGCATATCATCTATATAAGAGTTGCATGAGATGCAATTGGCATGATGGCCTACCGAAATAGTCAGGTTGTGGGTGATCGGCAAAACCCGACTCATGACTTGATGAAATATGGATCTTGTCTCATAAGAAAATTATCCACTGCAATTTTTTGAATTGATACTTGAGGGTTATCAATTTAAACAAAATAATGAGAATGATAATTAATTAAAGGCCTAATTGTTATCACCCAAATTTTAATCAAATCAAATAAAAATGAGTTTTGACACAATTGCAAATTCTTTTGTAGAACCAAATGACAACAACAAATGATCACTTTTCTCTATGATTGATCCTTGAGAAGGACAAACTTACTGGGAACAACTTCCGCGACTGGTTTAGGATGCTAGAATTGTTCTCACACATGAGAACAAGCTCTATGTCTTGGAAATGCCAGAACTAGAGGAACCATCTCAAAATGCTCCAAGGGCTTACAAGGATGCTTATAAGAAGCATATTGAGGACGTCATGGATGTCAAGTGTCTAATGCTATTTTCTATGAACCATGAGTTGTAAAGACAGCATGAGAACATGGGTATGATTGAGATGGTTACTCATCTCAAGAACATGTACCAAGATCAAGAAAGACATGAGAGATGTGATGTCTCCAAGGAATTGTTCAAATGCAGCATGACAGAAGGAGATCCAGTAGGTCCTCGTGTACTCAAGCTCATTAGGTATGTGGAGAATCTAGATAGACTAGTATTCCCCTTGGGCCAAGAGTTTCCCACTGACGTGATTCTGTAGTCTCCGCCAGAGTCATATAGTCAGTTTGTTGTGAACTACAACATGAACAAATTTGACAAGCCATTGATAGAGTTGTTGGGCATATTGAGAACAGCTGAGACACAAATGAAGAAATACAAGCCCAAGTCTGAATTGATGATCAATAGGACAAAGGGGAAGTCTAAAGGCAAAGGCAAAGCTTAGAAAGGTTCTAAAGCTAGCCAGAAGCTCAAGTCTTCAGATCTCAAGGCAAAAGGTGGATTAAAGAAACAAAGAGGCGATTATCAACATTGTCACCAGCCTATACATTGGAAGAGAAATTGCCCACTCTGGTTAGAGGAACTAAAGAAGAATAAGGATGTAACTGAGGCCTCCACTTCAGGTATAAACAACATAAGATAATTTTAATTTCTTCTTAAATTATGGTATATGATACCCAGATAAGAGATCTGACATACTGATGTGCAGGCTCTGACAAGAAGTAAAAGCCCTCATTGAAGGAAAAAATTAGACAAGGCGGAGCAAGTGTTGTAGAAGTCATAGCCTACATTTAAATTTATCTTAGCCGAATGGGCATGTAATAGAGTTATTAGAGCTGCTATTTCATTATGCCATTAGAATAGAAACATTTTCTTTATACATCTTGTATGGACAAGGATGATTATCAATAAATAATTATTAGTGCTTCTATTTCAAAGATATGATCTTGCTTGGCATTGGCCCTAAAAAATCTTGTAATGTTTACACAAAATTATCTAAAGATGAATGTTTATAATGCTTATACCAAAGGATTATAATTGATAACTCAAGATTATCATTAGCATTAGTCATCTTGTATGAAGATGAGAAATGTATGTGTAGAATACATATTGATCTAGATTCCCTTGGTTATTGAACCTAAGGAAGCATGTAAATCTTATTCACATACAATATGACATGACATCCTTCACTAACATATCATTAGACCTCATGCATATGATGCATAAAGATCTTATGAATGAATGATATAGATAATTAAGTATAGCTCATTTCATTTACTGGTAATATGATGATATGTACTCATCAAATAAGATACATAAATCTCTTGAAGTGTACAAGGAGATTATAAATGAAGTATGATAGATGAAAGTATTAAGAAACTTTGATGAGATCAAATGTTAAAATACTTTGCATTAACATCTTGAAAACCTTCTAAGAAAGAACTATGGCAGTGTGTCACAAGTAAAATTCATCTAAACATAATGATGTGTCAGAAATGAAGGAATCATGATATAATTATCAATTAATCTAATCTTCTTATATCCTCATAAATACAAAACTATCACCAAATAATGTACCATCTGAATGGTTTACAAGACATCATATATGATTTGGGAATGTCCCAATATGTTTGAGGGATTGAAATCCACCTTGAGAAAGTAGTTTATTGAGAGGTTTTATCCATAAACCATGATTTTTGAATGCTTCTATTAATATGAATATAATAAAAAAGGTGTTTTGTTGATAGGACAACTGAATTCCTAAAGAATCAATGGGAGTAAAAGTAGAACTCAAAATGTTTGAGGTCAATAAGAGGTGCAATGAGAACAATGAGAATCACAAGTTGTTGTGGAATCTCAGGTTCATCATATAATACAGAACGAAATATTTCTAGTAGAACACATCTCATATTGGAGGATTGTGAATCCAACAATTCAGTCGAGTTGGTCATACAAGATGAGCCAACTGGTCAACTAGAAGCTATTTCTAAGTGATATGGAATCCATGTAAGCTAACAAGGTAGGACCTTGATAGTGCCACCTAAAGGGGTAACACCTGAAGGTTACAATAGGGTCTTATGATCAAGACCTACATGGATAACATAGAAGGACATATTGGTTGAATAAACCAAGTTCAAGTTGTTGGACATGATAGAAATTCATTTACCAATTGTCATGTTATTATTGTAGTTAAAATAGACTAAGAGATTTGGTATACAAAGATAAAATCATATTCCTTAAAAGGAATACATCAAAGGATGTGTACGTGACACAACCTAAAGGGTTTTAGAATTTCAAGAATGCAAATGAAGTCTATAAACTACAAAGTTCAATTTGGGAGCGAAACAAGAAACTCAGAAATGGAGTCTTTTGATTTGATAAGATAGTCAAAGAGTTTGATTTGAATCAAGATAAAAGATGAAATATGTGATTACAAAAGATTTAGTGGGAGCATATATGAATATATATATATATATATATATATATATATATATATATATATATATGTGTGTGTGTGTGTGTGTGTGATGAGGAATAACATCTCAATATTGTGAATATTGAGAACTGGCATGAAAAACCCTTTCAGCAATGAAGGATAAGGTAAAACTTCTTATGAGATAAGAATCAAGACCTATAGAGATAGTTCTCGAATGTATCACAATGGAAGTTTGAGCACATGCAATAGCAATATGTTGAAAGAGTTAAACATGGAAGGACTCAATAAGAGAAAATTTGGACTAGTCTCTCATGAACCCTATATTCGAATTCTTGTGAAAGATGAAAATATCATGAATAAGATTCCATGGGCCAACCCAATAGTGGATCTTCATGTAAGCTATTAACAAGCTTATCCCATATAATATTGTATGTATTGGACATGACAAGATGATATAAATTCCAATAAGGGTTATTGGAAAGTCATTAAAGAAACTCATTAGTACTTGCGAAGTGACTAAGGATAGATTGCTAATCAATGATGATAGCAATAAGAGGAAGAGTTGAATGTAAAGGGTTACATCGGTGCAACCTTCCATGATGACAAAAATGATCGCAAATTAAAACATGAAAGTGATGATTAGTTGGGAGGGTTCTGAACTAATAGCCATTAGTTCTATTCTACATTGGAAGCCGAGTATACTTGTGTTGTGAACACAGAGTGATACTATATGGATCTAAAGGTTCATATGATGAACTTGTAGATGTTCCAACCTTTAGTGATATTGTGACAATAATGGAGCTAATTGTTAGGCAAGGAATATTAGATGTCATATTATGGTGATTTCATCTTAGGGCAAAGAGATAAGAAACATGCAATATACCGACTATAAGCAAATTGTTGCTAACTAGCTAAATCAGCACTAGCGCAACAGAAGCATATTAGACATGTAGTCACTAAAGGATGAGATCCTTTGGTGATTGGCTCTAAGTGAAAGTGGGAGTCTATTGGTAAGGTATACCCGTAGAGCCAATCATATGATGATTGACATGGAACAATTACCTAAAAGTATTTGATTAATAATAACATATATAGAGAGGAAATCTTCCAATTCATCTATTTCACTCATTTATGAGACAATGAGGATACAGAGTGAATGTTTAGAGAATTATATTACCCAATGAGGTGTGTTGTCAAGTTCCTGTCCTTGTGATGAGATCATATGGATGTTAAGAGTACATATACATATTCTCATTATGTTCCTGATTGGTTGTTCTTGTGGGAGGTTGATAGACAACAATAACACATAAGATCAGAGTGTGAGTTGATTGATGACTAAATCTCATTAGTCATGATATGGATATTACAAACCAAGCACACAGATACATGTTAGGAAATAGTGTATCGGACAGACCCACCTTGAGAGTGACACATGCTTATGGTGGTCACAGTCATTTCTCATAGTGAAGGTGGTGATTGTGATTCTTAGACCTGAAATCACTGCACTCGTCACATGTCGTTGGGTATGCTTTGACATCATCAAACGCACTCCTAAAACATGGCATGTTATAGTGGTGATGATTGGGTGGCTTTGACATATGGGGATAGACTGTGAGTGATAGATATGATATTTGTCCCTCCAACTAGAGTATTATTGTGACACCCATTGCCACACGAAGCAAGATTACTAAACACAAAACCACAGAAGAGAGATGAACAAGCATATTACTTGGGAAATCCATAAAATTAAAACCATTTTCATAAAATTGTCAAATAGCAAAAACCTTTACATATGAGTCCTTTCATACTTACGGTATGTTCCACCAGCCTATTACCAGATTACCTATTCTAGATCATATATATACATATATCCACTACAGATGTATACAAAAGGGCTCACAAGCCAACCACATATCGAAAGCATGTTCATAAGACATCCACAAAACATCCCCAAAGACCCTAGTGTACAGGGAAGACTCTAGGACTCTATCAATACAAGACATCCAACATCACTTCTAACTTTATCAACTACTACCTCTCATGTTGCTCCTCAACCTCTGCTGCACGATCTCTCTTCATGCACGTCCACCTAAAAAGGATGTGGAAACCCACGGGGTGAGATTCCAAATCTCAAAGGGAGATATAAATCTCCACCAACTCTATTATTAACACTGATAAGATAATTAAAGCAGCAATAAAGTATAATATAAGAAGCAAGTAGTCATTATTAACATGATGAACAATTACTATTGAATTATGAAACATCTTAACAATTTAAAAGGAATATGAAGAACATGTATATTTCCTATCAACAACATTGTATAAAGATCAAGTAAGACCTCATCCATTATTTCCGTATTTTGATCCTATACAAGTATATTATACACTGATTACATATTTTATTATGCCCCAAGGATTTGAGTCATACCACCCAAATCCAACCGACCACTGCTAAGTCAAAATAGGTGCCATACATGGTCAATGGAAGAGCCAGAATCCATGACCTCCCCACACCTCTTGGTCAGCACAATAGAAAACACTACTGAGACATATCAGTCAACTGCAAAAATGGCATATAGTCAATCTTAGGAATTGGCTCACTCATGGACATCCACATATATAATCATACCTAGCCCACCTTGGTACTAGTACAATTCTAGAAGAACAGGCTCACACATGGTCATTCTAACAAGAAGGAGTGGCTCATGCATGGTCGTTCTAACAAGCAGGAGTGGCTCATGCATGGCCATCCACATATCACAATGAGATCGACTCATGCAAGGTCATCTCACACATACTATATTTAAGGATACAAGGAATTACTCAACTTGTACCCCGCATATTCAAGAATATGTGCTCTGAGTTAAACTCATTTCACCATTCATCTAATGTTGACACTGAATGGATCTATAGCACAGGGAAAGCTACTAGATTAAGTTCCACATGATTCGTTAGGTCAATTAACCATATTTTAGCATCAATCAAGTTACAACATACAACCTCTCAACAAATTACACATAAACAAGGCATAATACATCACCAGAACATAATTGAGCATATAAGGTGTGATATCATCACATTATCACTCGATGCCTGTCATTCACCATTTTTTCCATCACAAGGACCACATATCTTGGGGTAACAACCCCTCCTCTCATCACTGAGGAAATCATCATCTCATATAAGGCAATACGCCATCATTAGGTCATAAGACCATTTTCCTCCTCTTTTAATGATATCAACATCTCACATGCCTTATAAGGCCCATTCAAACATATGATAATCACCATAGTTCATACCTAGCTATGCATGCCAACTGGTGTTACCTGCATGGTTAGGGATTGGTAACAAGAAGAGTAATACATCATCAACACTACCATCTTATAATATTCATGCCATACATTTTACATCATTAGGGATTGCGTTCTTCTTAATCAATTAGGGTGTACAAGGTTGGATCAACAACCACCCTTAGATCATTGTTCCCATCATCATTATAAAGTATGTTATGAAATAAAGACTGTACAAAACAACACTCCTTATTGTTCACACAACCACCTCATAAGGTATCATGTCATGTCATGTAACCCTATCATCAACATGAGGTAAAATAACCACCATCACAAGGTATCGATTAAGACTATCATTAGTGTATCAGTTGATACTTGACATGGGGTGATGACTTGTCATCATCACTACATGTCGACTACCATCATGCAATGTTACAACCCCAATTTTTGGGTTCAATTGGTGAGAAATGTAATTTCTCATATTAAAGATAATTGAACAAATAATGATATAATTTGTTTTGAATAAATGAATTTGGTTTACAATAGCCTTGATGTTTGTGTTGTGGGCTTTATTGGCTATTGGGCCCAAATAACAAGGAAATCCAATTAGTAAATGAATAATTGAATTTCTAAGAAAAGAAATATGTGGAAACCTCTAGAAGGCAAATACAAAGTGGGATTTAGTGCCTCTTGGGTTCCTTGGGTTCCAAGGAGTCCAAAGTTGCATAAAGAGTGCAATGAGAAAAGAAAATAACAATTAAATATTTCTTTATTAAGAAAGAAATTGAAAACAATGGTAAAACGTGGAAAATAAGTAAAAAGAGGTACAATTGATTTATCCTTAGTGGAATTTCGTATCCCAAGGATTCTTAATGATAAAAGGAATACCATGAGGAAAATAAAAGAGAAATGAAGAGAAAAACTCAAAAATAGTTATTTTAATAGGAAATAAACAAGATAGTATGAAATAATGCATTTAGATGCATCTAGAAGGATAATGAGTATCCTTATGAAAGAATTTCGAAATCATAGAGTTTCTTGGGATCCAAAGAGTCCCAATAAGGAAAGAGGAAAGAGAAGATAACAATAATAACAAATAGGAAGATAATATGATGCATTATTAATGATTTTGGTGGCATTGTGAAAAAGGGAGTGATTTCTATTAAAGGAAATAAAAATTTGTGCCTATGGGATAGAAGGCAAGTATAAAAGAGATTAAGTAAGAGGATTTTCGAATCCCTATTTATCCAAGAGTTTTGGTTTATTAAAGGATTAAGTTAAGAGAGAGAAGCTTCCTATTTCATGAAGGAATCTGATTCCTAGTAGGAAAGACTTTATTGCTTCGTGAGCAAGCATCATAGGACGTGGTTACCCTCATCTATAAAAGGAAAGGGAGCCCTGGACCGAGTCTAGGAGAGGAGTCCCACACAATTCTTTCTTTCTCTTCTTTATTTTCATCCTTGAACCCTAAACCATGAGAAGCCATGAGATCCTGAAGCAACGAGGGGCCCAGGTGCGGTTGCAGTGGTAGCTGGTCACGAGTCGATGCCAAGGCAAGGCCTAGCTGGAGCCGCCATGCCCGGAGCAAAGCACAATAGCTGCATGAGGTGGCTGTATCGCATGACTACCCAGTCTGTTTCGCACCGCCAAAGTAGCTATTTGGGAGCCCCGTAGGTGCACCTGGGTACAGAGGAGGCAACGTTGCCCTCCTTGGTGATCATCAGGGTCAGGAAGTGAGCAAGAATCACGCCCAAACACACCTAGGGCAGCAGTCGCGGCGCTGCGTGAGGTTGAAGAAGGGTGGAGGATCGTTGGATGGTTCTGCCCTTCGCGGGATAAAAGGAGGCGCAACTTAACCAAGGACAGGACGGTCCTTTCGTTATATTTCCAAAGCAAGCCGCATGCATGGGAACTTGGCGATGTGGCAATATCTGATTGGCCAGAAGCTAATTTACTTGCAAAAATCATATCTAATGATTGGTAACTCCGATTAGGACAAGTAATATATGAATTTTGGAGAGGAATCCAATAAAAATGATATTAAAGTTTGATTCTGTTCCTAATTGCAAAAGTACAATAAGTTGATGAAAAGTGCATTAAAGTTAAGTTAAAAACCCTTTTTGTGATTAAAGGTTGAATCTAGTATGCTTAATGGGTTAATCTAAGTATTAATAACATGTTGAATGATAATTTTAGATTGGAACCTGATCTAGATGTAAAATTGCATGATTTAGGGTTTTTACCCCATATGGGAATGGTTAAGTATTTAGAAACCCTAATTTAGGGTAAAAGAGGATAAGATCATATTTAATTTGAAAAATGTGAAAATATGTTGTTATATGGTGGTTCTAATCTATTTCGAGCATTAAAGTCTTTAATTTTGCATAAATACCCTAAATGTAGTAATTAGGGTCTTTTCATGAATAAAAGGTGAAATTGATGGGAAAATGAGTTCATATGTTAATTAGACCCTAATAAACTTGGAATTAATGATAGATGCGCATAATGATCTTGTCATGGATTAAAAGGATGAAAATAATAGCTTTAATGTAAAAGAAGCTTAATGAAATTAATTGATGATTAATGTGCCTGTAATATGAAAATAGAGTTATATGTTGTTAAGATATCCTTAATATTGAAGAATAGATGAGATAGTTAGGGTTATGAGTAATGGAATAAAATTAGGGTGTAATGTGGTAAAAGATGAAGGGAAACCCTAATTGCAAAATGAAACCCTAAAATGGATACAAAAACACTAGAAAGTAAATCCAAGTCAATAAAGTAGATTCTTGATAAAATGTGTAATAAATAGAGTACATATTATTTTCAGGAATTATGTGATTGCTTGGTTGTATTGCATTCTTGGTTGGATTTGCTTAATGTTTGTGAAATCATCAAATCAGGTATGTGGTTACGCTTATGAATAATCGCTTTAGTTTCACGACGATTTCCGCATGTTTTATCAGTTTCTTGAAAATAACTGTTGGATGATTTTATTTCATGCAACTATAGAGTGACTATGACTATCACTATGAATATACATGTATAACTGGCTAGATCCAGGTCCACCTCTGTGACTTGTAAAGGCAAAAAAAGGGGTAACCTAGAGTAAGGTCTAGGTTATCGTGGGTTAGAAATTGGGCTACCAAGTGTAGTGCCATGAGACCCATTAGCCTGCCATAAGTTAAGGAGTGGGCTACTTACGAGTAGTGGCATGTGACTCAACCCTAGAAACTGGTTCACCTATAGGTGGGACCATGAGGTGTTTAATGGGGATCTACCATAAGGAAGGTAGTATCCAGGTCCACTACAGGGATAGCACAGAGGATAGGGTACTCATGGATCACGGAGTTATATTTAAAATGTAATCTTGGTTGTTAAATGATTAATTGAATGATTATGTTGTTATCATAGTTGCACGTTTATTGTTTCCCCCACATACCAGCTTCGGCTGACCGACGTTTTGTTTGTCGGCGTTTTAGGTTCAAGCCAAAAGGACAAACAGTAAATCATCATATTACGAAATACATGAAGTAAAATGCAAGGAGGATTAGTTAAAGTAGAATGCATACATGGATAGAAGTTTAGAAATCCAAAATTTTCAAAAGGTATGAAATTTTTTATTACAGCTTTTCAGTATAGATTGTGGAAATTTAATAATTCTTATTGGTTAAGTGTCGAACCTTTGATCCGAAAGTTATGGGTGCGGCTTCGACCTCTCGGTCTCCCTTAATTGGGGGTTATCGGGAGGTGGGGTCGTAACATTTGGTATCAGAGTGTAGGTTCCTCAGTTAACCATTATCAATTATTAAATTTTACAAACTCCATAGAACCCAAGGGAGTTATTAGAGGATTATCCGAAAGACGGAGGTGTCTAGAAAAGGATCACGACTGGGGGTTGGCAATATTTTCCTCCGCACTGCTAGTCAGAATACGAGGACTCCCGGATCCATGTGACTGCCTGGCCAAAGTCTTAGGGTATGAATCGAAATAAGATACCTTTAGGACTTTCTCATCATATTCATCCCTTCTCAACTCAAATTCTGTTAAGGACCTTAAGGATTAGGGTTTTCTCTCTTCTCCTCACCCTCGTGAGGTATGTGTAAGATTAATAAGGTCTAAGGAATCCTCCATCAAATTAATGAAAAACATATAAATAAGATGTCATGGACATAAGCTTCATAGAGTAAGCATAAACTAAAGAATAGATACATGCTTATGTCGTATGACATAAGTTGTCATGACCTCAGAAGAGACCTGAGGCTAGACCTTCTTGTAAGGAGGATAGATAGAGAGAGTTAGTCTTAGAGATAGAGATCTCCATTGCAAGTAGAGACCTAGCACATCCTCTGAGAATGATGCTAACCCTAACCCTAAGTGAAGGTTAGAGAGAGATGAGTTAGACCAGGTGTTTGAAAGGACATGCCTTTGGGATGCCATATGATCCATGGGTGACCTAGCACCTTTGGCAACCAAACCCTGGGAAGGGTCGTGCATGTTAGGGTAAAGGATAGCTCCTTAGATGATGATGTTAATGAAGGACCTTAGAAACCCTATGGGCTTATGCGAGTATGGCATAGCATGCACCCAGGGTACGTTAGTAGTGTGAGAAAAGGGTTGAAAACCTGACCAGGAGAGTATGAAGGATGGCTCATGAAATAAGCATAAAGAACTATGGATAACCTTGAGCGAACATAAGTTGAACATAGGCTTCATCTAGGTAGGGGCATGCTTTTGAGGTTGACCCTTCACGAAGATAGGACCTCTAATGGTGAGGTTGGTTGTAGGGTTAGCTCTAGAAAGAGAGAATAGGAACCAAGCAAGAAGGTTGCAATCCTAAACTCTGAGAGATGTAGGAAGTTGAGGATGATGCGACCTAAGTGGATGATAGTGGTCTCCACATGCTTGATCCCTAGAGGTTTCTGATGTCTTGGTTGCCATGAGAGGAACCAAACCCTAGAGAGAGGATGAATATGTTGATACCTTATGCCTTAGGTATAGGTGTTACCCTCCTGAGATAGGAAGAAGAAGTTTTGTATACCCTGGAGAGGATTAGTAACAGGTGATGAGGCCGTGTACCTTGTTGTTTGTCCTTGAGGGGGGACTCAACTCTGAAATGTTTCTCGAATAGAAGGATGACAGGAAGTGCATGTCATGCCTTTTGCAAGCCTGATATGTGGTTAAGAGATAGAGTGTGCGGTTGGACACCTAAAAGTGAACCTAGGGTTCCTAGGCCTAAGAGGGGAAGTGGTGTACCTAATGCTCATGGCGAGAGTTGAGTTTCTATAGATGCGAGCATGGTACTTCCTATGTTAAGAGGAAAGGAAAACCCCTTAAGTTTAAGGTATGTTTGATGAACCCCTCACAACTAAGTTGATGACAAAGGAAGGTATAATCTTGATCCAGTTTGAGGAAAGAGAACAAGTATGACCTAACCTGGTTTAGTGGTCTTCTTATGCCTTAATAGCTTACTAGGGTTAAGCATAAGGATGTAAACCCTAGACCTAAGGATGTTTGTGACCTTGTGGTCAAGAGTTGTAGTTTTCTCCCATCTTGGGAGAGGGACCCTTGTGTAGGGTGTATACCAATTTTGTTGGTTTAAGGTAACTTAAAGAGGTCTTATAGGATCTTGAGAAGCTAAGTGAAAAGTACATGGTATGAGAATGAGCCTGTAGACCCATCAATAACCATCTCTATGTGCATGTGGATGTGTTACCATGGAGGTAACAGGTATGGGGCTTGACCAAGGTAGGCAGGTTGCCATGATCCCTATGAAAGGATGAAAGTCAGCCCATGAATGCAGAGAGAGAGATGATGAAGGCTTGGGTAAGGTTCTAAGTTGAACATGTACTATGATAGAATCCTCAGTCTATCCTAGGGTCAGGTAGGGATAAGACTGATGGAAGTAGGAGTTTCCTAATTCCCTAGTTGCACATGACTATAGGGTCGGGAGGTAACAGCTATCATTATCTGAGGGTCATGGGTTAGGAGATTGATCACCTTCATGAACTCATGGGACCCAAAGGGCAGATGAGTAAGACACTCTCTGGATGCATAAGGGAAGAAGGATGACCCAAAAAGTGTCGGCACCCTATAGACCTCGAGGGGATGACCAAAGGTTGCGTGTAAACCAAGTAGATTTGAGACCAGTTTTCCATGGAAGGAACTTTGATATCATGATGTTTGTGATGTAGAGACATATGTGGCACGTTGCAACTTAGATTTAAAGGTGTATTGGCAAGGTGGGATGTACCATCTCTACTCTTGGAATAGGAAGAACTATGTATTTGGACTACATCCAAATGCTTATTTCCTCTTGTTATGGAGGTGAGAGATAGGACATTACGCATGCCATACACCAAGGATAAGAGATGATGTAGGTTGGAATGTTGCCACGAGACATGGGGACAGAGAAGATAACATACTATGGTAAAGTGAATAATACATGGATGGTTTGCAAACACTAAGAGGAATGAGGTAGTCACCTTATGAGGATGTTTTTATCATGAGATATGAGTCATACAAGATTGAGTTTTATCACCAAGAAGATGAGCTCAAAGTGTTCTTAATGGAGATAGACATAGAGTTGAGGTGAGACGATAAGTGAAATACATAGAAGTGTATCTCCTCAATGTTACTTAATACCTAAAGGATGTGAAGTGGTAATGGATGCTCTGGTAGAGATATATCTGACTAGTCTGGCTAGAAGCTAAAAAGAGGTTGTTAGGCTAACCCTAAGTTTGGAAAGAAGATATGTTTGGCCAATACTCAGATGTAATGAGATCTATTGGACAAGTTGATGGTTGCTTGGATTATCCAGTCTAGGCCTTGATGCAATGAAAGGAGGGTTGTAGAACCTCAAATGCACTCTTTGGATAGGAAGGTGATGAAACCCTGATGAGAGTGGTTTAGGGTTTCCTAGGAATCGATCTTGAGGAATCATGACATACAGGAAATCATGATTGACGATCACCATACACCGTGGTAATACACTAGTACAGAAATGGGTTATAACGTCACTACTTGTAGGGTCAGTTTTTGCAAATAACCGACCTTATATGTCTAAAAAAATGCGGGCACCACTTAAGACCTCTTGGGTCAGTTTTCTTAAAAAAATCGACCTTGTAGTGTAACTCTATAGGGTCAGTTTTCCAAATAACCGACCTTATATGTCTATAAAAAATGCGGGCACCACTTAAGACCTCTTGGGTTGCTTTTCTTAAAATAACCGACCTTGTAGTGTATCTCTATAGGGTCGGTTTTCCAAATAACCGACCTTATATGTCTATAAAAAACACGGGCACCACTTAAGACCTCTTGGGTCTTCACGCGGAAAAAATTTGCTTGATTTTGGCTTCGCGCGTCGATCTATAGGGTCGATTTTTCCAAATAACCGACCTTATATGTCTACAAAAAACACGGGTTAGACATCTTGAATCCAGTTTTCCTTCACACATGTATAAGCACCTCTAGGGTCGGTTTTTCCAAATAACCGACCCTAAAGGGCTCCTCGGTCGACAAATTCGTCGACCGAGATTAATTTTAGATCTAGTTAAGTTCACACATGTATAAGCACCTCTAGCATCGGTTTTTTACTTTTAACCGACCCTAGAGCTATTCTCGGTCGATGAATTTGTCGACCGATAACCTCTCGGTCGATAAATTCGTCGACTGAGAAGGAGCCAGATTTCACGTGTATAAGCACCTCTAAGGTCAGTTTTTCCTTATAACTGACCTGAGAGAGCTCCCTCGGTTGACGAATTTGTCGACCGATAACCTCTCGGTCGAAAAATTTGTCGATCGAGAAGGAGCCAGATTTCACGTGTTTAAGCACCTCTAAGGTCAGTTTTTCCTTATAACCGACTTTAGAGCTCCCTCGGTCGACGAATTTGTCGACCGATAACCTCTCGGTCGACAAATTAGTCAACCAAAAAGGAGCCAGAT
This sequence comes from Alisma plantago-aquatica, assembly GCA_963693085.1. Lineage (NCBI taxonomy): Eukaryota > Viridiplantae > Streptophyta > Magnoliopsida > Alismatales > Alismataceae > Alisma > Alisma plantago-aquatica. Next base: position 982,502,164 of record OY856412.1, read on the forward strand.
TTCACATGTATAAGCACCTCTAAGGTCGGTTTTTCCTTATAACCGACCTTAGAGCTTCCTAGGTCAACGAATTTGTTGACCGATAACCTCTCGGTCGACAAACTAGTCGATCGAAAAGGAGCCAGATTTCACCTCTAGGGTCAGTTTTTTCTTATAACCGACCCTAAAGGGCTCCTCGGTCGACAATATTGTCGACCGACATGAATTTTGGATCCAGTTTAGTACTTTTCAAAACTTTATAAAGCATTGGGATCTCAATCCCTTGTCTCACTGTTGGGAATTCACATCCCTCAATACCACCATCATCACATTGTGGGTTATTTGTTAATCCACAAGCTCATCAAGGTGTATGCATCCAAAGAGGGGGACATCAAGATTGGAGGGATGACTTTTCAAAACTTTATAAAGCATTGGGATCTCAATCCCTTATCTCATTAATGGTGAGTTTCCCTCACACTTTTCAACACAGAAAACATCAAAAATGTTTTGGACCTAAAATCACAAGTTAAGACAAGCACAATGCATCTTGTATTGAGCATTCCACCTTCATGACCCCATCTTGTAGTACACTTATTGCTTCATTAGTATTGGCTTATATCAGAAGAAAACAAACATCAAGGGGGTTGGAGGTCTAAGTGAACAATTCTTTAATAGACTATGTTGAATGATTATAGGGTAAATGTGGGTTATTTGTTAATCCACAAGCTCATCAAGGTGTATGCATCCAAAAAGGGGGACATCAAGATTGGAGGGATGACTTTTCAAAACTTTATAAAGCATTGGGATCTCAATCCCTTATCTCATTGTTGGGAATTCACATCCCTCAATACCACCATCATCACATTTGCTGGATCTAGGTATTCAAACCCTTAGTTCATTACTAAACATGGTTATCACTTATCAGGTAACTATTACCTTCAGGTCATCTGACCAAGGTATTCAGGATACTTGTTACACAAGCATCTCACATAACTCACTAGTCATATTCAACTTCTTGTTGTCACCTAATGCAATACAAAAATAACATCATTATTCCCTAATTAGGGTTAGAGTTTCCAATCTTTATCATACAAAAATGTGTTCGGTCGACAATATTCTCGACCGAGAGTGTTTACATGGTCGTTTTTTTTGGAATAACCGACCTTACAGACTCCTTTTTTCTCACCTGGGTCAGATTTTTTACAACCTTTTGTGCCGGTGTTTACTCTGTAAGGTCGGTTTTTTCTGGTCAAATAAACCGATGATATAGAGCAAAGTCTATAGCGATGGCCACTTAGGCGTCGGTTAAAAAGTGACGTTGCAGGCTTAAAAAAACCGACGCTACAGACCATTCTTGTACTAGTGCTACCAAGATAGTAAATGACAATAGCTCTTTGGATGCTTAAGATGAGGCTGCATGTGGTATGTTTCCATGCATGATAGAAGGTGAAGGACGAACACCAGTTACTCAGTGCATCGATATAAGGGATAAAGAGTCCCCGAAAGAGAAAGGGAGTTCATCACTATGGATGTTGTAAGTCTCCCTTAGACCAAGGAAGGTCGAGTTGCGATATGGGGTATGGTAGATCGTCTTACCTAGATGACATGAGAGAGAAAGAGTTTTGTCAAGGGACAGATCTGGTTGAACTACCCATGAGAGAGATGGTCCAACTACACCATGATGTGAGTTCAAAGGTTCTTGAGTTTGACCTAGAGGTTCGCTTCCATAAAGTGGAAGTAGGTACATGAAGAACTCAATGTTAGTATAGTTTATCACCCCTAACTATGGTTAGTATGATCCAGACTAAAGGGTCTGATGAGAGCATATGTGCTCGATTTGGGTGATAGCTAGAGACAATTTTTGTCCTATGAAAGATGTGACGATGACCACCATATCCAGTATCGGGATTTAAAGAAGCTCTGTAAGGGAGGTTGTGTCGGTCACCACTTCAGTAAGGTGATGTTGATGAAAGGACCACGTGATGGTTAGAAAAGGGCCATAGTGCGTGTAAACGAAGTCGCTTTGATCGTGAAATAGCTGAAAGGAGCCTAGAGATGATGAGAGTTATGAGCAAATACAAAGTAGACTGACATGCAGTTCACTGTGGAAGAATATGTGACATGAAAATCCGACCCCTCTAAGTTACAGCTAAGAGAGCTGAGTTCCCGATGCATGGGTTCTTTTGACATGGATTGGTGGAGAAGGTTAAGTTTGATCTTACCCCTCAGGATAAAGAAATGTGTGATGAGTTTCAGGTGTCCAATTTAGAGCACTATGTGAGGTACCCCGACCATGTGCTGAGCAATGAACCTAGTGAGCCCCAAGGGAGGATGAAATGGTCTGAGTCACCTATGCAGTTTATAGACGCCAGGATGAAAGAACTCAGAGAAAAAAATATGTGATGATAAAGGTTCTTTGGTAGCGTCATGGGTACGGTAAAGCCACATAGGGGCCAATGATGGACATGGAAAAGTCTTATCCTAAATTGTTTATTTGCTTGATGAGAATTTTGAGGACAAAATTCCTATAAGAGGGGAAGGATGTTACAAGCCCAATTTTTGGGTTCAATTGGTGAGAAATGTAATTTCTCATATTAAAGATAATTGAACAAATAATGATATAATTTGTTTTGAATAAATGAATTTGGTTTACAATAGCCTTGATGTTTGTGTTGTGGGCTTTATTGGCTATTGGGCCCAAATAACAAGGAAATCCAATTAGTAAATGAATAATTGAATTTCTAAGAAAAGAAATATGTGGAAACCTCTAGAAGGCAAATCCAAAGAGGGATTTCGTGCCTCTTGGGTTCCTTGGGTTCCAAGGAGTCCAAAGTTGCATAAGAGTGCAATGAGAAAAGAAAATAACAATTAAATATTTATTTATTAAGAAATAAATTGAAAACAATGGTAAAACGTGGAAAATAAGTAAAAAGAGGTACAATTGAGTTATCCTTAGTGGAATTTAATATCCCAAGGATTCTTAATGATAAAAGGAATACCCATGAGGAAAATAAAAGAGAAATGAAGAGAAAACCTCAAAAAGAGTTATTTTAATAGGAAATAAACAAGATAGTATGAAATAATGCATTTAGATGCATCTAGAAGGATAATGAGTATCCTTATGAAGGAATTTCGAAATCATAGAGTTTCTTGGGATCCAAGGAGTCCCAATAAGGAAAGAGGAAAGAGAAAATAACAAAAATAACAAATAGGAAGATAATATGATGCATTATTAATGATTTTGGTGGCATTGTAAAAAAGGGAGTGATTTCTATTAAAGGAAATAAAAATTCATGCCTATGGGATAGAAGGAAAGTATAAAAGAGATTAAGTAAGAGGATTTTCGAATTCCTATTTATCCAAGAGTTTTGGTTTATTAAAGGATTAAGTTAAGAGAGAAGCTTCCTATTTCATGAAGGAATCTGATTCCTAATAGGAAAGACTTTATTGCTTCATGAGCAAGCATCATAGGACGTGGTTACCCTCATCTATAAAAGGAAAGGGAGCCCTGGACCGAGTCTAGGAGAGGAGTCCCACGCAGCTCTTTCTTTCTCTTCTTTGTTTTCATATTTGAACCCTAAACCATGAGAAGCCACGAGATCCTAAAGCAATGAGGGGCCCAGGTGTGGTTGCAGTGGTAGCTGGCCACGAGTAGATGCCAAGGCAAGGCCTAGCCGGAGCCACCATGCCCGGAGCAAAGCACAATAGCTGCAGTACAACTGCATGAGGCGGCTGTATCACAGGACTACCCAGTCTATTTCGCACTGCCAAAGCAGCTGTTTGGGAGCACCATAGGTGCACCTAGGTACAAAGGAGGCAACATCGCCCTCCTTGGTGATCATCGGGGTCAAGAAGTTAGCAAGAATTGCGCTCAAACGCGCCTAGGGCAACAACCGCGGTGTTGTGTGAGGTTGAAGAAGGGTGGAGGAATCATTGGACGGTTCTGCCCTTCACGGGCTAAAAGGAGGTGCAACTTAACCAAGGGCATGATGGTCCTTTCGTTATATTTCCAAAGCAACCCGCATGCATGGGAACTTGGCGACATGGCAATCTCTGATTGGACGGAAGGTAATTTACTTGCAAAAATCATATCTAATGATTGGTAACTCTGATTAGGACAAGTAATATATGAACTTTGATCAGTAGAATGAGAGGAATCCAATAAAAATGATATTAAAGTTTGATTCCGTCCCTAATTGCAAAATTACAATAAGTTGATGAAAAGTGCATTAAAGTTAAGTTAAAACCCTTTTTATGATTAAAGGTTGAATCTAGTATGCTTAATGGGTTAATCTAATAACCTGTTGAATGATAATGTTAGATTGGAACCTGATCTAGATGTAAAATTGCATGATTTAGGATTTTTACCCCATATGAGAATGGTTAAGTATTTAGAAACCCTAATTTAGGGTAAAAGAGGATAAGATCATATTTAATTTGAAAATGTGAAAATATGTTGTTATATGGTGGTTCTAATCTATTTCGAGCATTAAAGTCTTTAATTTTACATAAATACCCTAAATGTAGTAATTAGGGTCTTTTCATGAATAAAAGGTGAAATTGATGGCAAAATGAGTTCATATGTTAATTAGACCCTAATAAACTTGGAATTAATGATAGATGCGCATAATGATCTTGTCATGGATTAAAAGGATAAAAATAATAGCTTTAATGTAAAAGAAGCTTAATGAAATTAATTGATGATTAATGTGCATGTAATATGAAAACAGAGTTATATGTTGTTAAGATAACCTTAATATTGAAGAATAGATGAGATAGTTAGGGTTATGAGTAATGGCATAAAATTAGGGTGTAATGTGGTAAAAGATAAAGGGAAACCCTAATTGCAAAATGAAACCCTAAAATGGATACAAAAACCCTAGAAAGTGAATCCAAGTCAATAAAGTAGATTCTTGATAAAATGTGTAATAAATAGAGTACATATTATTTTCAGGAATTATGTGATTGCTTGCTTGGATTGCATTCTTGGTTGGATTTGCTTAATTTTTGTGAAATCATCAAATCAGGTATGTGGTTACGCTTATGAATAATCACTTTAGTTTCACGGCGATTTCCGCATGTTTTATCAGTTGCTTGAAAATAACTGTTGGATGCTTTTATTTCATGCAACTATAGAGTGACTATGACTATCACTATGAATATACATGTATAACTGGCTAGATCCGGGTCCACCTCTGTGACTTGTAAAGGAAAAAAAGGGGTAACCTAGAGTAAGGTCTAGGTTATCGTGGGTTAGAAATTGGGCTACCAAATGTAGTGCCATGAGACCCATTAGCCTGCCATGAGTTAAGGAGTGGGCTACTTACGAGTAGTGCCATGTGACTCAACCCTAGAAACTGGTTCACCTATAGGTGGGACCATGAGGGGTTTAATGGGGATCTACCATAAGGAAGGTAGTATCCAGGTCCACTACAGGGATAGCACAGAGGATAGGGTACTCATGGATCGTGGAGTTATATTTAAAACGTAATCTTGGTTGTTAAATCATTAATTGAATGATTATGTTGTTATCATAGTTGCACGTTTATTGTTTCCCCCACATACCAGCTTCGGTTGATCGACGTTTTGTTTGTCGGCATTTTAGGTTCAAGCCAAAAGGACAAACAGTAAATCATCATATTGCGAAATACATGAAGTAAAATGCAAGGAGTATTAGTTAGAGTAGAATGCATACATGGATAGAAGTTTAGAAATCCAAAATTTTCAAAAGGTATGAAAAAGTTTATTACAACTTTTCAGTATAGATTGTGGAAATTTAATAATTGTTATTGGTTAAGCGTCAAACCTTTGATCCGGAAGTTATGGGTGCAGCTTTGACCTCTCGGTCTCCCTTAATTGGGGGTTATCGAGAGGTGGGGTCGTAACATGCAAGGTACAAGAAATATCCTTTATAATGGTGTATCAGTTTACCACTTATTGAGGGTGTGATGGTCAAAACCTCCTAAGGGTGTTACAGGAAACAACAACACCTAAGTTGTGATGGGAAACAACAACACCTAAGCTATGATGGGCAATGCCAAGGTGTGACGGGCAATGCCAAGGTGTGTCAGGAAATGCCAAGGTGTGTCTGCTGTTAGGGTTAGGGTTTGGCTAAGCGTCACGGGTTAGGGTGTATCGGGCATCATCACCCTAGAGGTGTGTTGGCCTCCACCCAACTAGAGTGTCATAGTTAGCCCTCAACACAGACCAACCCCACTAGGTACATCCATAGCCATGACGGCTAACACCCTCTTAGATTAACAACACTTATTGATTAGGTGCCATATCAGTTTAGGCACTATTAGGTTATGATGGGTTAGCTCCTTCAAGGTCTATCCACCATATTGATTTAAAAACCACAAGACAAGCTAACCTTCTCAGCCCATGATGACCTAAGTATCCACAAGACATGTTGGCCTAGACATCCCCAAGTTGTGACGACCTATCACATGGTGTGTCGGCTTGTTGCACCACAAGTCGTGATGACCACACACACCACCATGTGTTGACCTAGTCATCTTTAACCTTAGGAGACTCATCTACTTGTCCACCTATTATCATGGCAAGAAGGTGTAAGACATGGGAAAAAACTAAATGAAACTCCATCTTTAAAATTGATCTCAAACTACCAAAAACTACTAACATGTAAGAGATAAACAAACTAAAGATAGAGATCGTGAAGGTCTATCCACTGTTGAGATTGTGTCTGAGGAAAGGGAAGGGTATATTGTCAAGTTGCCCTCTCATGGAGATAGAGATCGGGTTCTTAAGGAGGCGCCTTGGTTCATGGATGGACTATTGATTATAGCCCAAGCGTGGTCCCCATTTGAGGGGTTGAGGGGAGAACCCTAGACCTAAGGATGTTTGTGACCTTGTGGTCAAGAGTTGTAGTTTCCTCCCCTCAACTCCTCTCTTTCACACAGGTCCCCATTTGGTTCAAAATCGAAAACATGGGGATTCCCTGGACTCGCAAGCACATCTCATGTGTTGCCAGTACCATAGGTCAACCTGTGGACATCGATGATTACTCAGTTGTTGTTGGCTGCCTTGATGCTACCCGGGTGTGCATAAAGTTAAGTCACAAATTGAAAATTCCTAAAGAAACATTGGTAGAAGTCGATTCATTGCTCAAGACTTTGAAAACTGAAGCTATCTCCAAGCCGGCGATTTGCTACAGTTGCACGAGGTTTGGGCACAGGGCCACTTCCTGTCCATTGAAGTCAAGACGACCTCCGTCAGAAAAGGACCTACATGTCCGACTGGGAAAATCTATAGGTGTTCGAGACAATGTCAACTTGACTGCCAAGGAGCAATCTAAGATGGCTCAAGGAGAGAAAATCGTCAACCAGATTGAGGAGAATACGAACCCCTCTGCTGCATTAGATGAAGTGTTTCGAGACTCCATCGCACAGTAGGTGAGAGATGTTGTCCTGTCTTGTACTACTGAGCATCACCCCCAACCCAATCCTCACATCCTAGAACCTGAGATGTTTAGGTCTTCTCTGGTTTTCAATGTTGGCAGCCTCAACTTGGAATGGGAGTTAGAGATGAGCAGGTTAAGTAAGGGATCTTCAAGCTCTACCTCATGGCAGATCAATAAGATCTGGAATAGCAGTGAGTTTTATTCTGAATTCCAACAAGAAAAGGAAAAATTGTTTGGAGATGTTGATGAATCCAATATGGATTCAAACTCAGGGCTGGATTTTGATCTCTGGGAAGCCGACTCACTGAATTTCAGCAAGTTTAGGCCGAATAGGAGGAAAAAGTCACCAAAGAAAAAGAAGGATGGAGGTTGATTTCTCCATCCCATCTCCCTGTCGAGTACCTGATACTCCTTATGACTTGTATAAGTGTCTGCAGCATTATGTTACTGCTCGATGGCTAGGGATCTTCCTATTATTGTCTTGCTCCACTAATTTTTGTGTATGAGGTTAATGCTAGTGTGAAGAGATTTCAAGGTCTAGTTTCTATGGCATTCGTGGCAGCTGATATGGATTGCCATAGGTTATTTGACGAGTCAGTTGAAATAACAGGATGGTGCCAATGTGGTTGCTTTCACTAGCATGAGTTCATTAGCAAAGGGTTATCCCCTTCTTGTCATGCTCCTTGTTTATTGATTCACCAAAGCTCTAATCAGTGCTGACGGGTGGATGCTTCTTTTATCTTATTCTGTTGATCGCTACTTTCAGGGGACGAGCATACTGTTATGTGTGAAGGAGTGTAAAGGAGATGAACCAGTTCTTGTTATCCTGATGTGTAGTATTTGGAGTCTCCAATGAGCAATTTGGGTGATAGAACAGACACTGCACATATGCAAGTGTGAGATATAGAGTTGCATCCGAACAGGAGTGCTACCCAGAGTGAGACTCTGAGCAAAGTTGGTGATTCTAAATTTTCTTGTTGAGCCTGCTATCTTTGTGGGTGGTCAGTAATGCTACAGTGTTTTAGTTTTGTAGGCGGATGAACTATCATCTTCTGTTTCGTGTGCTTATTCTTGGTTGCCTCCTCCTGGATTGCATGTACCTTTGTTTGGTAAATCCTTCGTTTAAGACCTTTCATTGTCAGGTCTTTTAGTTTTCATTTATAATCCTATAAAGGGTTAGGGGGTGCATTTTATTCTTGTACCTAAAGTTTTGGTATCATTTAATAGTAACATAGTTTTTTGCCGACCAAAAAAAAAAGATAAACAAACTAAAGATGAAAAATAGCATAGCATATGAAGAGTGATAATAAAAAAGAGGCTAAGAGTTATATAACCCGCCTCAAAGATCACCACCAAGATCCACGATCCAAGGTCAAGATCCAAGCTCACGAGCTCAAGATAGAAGATGATCCACTAACTTGATCACCACCACACCTCCAAGGAAGAAGATGATACCAAGGTTAAGATGGTTTAAGATGAAAAGAAGGTATCCAAGATACATGGTCGAGAAGAAGAAGAAGAAGAAGAATATAGAAAACATGGGTTACTAAGGTAGAATATGAAGGATGATCAAGGAACACCACAACTTGGAACTCGTCCACCAAGCTCCAAGAGAGACTCTCTAGCTCCTTAAGCTTCTCAAGGTTGTCCACCAAGGAGGAGAGGAAGCAAGGATGGCCAAAAGGATCCTCTTGGATGGAGAGAAAGGAGATTATATACAAGAGGGATGAGAGAGGTATAAAGAGAAAGGTATCATCACCTTAGGTGACACTTGTCCACAAAGAAGGGCCATATGCAACACCATGCAAGACGTGGTGATAAGATCTAGGTCTTATCCCTTAGGTCTCCTACCAAGGTCATGACCAATACCATATCTCCACACACCCATAAACTGATAGACAACACTCTACACACTCACAAATCGATAGGGTGCAACCCTAAACACTCATCAACCAATAAACAACCCCTCAAAGGCTCTATAGCCTGAGATAACACGTCAAGTGTAATGCCCATTTTCAAATTAGTCATCTGATTAGGGTTTACTTGGATAATTGTATGCTTAATTAAGTTGATCATTGTTTAAAGCTTGATTAGTGATGGTAGTTAAATTTTCATGTTTTAAATATAATGAGAAGTTTTACACATACTTTGATCCACCTAATTAGGGTTAACATTTCAAAAACCCTAATCGGCCCAAATTAGGGTTTTGATGACATATGAATACAGAATTTGATAAGTATAGTGTCTCACTAAATGATTTTTAGTATTTTATGTGTAAATAATATTTAATTCAAATTTGGATATGATTTTTACATATAAAATGTGAACAATATTGAAAAATATCAGAATTTTTGAAGAATGTTCTGACCTGTTTATCGGTCGAGTTTCAAACAAGACCGATCATATTTTCATATTGATATAACAATGTGGTAATTGAATTTTATCTTTTTATTGGTATATCCAATTGATCTCAAATTTTAAATTTACTTGATAAAATCAAGTATAGACACCCTTTTAAATTGGCGTAATTTTTTGATGACTTTTGATCTCTATAGAGAGGTGTGTCGGTCGAGTTCTGTGAAGGACAAACTCGACCGACCATGCTGCTGACTGCAATATAGAAGTGTAGTATTTGATTTTTAATTATTTATTGGTAAGGAAAAATAATCTAATTTTTTAATGTGTCTTAAAATATCAATTTTAGACATTGGGTAAAAGTTTCATAATTTTTGGATGACGTTTGAGGTCTGAAACATGTGGTTTCGGTCGAGTTTATAACTCAGCCGACCAACCAGTCTGACCAAAATAAAAATACATTGAGGGGCTTGTTTGCAAATGTTCTAAGCACCTCAATTCATATATATCACTAACATAGCACACAATCAGCTCTCATAACTCGTACTTCCTGTCAAAGAAACGAAATTATTGAGAGAGAGGAGAGCTAGGGTTTTGAGTAGAGAAAGTGGAGGAGATGATGACCTAGGGTTTCTCTATCCAAGATATGATGAAATCAAGTAAGTTTAGCTTCTTTGCATAGCATTTCATGATGAATCTTCTCTCACATGTCAAGATTCCATCCTTCCTCTGATTTGATTCAAAATCACATCAAATCTCCCCCTTTTCTCACTCTTTCTCTTCTAATCCCCATTTCTTGGGTTTCTGGGTTGAGAGGAGAAAGAATTGGATTCTTTTGCGAGAGTTTGATTGGGTTTCCAAAAATTCAGAGGTTAACCTCTATTTTTAAGGTGCTCGGCACCTGAGGTGATTGTTTTTCTCACTCCTAAGCTTTGTATTCATGTTGAAAGCTTAATTCAATCCGGCTAAAATAATCAGAAACCTTATTTGTATATGTATGTGATTGGATTTGATTTGGGAGACATATTGGGGAATCCAATTTTACTAATTTTGATTATTTCTCATTGATTGAAACTTGATTGGTTCTTGTTATATTGATTGAGGATGCATGGGTATTCTTATGGGTAGATGACTATGTTATTTCATGTGAATTTTTCCTAAAAATCATCCCAATGGCCGATATGCTTGGAATTGAATTGACATGTATAAAGTCATATTTGAATTGTACTAGATTGTATTATACAAGTGTATTGTTTAATGTTAATGGGATTGAATGACCACATATCCTGATTAGGATTTGTGTTGAGGAAGTGAATGAAATGAGTCAATTAATCAATGTATACTTATGATTGATGAATGAAATGTGTGAAAATGGAAATTAGGGTTTCCATGTTTGTGAATAACCCTAATGAACCCTTAGGTCATGATTGGATTATTGAATGATATGATTCTTATGATATGTTGAACTAAGGAATGACTTCTTGAAAACCCTAAAAGTTTATTACTAAGACAATTATGAGTGATAAATCTAGAACTTGTATATGATGTTTGAAATGTGATCAAATGTTGAAGTTGAAGGTATTAATACTTCAATTGAATATGATGAGTCTTACTATACAATCTAAGTATAATGCATTTGTTTTAGTATAATAAAGAATGATCATTGTTGATTATGGGAATGACATTAGTAGTCAACGTCAAGGTACACTTATCTGAATATAAGAGACAATATGAACAAGATGTACTTAATGGTGATTGTAAGATAAAGATGAAACTAATGAAGATATTATGATGAAGTATTTTATCTTTTATTTAATTACATATGGATTAACCCAAATTAAATAAAATATACTAAGAATTGTACTTTGATAAATGTTATGTAGAAGAGAAGCATTGTATGTAAAGTGAATCAAGAAAGATTGGTCCAGATGATGTAATGAACATGAAATAAAAGAAGTTGAGACTACTGAGTATAATATGATGGAAAAAGATAGGAATTAGTAGATGATTCTAAGAATGTAACTCTTACCCCAAAATGATGAGTTTGATGATGGTAGTGAATGATAATATCAAATGGGAAATTAAGAGATGCACATAACTGTAATTGAATTCAACTAAAAGATGAAAGTTAAGTATTTGAATTGATTTACAAGAATGTGTTCTTGAATTGTGAATTATACTCTGAGAATGGACTAATAGTACAAACTTCAATTGACAGTCAACATGTGTGGATTAGTAACCCCATATGAAGAATGTGAAATAAAAGAAGAAGAGAACTTAGTCTGGTATGCATGTATATGCATGAAATTTATTGGCATCTATTCAGATTGGATGGAACAGGCATATGTTGTATGATAAATCTATTATGAGTATGAGGAATGATACATGATATCTATATGCTTTTACTGTTGCTAGTTTACTAATATTTGTTTAGAACTATGATATACAATGAGCTGATAAGATTTATGTTGAAATGGAATTTAATATGCACTCCTTACATTGAGAAACCCTGATAAGGGTAAATGTTGTATAATGAGATTATGTCTAGGGCTGAAAGCCCACTGATGATGATAAAATCCTGATGGGGTAAATGATGGACAATAAGATTATGTCTTGGGATGAAGGCCCACTATTGATGTTTGGTATGAGTTGATGCAAAAGATAGAAATAATCATATTTGTTGCAATCTATAAACTTATTGTGCTTCTTGCTTTGATCATTGCCCTTATTGATAAACTTAATCTGCTTCATGTTATTATAGTTATGCGAGAATACACAGATATGATATACGATGTTTTGAATTCTTATAAGATAAGTAAAAGAGATTAATAACAAGTGAAATGATGGAACATCTAGTTAGGTGCCCTGAACACCGTGAGTTTCCCCTGAGGACCACACTGGGGAAACAAAACGGATCTCCTTGTAGTAATTGATGAATTATGGGAAGGATTTCTGGAGTGTGGATCGAGATCTTAAAGGTTAGACCACCAAGATTTAGGAGTGAGTCATCTGGAGTGGCTCTGGCCCTAAATCCTTGCTGTGAAAGTATGTCCAGATGGAATAGACTCTGTTGAAATGAAATATGTGAAATGTGAAATGAAAAATATGTGAAATATTGTGATATGTGATATATTGTTTTGCTGGTTCCTATCTCATGTACCTGAGATGAGGACGTGAGCCTCTTTAGGCAACCCTGAGGTGGCCAAGGTCTGTTGTTGATATCTTAGGGTGGACGGCTAAACCCTAAGATAGTGACGGTGAGTCGTTGACATAAGAATCAAGCGTGGCAACTTCTACTTGGTGAGGTACAAGCCAAGTCGTTTCAGGGCAAATGAATAAAAGATGATAAGCCGTGCAGAACATGATTTGAATGGTTGTTACATTCTTTGTATTGCTACTTGATGATTTGTTATTGTTGATTATGCTTCTTATTGAGGAAAGTAATCATGTTGATATGGACATTTTCTATTTCACATTATGATATGTCATGTTGACAAGTTATAAATGATGGGATTTACATCCATTCTGAATTTGAGTTGGATTGTCTTCTATTTGATAGTATTGTTTAGTAGATATGTATTATTTGTACTTCAGCTTCAGGACTACAGGATGTGTTCCTGGTCCAGCTAGTGGAGTGTCACAAGGGTAATGTTATTGTTATGTATTGATTCAAAAATGCTTAGAACTTATCTTATTTCACATGCAGTAGGGCTCTTAATCTGAACAGAGAAGTATATGCTGATTTGTTCATAGACATGCTCTAAAAGATGTTTCAAGGTTATAATTGGTTCAAGTGATTGCCTTATCTGTTGGATTAGATTACCATTGCAAGATAGATTTGACTCATTATAGAACTATTTGCTATACTTTTCAATATCTGCATGTTTCTTTTAAGTTTTATACTTAATCTGATGTTGATGCATGTACCTAGCTTGAGTGGGAGGTATCCACTCATTGGGGCTCTATATGAGTCTCATGAGGTTGTTTCAAATGTTTTTAGGTATAATGATATCCAGCGGAGAGGTCATTACAAGGAAGATATAAATAGTATAATCTAGATAGATTAGAATGTCCATGTACTCTCTCTTTCCCTGGATGGGTTGTAGATTAAGTTTGTTCATTAATGTACATGTATCTGATGTAAACTGAACCGCATATGAGAACACGATTTGATTCTGTATTTAATGGAGTTGAATATTGTTAGTATATTTGTATCCTCTCTTTTCTATCTTTTGTACTCACACTTAAGTGGGGCTCCTATAACCCACTTAAGTGGCCTCACTCCTATATATAGGAGGCGCTATGTACTCTCGTTACTTCACTGAACCTGATTTATTTATTCTTCATGGTATTAGAGCAGTAACCTAACCCTACCCGTCTCGACTCCCCCCACTCCCTCTCTCCCTCTATCTTTCTCCTTTACTCGTGACGACCACCATCTTTCGATCCTGGAATAGACTTTACCGCAACATATAGCAAATCAGCATTTGGCTTTCCGGTTCAGAAGGATCCATGCAATAATCTCTTGATCTCAGCAACAGTAGCGGCGGAAATCTTCTTGGAGATCATCGTGGATGTTTTCTCCATGTTTTCTTTATTGCTGATCTCATCTTCTTATTTCTTTCCAACTACCGCACTATGTATCCAATTATAATTGTGGCTTCCGGCTCCATTGCTTTATAGTTGCTTTGGGTTCGTGATCGCAATTGTCGGCAATAAAAAAAAAGAGGGAGAACAGCAACAAATAAAGAAAAAGAAGTCAAAATAAAAGACCCCGTGTGCTGATCTATAAAGCACTAAAAAAGGGGGGGGGCAAAACTTTATATTTTAATCCTCTCCATGTGGTTCCCCTAATCCACATGGCTTAGTGCTTTTCTTAAAAATTGGGGATTTTTTTTGCTTCCTACCGTGCCATTATTCCGGTAGTGCTATTCTTTTTCTACCGAGATCCATTCCGGTAGTGCTACTCCTTCTTCTACCGAGTTTTCATTCCGGTAGTATTTCTGTTATTCTATTTTGTACCGTTCTACATTCCGGTACATTTTTTTTTGCATCGTGCTCTATATTCCGGTGTTTTGTTTATTGTATCATGGCCGACATTGCCAAGTCAACCATTATCTATAATGATATGCCTCATATTACTGCTGTCAAACTGAATGATGATAATTTTCTGCTATGGATGAATGTTGTTCAAACTTTTTTAGAATCACGGGGTAAACTCAAGTTTATCACCGAGGATGCCCCTGTCGTGCCTGATACTACATGGAGTACATGAAATAGTCAGGTTCTCTCCTGGCTTTGGGGGTGCATGGAACCTGACATTGCAGTCAAGTACATGTGGCACAAGTGCGCTAAAACAATGTGGGACAAAATGAAGCAGTTCTTCACTCAGGAGGACAATTGTTTGCGCATCTACAACGTAATGGAAAAAATATTCTCTGAGAAGCAAGGGGATCGACCTCTATCTAAGTACCATGATGCAATGAAAGCTCTGTCCAACTAGCTGAACTTTTTCTCTCCAACGACCTCTGCTGATGTCACCAAAGAGAGGGAAACTCTTCTCACTGGGTGCTTCCTCAATGGGCTTCATCCTCGTTTTGCTGCTATTCGACAACTACTCCTAGTTGGTGCGACTCTTCCATCTATGGACCAGGCATTTGCACGCCTGGACCAGTCTGAGATGCTTGATCCTCACATCTCTCCTACTGTTCCACTTGAACTTCCATCAGCCATGGCTACGACAGCCAGAGGTCGTGGTCGTGGGCGAGGCCAACATCCAAAGTGCACTTACTGTGGCAAACTGGGCCACACTGAAGATGTTTGTCACTCCAAGCATGGCTATCTGGCCCATTACGGAAGAGGACGTTCCAGAGGTTATGCCCACGTCGCTCAAGCTCCTGCCCCACCCATCGGCCATGTTGCTACGTCTCTACCGACAACGTCTGATTCCACTCATGTTTCCTTATCCAACGAGGCATATGAGCGCCTGCTACAAGCTGCACAAATCTACTCAGATCCAACATCTGACTCTACTCCAGTGCACTCCTATCCTGATTGGAAAATTGGGGATTTACCTACGACCGGTTCTTCTGCCCACCTAGCCACTGCTTCTCAAGGTAACTTTGGAGCGTCTATGCTTGCTTCCAGTTCTAACTCGATTGTGGACTCAGGTGCAACACAACATATGACTGGTATGCCCTGTAAAGACCCAACATGTCTCTACTAAAAACATGATAAACAAAAACATCAATTGGATAGCAGCGGAAGAATAAAATCTTGACATTATTCAAAAAGTATAAAGAGTACATAATAAAATTTCCCAAATGGGAGTACAACTTTATACAAGCAACTACAAGGATCTAGGTAGAGGAAGACTTAACTAATACAACATTGTCTCCAAGCAAACAACTATATAACATAAAAGCAAACATGATCACTCAAGCTATATATTCCTTTCTTCTAATCCTATCCTTAGCTTTGGGTTCACCAAGCTTCCATGCGCACTCTGATTCCTATCCTGGATGGTTGGGGTCATCCAGCAAGAGAGAGATAAAAGGTATGTGTTAATAAAAAGGAATAGGACAAATAATAATAAAAAGCTTTGCAATATAAAAGATTCTCCACAAGAAGAGATTTCCAAAGAAATGAGACCAATATATGAATATGAGAGAGAGAAACTGCCACATTTAAATATCAACAATTATCACATTTGCATGAATATAAATTATGACACAACGTCCTATCAATGTAGGGTGAGGCACCTACCGGACCTCACCAATGGCAGGGGGACTAAAACCCCAGTGCCTAAAAAGTGGCAGGGGGAATAAAACCCCAGTGCCTAATATATAAAATGGCAGGGGGACTAAAACCCCAGTGCCCGGCAGGAGGACTAAAACCTCAGTGCCCTGTGGGTGGTTTGTACTCATGTACACTACATTGTCAATTGGCCAATAACTATATCATGCATAAACATTCACTTGGCAGCATAGTGAAAAGTATATAACAAGATTCAACAAGCATTGGGAATAAAACCCAAATAAATAATCTCAATCATCATGCCATCATAGGCAACATCATTATACAAGAATTCCAACAAATAAAGGAGTCAACAAGGAACAACATTATTCAATGTTTCCAAATATCTCAAAAGGATGATCCACATAGTCTAATAACAAGATTAAGGAATTACACTCAAATGAGCCACAAGATCAATCACAAGATTAAAACAATTCCAATTAAAGGAGGCAACATATGTAGAAGAATGATTCCAATGGTTAAGCCATAATGGCATAATCTAAGTAAAGAGCCAATAAATGTAATTAGAGGGATAACAAGGCTAGCACAAATATAATTGGTAGGGTTGGATGAAAGCCCAACTGAAAGATTAGGATTGTTTGCACATTATATATTCCACACATCCATCATAGATGTCACATACATAAAATAAGCTTCACATACTAACATAGGGTGCACATACAAAATAGGGCTCACATACATAGGAATCACATACTAAATAAGTTTCACATACCTTAGATATAAACATTACCATCATATCCACCAAACAGATAGCAAACCATCCATATATCCTAGTTATAAACATAACACATGCATTAATATATATAAAGACATAAATCATAAGAAAACCCTAATTTTACAAAACTACGATTTAGAGCTCAAAACCAAGTCCAAATGATTACTCATAATCTCCTGATTAAGAAAACATATCTTATTATATAAAACAGAGTTAAAATGAATTAATTATGTATTTTAAAACAATTACATATTAAAAATGCCATTCAAAGCAAACTTCGGAAAAGAAATCCAAATCATGTCTCAAAAACCATAAAATCAGATTCTATGTTAAAAATCCTTTCCATCAACTATTTATTCATATTTTTCTGACAAAGGATCGATTTACTATGAATTAAGTAAACCTGACCAATCAGAAATTAAGAAAACCATAGTGTGACATATATTTAAATAAAAATAGGATTCGATTTAAATAACAGAGTAAAGGACCAAAATGCCCTTGCTTGGTAAATCAAACCAATTGAAACGATGAGGGCAAAAGGGTCATTTGGAACCATCGATTGTTTTGCAAGCGAGAAACAAAAACTCAGGGGGAAAAGACGAGATTGCCCCGACGTTTGCAATCCGTTACAGTGCCTGTGGATGACCCTCATGGTCATTCCATGACCTGGCTTCTTCCAGCCATGGTCATGGCACGAGCAGCGCAGCCAGGAGCTCGGCTCCATAGCGCAACTCACCATTCAGGGCGCGCAACCGAGGACTGAAACTAGGAATGAGTTCATTGGGACCTGGCGAAGCCGAAGGAACCCTCGCCACAAGGCGGGGACCCCTGGCAACCACCAAGAGAGCCGGAGACGACCGGGAAACAGGGGACGGGAGAGCCGTGATCAAAACCGTCATAAGCACCACGAAATCAGAGGCCAAGGTCATGGTAGGCTTCGTGGAGTCAAGGAGAACCGAACGGCGACGGAAGTGAGGTCGGAGGAGCACCAAAACCAGGAAAAGCATAGCGCCGGAGGAGCTCGACGGCGGCTCTAGAGGTTACGGTGGTAGGGGACTCCACGAGACAAACTGAAGAAGCGAAAAGAAAGGAAAGAGGCTAAGGATGGTTACCTAGCCCATGATTGCACTGAGGAGGTCGGAGGTGTGAGAGGCTGGCTGCCGTTGCCGGAGAAGAAGAGCGAGTAGGTCTGGGTGGCTGAGGGTAGCCTAGGGCCAATTGATAGTGGAGGAGTGACGTGCGGAGGCTGAGGAGGGTTTTATAGGTCTCAGATAGGCAATAGGGTATATCTACCCTATTCTGTAACTCCTCCGCGAAGAGGAGGCAGGGAGCCCAGTTGGGCGTTTTGCCAACTCGAGGAGATAGGCGGTTAGCTAGGGTTCATTCGAACTGGCGTGAGAAGAGGAATCCAATGATACAGGAATCATGAAAAATGGTTGAGAAGGGAGAGAGATCGGATCGGGAGGCGAACTGCCGTGAAAACGGCTTCTGTCTCGCATTGAGCGGGAGGTAGGGGACAAAGTCCCAGTCGTCAGATCGCGCCTGGGTCAAATCGTAGCCGTTGGATCGCTTCCAAGGGGCGCGTGACAAATTAAATAACCGAACTATAGGCGTTACAGAGATATTAATGAAATCGATTCAATTATTATAACACACTATAATAAAAGCTTGTAAAATCAATTTGGGGGGTCAAATGAAGTCCAAATGACACCAAATTTGGACCACATGCTCAAATTAACATATAGAACGATGCTATATAATTATAATCTCGTTTAATGCATAACATGGCCATTAATAAATACATGGCTCATAAAAGAGTATAATAATATATTAAAATCAAGGAATTATATGAAAAGGCTATTAATAGGAAACATGTGAGCAAATTCGACATATAAAACATATTAGGGTATAAATACTCATTACTCCACAAAATAACATATTAATGTGAACTAAAATCATATTTTGAGGGGAGAGAAACAATAAAGGTTAATACACTCATATATGAATTCAAATACACATTATTAATAATATATTTATCCAAAAAGCTCCAAATAAATATAATCTGCTATATTATCCCATTAATGACCAAATACAACATTAACCCTAACTTATCTCCTAATGTGGGTTATTTGTGCAAACACCCCTCAATTTACATCAATGAGGGTAAATAGTGATTTCAACCTCAGATTGTGCTCAAATTGCACAAGGTGTACAAGAATGATCCAAAAGGATGTGAAATTTATGGAAAAGGTCCAAATGGACTAAAAGTCAAAGAAAAGCTCAAGAATGGGTAAATTGCAGGGAAGACCCTGAGATTCAGTATGTTACAGCACACCACCCCTTAAAGAGGATTTCGTCCCCGAAATCACAACAAGAGGAAAGGGAGTGTGAGTGTGTAACATCCCAACCATAAACAACTAGGTTATAACCCTTACTCTAGGGCACATCACAAAATCTACATAAGTCAGGTGTTACTAAGGTTTCCACACAACCTATAGCCTTATATCAAACTCAACATAACCGACATCTTGATGCATAAACTCTATCATAAAAAGGCAGCATATCTATTATACTAACACTTGTGTCACATTTTATTACAAAACAATTATATCTCAACTATATATCATGGGTATCTCCCTCATTAAGGGTTTTAAGCACAATTAGGGTTTACAAGGCCATTACAACCTATATTAAACCAATCCCAACAACAATTAATGTATTAGGTCAAAACCTAAATAACTCAATATTATTATCCAATAACTACAACATGTGGGATTATGCCATATAATTTTATCCAACAAATTATTACCCTAATAACAGGTCTAAGGGTATATGGCTTATCTCCAAGGAACATATGGTCACAACATCTAACATACTCATATCCATGCCATCACTAATCAGGTTCCCTCACAACACTAGTTACTATGAATTAACCTCACATTATATGAATCTAATTACTCATCATCTTATTACTGATTTTATCCATAAACCAATAAGATGATCAATGAGATGTATTTTAGTCAACAAGGTGCTATGCCTAACATGTGTTGATAATTAGGTCACACTATGATTAAGGGATTATAATCCATTTACATGCATTAAGGTATATCATGTGATGACACCTACTGTCACTAAAAGCATGAAGGGTATATATATACATATGTTGTCAAGGATAGATGATTACATCTTAGGGTTTAGGTCAACATGACCATTACATATCAAAGCATCCTTAGGGTGTATTTTACCATTACATATTTTATCATTAGGGTGACTTAATCAAAACTATGTATATTCACATATGAATAATTAATGATTATGTGCATCAAGAATATATTAAGGTTCAAGCATATGGATTATATGACTTATTCATTATTTATAATCAAACAAGATGAATTACAAGCATATTAGGTTTATTAAACTCTAAACACATAAGCTCTCTATTCCCATGTCTAAGGAGTTATGGTTTCTTGATTTCAAGGCATTGAGGGATTCCAACCCCCTAAAGAGGATTTCGTCCTCGAAATCAACAACTCCTAAAATCTAACAAGGTACTAACACTACCTTTCCACTCAAAAGGTTGACTAAGTCAAACTACTCTAAGGGTATAAGACCCAACATGAAAGTCTTACTATCCACTATCCTCCAAACTAAAGGTATAACATAGGGTACACTAAACCCTAAACATGGAAATCTAAGGCTCATATAAGATACTTAGGGATTACAAGATGATTTTTGGTTTGAGAAAAGAAATAAAATCATCACATAAGGATTCTAAGGTTATTCAACAATAAGGCAATATGTCTAAGAGTAGACTATTTCGAGCTGTCCGTTTCAGATCAGGCCAGGCCAGGTCATATGAGCTCAGGAGTCCTCGTGACCAAGCTAGTGGGGCGGAGGAAAATATTGCCAGCCCCTAAGCTCTGACCCTTTCTAGACACCATCACTTCAACTTCTTACTCTAATAGCTACTCAATTAGACAATTCACCAAAAAGTTGACAAATTTTATTTCTAATAAGAAATTATTATGATCCTAAATCAAACATTCTTTATGGGTCAACTCTAAGGTGAAAAACTAGATAAAGGGAAACTATATAAGATAAGGGTTCTATCTAGGAGACAATTTTGAACTAGTCAAGAATCCGACTACCTTGATGCTCTGATACCATGCTGTAAAGACCCAACATGTCTCTACTAAAAACATGATAAACAAAAACATCAATTGGATAGCAGCGGAAGAATAAAATCTTGACATTATTCAAAAAGTATAAAGAGTACATAATAAAATTTCCCAAATGGGAGTACAACTTTATACAAGCAACTACAAGGATCTAGGTAGAGGAAGACTTAACTAATACAACATTGTCTCCAAGCAAACAACTATATAACATAAAAGCAAACATGATCACTCAAGCTATATATTCCTTTCTTCTAATCCTATCCTTAGCTTTGGGTTCACCAAGCTTCCATGCGCACTCTGATTCCTATCCTGGATGGTTGGGGTCATCCAGCAAGAGAGAGATAAAAGGTATGTGTTAATAAAAAGGAATAGGACAAATAATAATAAAAAGCTTTGCAATATAAAAGATTCTCCACAAGAAGAGATTTCCAAAGAAATGAGACCAATATATGAATATGAGAGAGAGAAACTGCCACATTTAAATATCAACAATTATCACATTTGCATGAATATAAATTATGACACAACGTCCTATCAATGTAGGGTGAGGCACCTACCGGACCTCACCAATGGCAGGGGGACTAAAACCCCAGTGCCTAAAAAGTGGCAGGGGGAATAAAACCCCAGTGCCTAATATATAAAATGGCAGGGGGACTAAAACCCCAGTGCCCGGCAGGAGGACTAAAACCTCAGTGCCCTGTGGGTGGTTTGTACTCATGTACACTACATTGTCAATTGGCCAATAACTATATCATGCATAAACATTCACTTGGCAGCATAGTGAAAAGTATATAACAAGATTCAACAAGCATTGGGAATAAAACCCAAATAAATAATCTCAATCATCATGCCATCATAGGCAACATCATTATACAAGAATTCCAACAAATAAAGGAGTCAACAAGGAACAACATTATTCAATGTTTCCAAATATCTCAAAAGGATGATCCACATAGTCTAATAACAAGATTAAGGAATTACACTCAAATGAGCCACAAGATCAATCACAAGATTAAAACAATTCCAATTAAAGGAGGCAACATATGTAGAAGAATGATTCCAATGGTTAAGCCATAATGGCATAATCTAAGTAAAGAGCCAATAAATGTAATTAGAGGGATAACAAGGCTAGCACAAATATAATTGGTAGGGTTGGATGAAAGCCCAACTGAAAGATTAGGATTGTTTGCACATTATATATTCCACACATCCATCATAGATGTCACATACATAAAATAAGCTTCACATACTAACATAGGGTGCACATACAAAATAGGGCTCACATACATAGGAATCACATACTAAATAAGTTTCACATACCTTAGATATAAACATTACCATCATATCCACCAAACAGATAGCAAACCATCCATATATCCTAGTTATAAACATAACACATGCATTAATATATATAAAGACATAAATCATAAGAAAACCCTAATTTTACAAAACTACGATTTAGAGCTCAAAACCAAGTCCAAATGATTACTCATAATCTCCTGATTAAGAAAACATATCTTATTATATAAAACAGAGTTAAAATGAATTAATTATGTATTTTAAAACAATTACATATTAAAAATGCCATTCAAAGCAAACTTCGGAAAAGAAATCCAAATCATGTCTCAAAAACCATAAAATCAGATTCTATGTTAAAAATCCTTTCCATCAACTATTTATTCATATTTTTCTGACAAAGGATCGATTTACTATGAATTAAGTAAACCTGACCAATCAGAAATTAAGAAAACCATAGTGTGACATATATTTAAATAAAAATAGGATTCGATTTAAATAACAGAGTAAAGGACCAAAATGCCCTTGCTTGGTAAATCAAACCAATTGAAACGATGAGGGCAAAAGGGTCATTTGGAACCATCGATTGTTTTGCAAGCGAGAAACAAAAACTCAGGGGGAAAAGACGAGATTGCCCCGACGTTTGCAATCCGTTACAGTGCCTGTGGATGACCCTCATGGTCATTCCATGACCTGGCTTCTTCCAGCCATGGTCATGGCACGAGCAGCGCAGCCAGGAGCTCGGCTCCATAGCGCAACTCACCATTCAGGGCGCGCAACCGAGGACTGAAACTAGGAATGAGTTCATTGGGACCTGGCGAAGCCGAAGGAACCCTCGCCACAAGGCGGGGACCCCTGGCAACCACCAAGAGAGCCGGAGACGACTGGGAAACAGGGGACGGGAGAGTCGTGATCAAAACCGTCATAAGCACCACGAAATCAGAGGCCAAGGTCATGGTAGGCTTCGTGGAGTCAAGGAGAACCGAACGGCGACGGAAGTGAGGTCGGAGGAGCACCAAAACCAGGAAAAGCATAGCGCCGGAGGAGCTCGACGGCGGCTCTAGAGGTTACGGTGGTAGGGGACTCCACGAGACAAACTGAAGAAGCGAAAAGAAAGGAAAGAGGCTAAGGATGGTTACCTAGCCCATGATTGCACTGAGGAGGTCGGAGGTGTGAGAGGCTGGCTGCCGTTGCCGGAGAAGAAGAGCGAGTAGGTCTGGGTGGCTGAGGGTAGCCTAGGGCCAATTGATAGTGGAGGAGTGACGTGCGGAGGCTGAGGAGGGTTTTATAGGTCTCAGATAGGCAATAGGGTATATCTACCCTATTCTGTAACTCCTCCGCGAAGAGGAGGCAGGGAGCCCAGTTGGGCGTTTTGCCAACTCGAGGAGATAGGCGGTTAGCTAGGGTTCATTCGAACTGGCGTGAGAAGAGGAATCCAATGATACAGGAATCATGAAAAATGGTTGAGAAGGGAGAGAGATCGGATCGGGAGGCGAACTGCCGTGAAAACGGCTTCTGTCTCGCATTGAGCGGGAGGTAGGGGACAAAGTCCCAGTCGTCAGATCGCGCCTGGGTCAAATCGTAGCCGTTGGATCGCTTCCAAGGGGCGCGTGACAAATTAAATAACCGAACTATAGGCGTTACAGAGATATTAATGAAATCGATTCAATTATTATAACACACTATAATAAAAGCTTGTAAAATCAATTTGGGGGGTCAAATGAAGTCCAAATGACACCAAATTTGGACCACATGCTCAAATTAACATATAGAACGATGCTATATAATTATAATCTCGTTTAATGCATAACATGGCCATTAATAAATACATGGCTCATAAAAGAGTATAATAATATATTAAAATCAAGGAATTATATGAAAAGGCTATTAATAGGAAACATGTGAGCAAATTCGACATATAAAACATATTAGGGTATAAATACTCATTACTCCACAAAATAACATATTAATGTGAACTAAAATCATATTTTGAGGGGAGAGAAACAATAAAGGTTAATACACTCATATATGAATTCAAATACACATTATTAATAATATATTTATCCAAAAAGCTCCAAATAAATATAATCTGCTATATTATCCCATTAATGACCAAATACAACATTAACCCTAACTTATCTCCTAATGTGGGTTATTTGTGCAAACACCCCTCAATTTACATCAATGAGGGTAAATAGTGATTTCAACCTCAGATTGTGCTCAAATTGCACAAGGTGTACAAGAATGATCCAAAAGGATGTGAAATTTATGGAAAAGGTCCAAATGGACTAAAAGTCAAAGAAAAGCTCAAGAATGGGTAAATTGCAGGGAAGACCCTGAGATTCAGTATGTTACATGCCCCATCTTCTTACCACATCTGATTCCTTTATCCCTCACTCCTCTGTCACCATGGCAGATGGATCGATTAAACAAGTAACTCGGTGTGGAACTATTCCTATCTCTTCTAAAATCAACTTGACTGCTGTCCACTTTGTTCCAAACTTTCCATATAATTTAATGTCTGTAGCAAAAATTGTTGATTCCCTCAAATGTTTTGTAGCCTTCGGTCCATCTGGTTTTATTTTACAGGATTGGAGGAATTTGATGATGATTGGGCAGGGAGTACGCTTTGGTGATCTCTACTACTTCTCTGCCCCACCTCTGAGCCCACCTCGAGCCCTTCTTGCATGCACGCCACTTCATCTACACCTCCGTCATGGCCATCTCCATCTAGACAAGCTTAAACTCTTATATAGTTCTTTATCTTCATGTTCTTCTATTTCTTGTAATGCATGTCAGATTGGAAAACACCATCATGTGTCCTTCCCAGCCCGTACATGTAAACAATCATCTCATATGTTTGATTTAGTTCATAGTGATGTTTTTGGTCCATTTAGAACTACTAGTTACAATGGCTATAAATATTTTCTGACATTTGTGGATGATTTCTCTAGAATGACTTGGCTTTATTTACTTCAAACTCGTGATGAAGTTTTTACACTAATTTGTGAGTTCCACAAGTTGGTTTCCGTTCAATTTTCAACCTCTATCAAGATTCTTCGAACAGACAATGCCCTTGAGTATACTCAAAAAGTTGTTGCCTCCTTTTGCCGTGATGTAGGGATGATTCATCAACGCTCATGTGCTTACTCTCCACAACAAAATGGCATTGCTGAGCGTAAAAATCATCATCTACTTGACATTACACGCTCTCTTCTCACTCATGCCCACTCACCCAAGAGTTTTTGGTCTGATGTTGTCCTCACCGCTTGCTTTCTTATCAATCATCAACCTTCCTTTGTTCTTAAGAAGCACACCCCTTTTTCTGTTGTTTACCCTAAGTCCACACCATTTCTGCTACCGCCTCGGGTTTTTGGTTGTGTCGCATTTGTTCAAAATTTTGATCCCAAGGCCGACAAGCTTTCTCTTAGAGCTATACGAACGGTGTTTCTCGGTTATCCTTTTTCTCAAAAAGGATACAAGTGTCTTGACCCTAGCTCTGGTAGAGTGTATATTTCTACAGATGTCACCTTTCACGAGGATGAAATGTTCTTTTCATCATCCTCACCACCCATAGATCATACTGATACTATGGTCACATTTCCCGATCCATTCTTCCCACCAACAATGCCATCATCACCCCCAAACCAGCACATGGAAGACGAGTCACCAGCTGCACCTGCATCATCACCATCAGTTCTGGACCAATCCAATCTGTCAGTGGCACTATGCAAAGGTATTCGCTCTTGTACAATCAAGCACCCCATTTCTCAAACTTGTTTTCTAGCACGTCTTTCTTCTTCTGCCTCATCCTTTGCTACAGCCTTGGACACAACATATGTTCCTAAATGTCCAGCAGATGCTCTACGACATCCTAGATGGAAAGCTTCCATGATGGAAGAAATGAAGTCTCTCCGTGCCAACAAGACATGGGATCTTATGGACCCACCCACAAATAAAAATATTGTAGGTTGTCGGTGGGTTTTCTCAGTCAAGCACAAGTCGGATGGCTCTGTTGAACGACTAAAGGCACGCCTGGTTGCCAAAGGATTCACCCAAACATTTGGTGTGGATTACTTTGAGACATTCTCTCCAGTGACAAGGATCACCTCAGTTCGCATTCTTATCTCCCTTGCAGCTCACCTCGACTGGCCTCTCTATCAAATTGACATCAAGAATGCATTTCTTCACGGAGAACTCTTAGAGGAAGTCTACATGCAGCAACCACCTGGTTTTTTTGCTGAAGGGGAGTCTTATCACAAAGTGTGTCATCTCCGAAGATCACTCTATGGTCTCAAGCAGTCTCCACGGGTTTGGTTCAACAAGCTAAGTGAGGTTCTTATAAAGCTGAATTTTTGAAGATCAGCCACCGACCACTCATTGTTCTTCTCCAAGTCCTCTGAAGGCCATATCCTTGTCGCTGTCTATGTTGATGACATTGTCATCACTGGCAATGATACAGTAGGGATATCTCAGCTAAAGCAGTCTCTACATGCACATTTCCACACAAAGGACCTGGGCATCCTACGATATTTCCTCGGGATTGAAGTCCTTCGCTCATCCTCAGGTATTAACTTGTCACAACGACGTTATGTCTTGGACCTACTTAAAGACACTAACATGACAGAAGCTAAACCGGTCTCCACTCCAATGGACTATCATACAAAGTCTATTCATGAAGGAGAACTCTTTGCTGATTCAGAATTGTATCGTCGCATAGTCGGGAAGCTGATTTACTTGACTATTACTCATCCAGATATTACCTATGATGTTGGTGTAGTTAGCCAACACATGAGTGCACCACTCCAGGCCCATTGGTCTAGCGTTCAACGCATTCTTCGCTACTTGAAGAGTGCTCCAGGACGGGGATTGCTCTATAAACGTCCTGAGTCCAAGGTGATCTCTATCTCTGGATATGCAGATGCAGATTGGGCAGGTGATACTAAAGTTCGACGGTCCACTTCCAGATATTGTGTCATGATTGGCACTCACCCTGTGTCCTGGAGGAGTAAAAAACAGGCTGTGGTAGCTCGCTCCAGCACCGAGGCAGAATATCGGGCTATGGCTCATGCATGTTGTGATCTACAATGGGTCCGATCCATTTTGACAGAGTTTGGAATCCCTTTCCAAACTCCAGCTACTTTATATTGTGACAATCAGGCAGCTATATACATAGCTAATAATCCAGTCTTCCATGAGCGCACAAAACACATTGAAGTTGACTGCCATTTTGTTCGAGACTTGATCAAATACAAGCATATCATCACTCCTCACATTAGAACATGTGATCAAGTTGTTGATATCCTTACAAAGCCTCTTCCTCCTTCTTTATTTAAATATATGGGCACCAAGTTGGGACTTCACAATGTGTACTCTCCAACTTGAGGGGGCGTGTTAGTATATTTGTATCCTCTCTTTTCTATCTTTTGTACTCACACTTAAGTGGGGCTCCTATAGCCCACTTAAGTGGCCTCACTCCTATATATAGGAGGCACTATGTACTCTCGTTACTTCACTGAACCTGATTTATTTATTCTTCAAATATGATTTGTGATATCTGAATGCGATGTCCTTGATGTGACATTGATTTATGGGTTTGTGAAGAAAGAAAAATGAAAAATTTATCTGTGTTTTTTGTATATTGTTTAATCGCCTTTGTCGAGAATTCATTGTTTTATTTCATAATTTGGGTTTATGTTTTGGGATTACCTCTAATGGTTGGTATTTGTGCTGATCAAAAGAGTGGGTCCCGACAGACGTGGTATCAGAGCCTAGGTTAGATGAGTCTACAGGGACAATAGGATCTAGGACTAATTGATAATGTCGATGTTGGATATAACCTGAATGATGTGCATATTGACTGAACTCAGTATCCAGATATTCTGGTCAAGTATTTGGGTATTGAGCTAAGCTAGTATGGAACTACCGACTATACTTTTTCTGGATGCCCTGACCAAGTATCTAGATGAATATAGTTTGGTAGTATAATAAGATGCATGATGGAAAAAAGAGAAGAATGGCGATAAAATGGTGAAAGAGAAAAGGATTTTATAATTCAATATGGAACCTATGGAAATCATGAAATTTCATATAATAAAGATGAAAGCTTAATGTATTATGAAGACAATCTATAATGAGTTTGAATTTGAGTATGAAATCGAAAATTGTAAAAAAAAAGCTATGAACTAAGATGCACACTAGATGATCTCCTTGATAAAGGAAATTGATGAATGCAGATGATAATATGTGAATGAGTCATAATATTAATCCATGAGATATACAATCAAATAAAAAAAGGATGTGAAAGGTGATGTAAATCAAATCTTGATAAATGATGTATTACTGATATTTGTGAAGTGAGTGTTTGTAATACCCAAGGAGAGATATGATGATGACAAGGGATGGAATATCCAAAAAAATGTCATATGAAAGAAAGATAAAATGAAAGTCTTTATAATTTGATGTCCAGAGAGGTGAATGATTAGATGATATGATATTCTTCCATATCTTTTCTTGGATTTTAGGACGAAATCCTAAAAGGAGGGGAGAATTTGTAATGAACCGTTTTCAAATTAGTCATCTGATTAGGGTTTACTTGGATAATTGTATGCTTAATTAAGTTGATCATTGTTTAAATCTTGATTAGTGAAGGTAGTTAAATTTTCATGTTTTAAATATAATGAGAAGTTTTAATCATACTTTTACCCACCTAGTTAGGGTTAACATTTCAGAAACCCTAATCGGCCCAAATTAGGGTTTTGATGACATATGAATACAGAATTTGATAAGTATAGTGTGTCACTAAATGATTTTTAGTATTTTATGTGTAGCTATGATTTAATTAAAATTTGTATATGATTTTTACATATAAAATGTGAACAATATTGAAAAATATAAGAATTTTTGAAGAATGTTATGACCTCTTTATTGGTCAAGTTTCAAACTCGACCGATCATACTTTTAGATTGATATAGCAGTGTGGTAATTGAATTTTATATTTTTATTGGTATCTCCAATTGATCTCAAATTTTAACTGTACTTGACAAACTCAATTATAGATACATTGTTAAATTGGTGTAATTTTCGGATGACTTTTGATCTCTACAGAGAGGGGTGACGATCGAGTTCTATGAAGGACAAACTCGACCGACCATGCTGCTGACTGCAATATAGCAGTGTAGTATTTGATTTTTAATTATTTATTGGTAACTCAAAATGATCTAAATTTTTATTTTATCTTATAAACTCAATTTCAGACATTGGGTTAAAGTTTCATAATTTTTGGATAACGTTTGAATTCTGAAACATGTGGTTTTGGTCGAGTTTATAACTCAGCCGACCAAACAGTCTGAGCAAAATAAAAATACATTGAGGGGCTTGTTTGCAAATGTTCTAAGCACCTCAATTCATATATATCACTAACCTAGCACACAAGAAGATCTCATAACTCATCCTTCCTATCAAAGAAGCGAAATTCTTGAGAGAGAGGAGAGCTAGGGTTTTGAGTAGAGAAAGTGGAGGAGATGATGACCTAGAGTTTCTCTATCCAAGATATGATGAAATCAAATAAGTTTAGCTTCTTTGCATATCATTTCATGGTGAATCTTCTCTCACATGTCAAGATTCCATCCTTCCTCTGATTTGATTCAAAATCACATCAAATCCCCCCCCCCTTTTCTCACTCTTTCTCTTCTAATCCCCGTTTCTAGGGTTTCCGAGTTGAGAGGAGAAAGAATTGGATTCTTTTGCGAGAGTTTGATTGGCTTTCCAAAAATTCAGAGGTTGACCTCCGTTTTTAAGGTGCTTGGCACCTAAGGTGAGTGTTTTTCTCCCTCCTAAGCTTTTTATTCATGTTGAAAGCCTAATTCAATCCGGCTTAAACAATCAGAAACCGTGTTTGTATATGTATGTGATTAGATTTGATTTGGGAAAGATATTGGGGAATCCAATTTTATTGATTTTGATTATTTCTCATTGATTGAAACTTGATTAGTTATTGTTATATTGATTGAGGATGCATGAGTATTCTTATGGGTAGATGACTACGGTATTTCATGTGAATTTTGCCTAAAAATCGGCCCAATGGCCGATATGCTCGGAATTGAATTGACATGTATAGAGTCATATTTGAATTATACTAGATTGTATTATACAAGTGTATTGTTTAATGTTGATGGAATTGAATGACCACATATCCTGATTAGGATTTGTGTTGAGGAAGTGAATGAAATGAGTCAATTAATCAATGTATACTTATGATTGATGAATGAAATGTGTGAAAATGGAAATTAGGGTTTCCATGTTTATGAATAACCCTAATGAACCCTTAGGTCATGATTGGATTACTGAATGATATGATTCTTATGATATGTTGAACTAAGGAATGACTTCTTGAAAACCCTAAAAGTTTATTACTAAGACAATTATGAGTGATAAAGCTAGAACTTGTATATGATGTTTGAAATGTGATCAAATGTTGAAGTTGAAGGTATTAATACTTCAATTGAATATGATGAGTCTTACTATATCATCTAAGTCTAATGCATTTGTTTTAGTATAATAAAGAATGATCATTGGTGATTATGGGAATGACATTAGTAGTCAACGTTAAGGTACACTTATCTGAATATAAGAGACAATATGAACAAGATGTACTTAATGGTGATTGTAAGATAAAGATGAAACTAATGAAGATAGTATGATGAAGTATTTTTATCTTTTATTTAATTACATATGGATTAACCCAAATTAAATAAAATATACTAAGAATTGTACGTTGATAAATGTTATGTAAAAGAGAAGCATTGTATGTAAAGTGAATCAAGAAAGATTGGTCCAGATGATGTAATGAACATGAAATAAAAGAAGCTGAGACTACTGAGTATAAAATGATGGAAAAAGATAGGAATTAGTAGATGATTCTAAGAATGTAACTCTTACCATAAAATGATGAGTTTGATGATGCTAGTGAATGATAATATCAAATGGGGAATTAAGAGATGCACATAATTGTAATTGAATTCAACTAAAAGATGAAAGTTAAGTATTTGAATTGATTTACAAGAATGTGTTCTTGAATTGTGAATTGTACTTTGAGAATGGACTAATAGTACAAACTTCAATTGACAGTCAACATGTGTGGATTAGTAACCCCATATGAAGAATGTGAAATAAAAGAAGAAGAGAACTTAGTCTGGTATGCATGTATATGCATGAAATTTATTGGCATCTATTCAGATTGGATAGAACATGCATATGCTGTATGATAAATCTATTATGAGTATGAGGAATGATACATGATATCTATATGCTTTTACTGTTTCTAGTTTTAATGCCTCTACTAATATTTGTTTAGAACTGTGATATACAATGAGCTGATAAGATTTATGTTGAAATGGAATTTAATATGCACTCCTTACATTGAGAAACCCTGATAAGGGTAAATGTTGTATAATGAGATTATGTCTAGGGTTGAAAGCCCACTGATGATGATAAAACCTTGATGGGGTAAATTATGGACAATAAGATTATGTCTTGGGATGAAGGCCCACTATTGATGATTGCTATGAGTTGATGCAGAAGATAGAAATAATCATATTTGTTGCAATCTATAGACTTATTGTGCTTCTTGCTTTGATCATTGCTCTTATTGATAAACTTAATATGTTTCATGTTATTATAGTTACGCGAGAATACACATATATGATATATGATGTTTTGAATTCTTATAAGATGAGTAAAAGAGATTAATAACAATTGAAATGATGGAACATCTAGTTAGGTGCCATGAACACCGTGAGTTTCCCCCCAGGACCACATTGGGGAAACAAAACGGATCTCCTTGTAGTAATCGATGAATTATGAGTAGGATTTCCGGAGTGTGGATCGAGACCTTAAAGGTTAGACCACCAGGATTTAGGAGTGAGTCATCTGGAGTGGCTCTAGCCCTAAACCCTTGCTATGAAATTCTATGTCCAGATGGAATAGACTATGTTGAAATGAAATATGTGAAATGACAAATATGTAAAATACTGTGATATGTGATATACTGATCTACTGGTTCCTATCTCGTGTACCCAAGATGAGGACGTGAGCCTCTTTAGGCAACCCTGAGGTGGTCAGGGTCTGTTGTTGATATCTTAGGGTGGCCGGCTAAACCCTAAGATAGTGATGGTGAGTCGTTGACACGAGAATCAGGCATGGCGACTTCTACTTGGTGAGGTACAAGCCAAGTAGTTTCAGGGAAAATGAATAAAAGATGATAAGCAGTGTAGAACATGATTTGAATGGTTGTTACATTCTTTGTATTGCTACTTGATGATTTGTTATTGTTGATTATGCTTCTTATTGAGGAAAGTAATCATGTTGATATGGACATTTTCTATTTTACATTATGATATGTCATGCTGACAAGTTATAAATGATGGGATTTACATCCATTCTGAATATGAGTTGGATTGTCTTCTATTTGATAGTATTGTTTGGTAGACATGTATTATGTGTACTTCAGCTTCAGGACTGCAGGATGTGTTCCTGGTCCAGCTGGTGGAGTGTCACAAGGGTAATGTTATTGTTATGTATTGATTCAAAAATGCTTAGACCTTATCTTATTTCACATGCAGTAGGGCTCTTAATCTGAACTGAGAAGTATATGTTGATTTGTTCATAGACATGCTCTAAAAGATGTTTCAAGGTTATAATTGGTTCAAGTGATTGCCTTATCTGTTGGATTAGATTACCATTGCAAGATAGATTTGATTCATTATAGAACTGTTTGCTATACTTTTCAATATCTGCATGTTTCTTTTAAGTTTTATACTTAATCTGATGATGATGCATGTACCTAGCTTAAGTGGGAGGTATCCACTCACTGGGGCTCTATATGAGTCTCATGAGGTTGTTTCAAATGTTTTTAGGTATAATGATATCCAGCGGATAGGTCATGACAAAGAAGATATAAATAGTATAATCTAGATAGATTAGAATATCCATGTACTCTCTCTTTCCCTGGATGGGTTGTAGATTAAGTTCATTCATCAATGTACATGTATCTGATGTAAACTGAACCACATATGAGAACAAGATTTGATTATGGATTTAATGGAGTTGAATATGATTTGTGATATCTGAATGTGATGTCCTTGATGTGACATTGATTTATGGGTTTGTGAAGAAAGAAAAAGGAAAAATTTATTTGTGTTTTTCGTATATTGTTTAATCACCTTTGTCAAGAATTCATTATTTTATTTCATAATTTGGGTTTAGGTTTTGGGATTACCTCTAATGGTTGGTATTTGTGCTGATCAAAAGAGTGGGTCCCGACATCAAGGTTCAAGGCACACCTCACCTATGTGTTTCAGGCATCACCAAGGATGTCACCACACAACCAAGGCCCAAACAAGGTTCCCATCTCACTCTCTTCTCAAGATGATGCCAAGAGAGAGAATGGACACTCTGTAGGTGGAAAATTGCACATCAACCCCTATTCTGGGTGAAAAGGCAATTTGTACCAAAACCTCACCACAAAACACAAGTATCATACAAACAAGCTTAAACTGGTGCACACCGTTCGAACAAAACGTCATTAACTAAGCAGAAGTGATCATTAACAACGGATTAATGAAAATCACTAAAAAATTAAAACCTTTTACAAAAAGATCCATTTCCAGGAAACTCTTATAACCAGAACCAAAGTATTACATGTACATTCTGGTCCACAAGTACATATCATGTACCATCTCTTCTTGAGGATTACATACATCAATTGCTCCATTAAGTCTACACATGAACAACACAAAACCTCGAGGTATTCAAGCCAAAATCTCATATCAATTCATTAAAAGTACTAACTACTAACTACTAACTATGAGGACCTGAGAGTATAGAGACAACACATAGGACTTTCTATACAAAATATGACAGCCAGTGCCTCCACCTAGAATATCACAGTTGTCCATGTTGCTGCTGCTTTTGCTTTTCCCCTGCTATAGGGTTTCTGCCTCTTCTTCGGTGTCTACCTAAAAATTTGGATCACACGGGGGTGAGACAACTGAGATTGTCCCAGCGAGAGATATAACTCTCCGCAAAAAACATTATTATTACAGTTTAATGGAATAAAACTGAGTAGAGGATTCATATATAATCAACAGTAGATAAATCAATGTCTAAATAGATTAGAGAAATATTCTTATTCAAGCATTTCGGATATAACTTGATAAAGTAGCATGTCACTTATTCAATAAGAAAATGAAGAACATGTATAACTTTTATCCATTTAGAATATTCTAAGCAATGTAACATCAACCAATGATTCTCATATTTCAACCTTAAGCAAATACGCTGCACAACTGATTACATTTTACAATCATACTTAAGCCTTGAGGAGATGAGGTATATCGTTCATGCACCAACTGACCATTGCTAAGTCAAAATCGGTGCCATACAAGGTCAATGGAAGAGCCGGATGCCATGACCTCCCTTATCTTGGTCAGTACAAGATTCCATGCAGGACATCTTGTGTCTCTACTAAATAGCTTTCCAGGGTATACTGGCAACTTCGCTATAGAGTTTCAGTGGCGGATGTACTCTCTTCGCAATCGAGAGATTTCATGTTTATCTCACATTGATCCGACATTATTTATTATTGGGATATTCATGATACATCCATCCCGATATCGGGAGATTAGTGATACATCCATCCCAACATATATAATGAAGGATTGAGAGATTTAATGTTTATCTCACATCAATTCCTCCATTAGAGCGTACAAATATTTTCGCCCATCACCCCCTCATATTAAAAAATATGCGTTCCGGGTTATGCCGTGGAGCAACCCATTTCACCATCCAACAAATTCTGACACTAATGGTTATATGGCCAGGGAACTACATGATAAGATTCCACTTGATTAATTAAGTACATTATTATATTCTTTTAGCATCAGTCAAGTCTTCAAACATGAATTATTATGACAAATGCTAAAAAGAAAAGCATAATACATCTATCAAGTACCTTTCAAAACATTATATAACATTGGGATCTCAATCCCTTATCTCATTGCTATGAATTCACATCCCTCAACAACACAATCATCATGTTTACTAGATCTGGGTATTCAATCCTTAGTTCATCACTAAACATGGTTACCACTTATCAGGTAACCATTACCTCCAAGTCTTCTGACCAGGGTATTCAAGATACTTGTTTCATAAACATCTCACATGGCTCACAAGGCCCATTAAGTATCTTGTCACCTCTCACTAGGCAACAAATTATCACATGGCTCACAAGGCCATTGTTCATCATGTCACATCTCACTAGGCAACAACCTATTCACATGGCTCACATGGCCATTGATCATCTTGTCACCTCTCACTAGGCAACAACCTATTCACATGGCTCACAAGGCGATTGGTCATTATACTTTTATTCAAGTATTTAACATGCCTAACAAGTCTTATAAAACAAAAGAATTACAACCTTCACATCATTAGGGTTAGGGTTTCCCTTCCTTATTGATTAGGGTTTCTCTTACATATCATCACCCTTCATTAGGTTTAGGTTTTTCCATTATTAACCATTTAGGTTCTCAAGATCATATTATTAATGATCAAGCCCTAATTCATTGCTCCACATATCTAGGAGACAACATTGATAACATAAGTATTCATTCATACTTATTTATTTCTCATCATTTATCATTAAATGATTATCAACACAAGATATGAGTTCCTCTCTCAACATTACCAGATTATGATTACATCATGCTTTATTAACTTAGCTTAACCTTTTCTTAAGGTATGTTAGTCTACACTTATCAAAGTACATTACATCTCAATGTAACAATACACATAACACACTTCATGTGTTACTCATCCAAGTATATTGGATTTAAGGTACAATAAGGTATATCAACCTTGAGGTGTTGAATGTGATATCTATCATGTCTTGATGTATCACTTTTCTCATCACTTGTAACTTACTTAAGTTCAACAACTTATCTTGTATTAGGGTATTTCCCATCCTAATACTTTATGCACCAGTTCATCACATTTATCATGTAATGTATTGGTCATAAGTCACTTATTTGAATTATTCAACCATCATCAATGATATGAACTCATCTATGAGTTAAGGCATTATTGATATAAGGTTATCCATTATCGACCACTTTAGGTGTTTCAATTATCAATATATTAGTCACTATTCCATTATTAGGAATAGGGTTTCCCATCATTATCAATTAGGGTTTACATAACAACACCCTTCATTAGGATTTCACATAACATCATCCTATATTAGGGTTCACATAGCATTACCTGAAATTAGGGTTTCACATACCTTTACCCTATATTAGGGTTTCATATCACATCACTGCATTAGGGTTTCACATGGCATCACCCTAGATTAGGGTTTCACATGGCATCACCCTAGATTAGGGTTTCACATCACATCATTATCTTGAATTAAGGTCCCTTATAACTTTTCCCCAAATTAGGGTTTTTCATTGTATTACTCTGAATTGGGATTTCTCATATCATCACCCTAGATTAGGGTTACACCATTACCCTAGATTAGGGTTTTACCTAGCATTGCCCTAAATTAGGGTTAGGACTCATCAACCTTCTCAATTAGGTTTCATGATCTCTTTATCAAGGATTATACCCTAATTACATATTTTATTCATGTTGAGAGTGTTGAGGTTTAACCACTACATGATTATTATACATGTATACATTCCTCTCTCTGTCATCCTTTCTAGGATTTTGATTACTTAAAGCTTCATTAGATTAGGTCAATCCTTCATTCAAGTACATACATTTAGGGTTAACATAATGTATTCAGATATTACTTCCATAAGCATCATAGGTTAACACTCAAGAGGTGCTAATGACCTAAGTAATTGAGAGGTATAACCATTGTAATTATCTTTAATAAACATCATTAATAATCATGGGGTTAATTGTACTTTCATGGTTTAAATCAATTAGCCCTTCAATCGGTCTTGAGGTATTAGACCCTCAAACAATCTTGAAGTACTTTGACCTTCAAACGGTCTTGATGTACTTTGATCTTCAAACGGTCTTGATGTAATTTGACCTTCAAACGGTCTTGATGTACTTTGACCTTCAAACAGTCTTGGACCAAACCTCCAAACGGTCTGAAGACCGTTAGACCTTAAACGATCTTGATCCCAAAACCTTCAATCGGTCTTAAGATCGTTAGACCATCAAACAGTCTTGATCTCAAAATCCCTAAACGGTTTGATACCGTTTGAATTAAATATTAAATTACCGAAACCATTTGAAACTGAATGGCCCTCAAACAATCTTAGACCGAATGGTCCTCAAATGGTCTAAGACCGTTTGGTCTCAATCATCTTGAAACTGTTTAACCCTAAATTAGGGTTTCTTAATCAATCAAATTAGGGTTTCCACTCATTGAACCATCCAACATTAATACCATTGAAAGTAGATCAACTTGTAACCCTTGGATCTCCATCCATCCATGGCTCCTCTTGACCTCAAACGGTCTTGAGACCGTTTGAGCCATTCAACATAAAAATTGACTCAATCAAATTAGGGTTTCAATCAATAAATCCAATTAGGATTTGTAATCAATGGATCATACATTCTTGAATCCATTATAATTAGATCAATCTGAACCATTGGATCTTCATTCATTCACATCAGCAATTGACCCCAAACGGTCTTGAGACCGTTTGGTCATCAAAATTGAAACTTTTTGCACATGATCTTTATTGAGGTGTGTGCTAATATGACATCATCATCTTCAAGCTACAAAACTTAGAAATTTTCTGTGATTCGTATGGTGATTTCATCAACTAATCAAAAGAAATTTCAGGAAAGAAGAAAGATTCAACATATAATGAAGAAATGAAATCAATAATAACATTTAAGGGTTCAAGTTATATAACCCCCCTTCAAAGTTGAATCCAAGATTAAAGATTCACGTCTTTAGTGGTGAATGAAACTTCCTCAACTGTCCAAGGTCCGTTCTCAACTCTTTGGATGCAAAGGATGATTAAGGTTGAGCATTGAATGGAGAAAAGAAGAAAATAAGCATTGAATTTCGATTTTCACCATGAAATCAAGGTGGAAGATGACCATGGAGCTTAAATACAGGTTGGGGCACGTTCTCCTCTTACTCCTAAGCTCCTTAGTCTTCGGCCCAAGCAAAGAAAGAAAGTGGATTCAAAAAAGAGTCTTTCAAATGAGTGGAAAATGGGGTATATGTATGTGAATTTTCAAGAGAGAGAAAGTAGTAGAAAATCCTTCATCTCCTATTTTATGTGCCACATACCCCCCCCCCTCTTCCTTGCATAGGAAGCCATCTTCCTTGC
The DNA here is from genome assembly GCA_963693085.1 of Alisma plantago-aquatica. Taxonomy (NCBI): domain Eukaryota; kingdom Viridiplantae; phylum Streptophyta; class Magnoliopsida; order Alismatales; family Alismataceae; genus Alisma; species Alisma plantago-aquatica. Next base: position 982,541,290 of record OY856412.1, read on the forward strand.
CTTCAAAAACCTCTCGCTTATCCTTGAATTAAAAGCAACCACTTTAAGCACCTTAATCATTATAATGCTATTATCCATTTTTAGTGGACAATTATTTTTAATTAACAAATGTGAGTGGGTTTCTTCATCTACTTAAGATATTTCGGTGCAAACCAAGGCCTTTGGACGTCCTTGCATTATAGTATTTCAACTAAAGCCTTATTAATTGATGGACACTTCAATTAATGTGTTTATTTTTTCATCAAATTGAATTAGGGTTTTAATTATGCTTAAATCTTGATTATTTTAATATCAAGATTCTCTCTCCTCAAAAGAGATTCAAAGAGACACCCTTATGATTTTCTTGTCTCTAATTGATACCAAGAAACATTATGGATTCTCTAGAAGTGGTATTTTGCATATTGAACCCTAGGTTTTGGGTAAATTGCATATTACACCAAAACTAGGTTTTAATGCACAAACATTGTTTAATAAGCTCTTTCTTGATGCTCAGGCTTGTGGAAGCCATACCTAAAAACCGTTCTTATTCTTATGATTCTATAAAACTTGAGGAACATTTATCATGTAACATCTGCAAGGTAACCCCTTAAATTGGGTAAATTGCACTTTAGTCCAAAACAAGCAATTTTTTTGGGTTAAGCCAGGGGTCGCTTTTATTCATCCCACACCCCTCTTATGGGCACAATCATCCAAAAATTACAGCTCCTGCTTATAACAGTGCAGGTAAAGAGCAATAAAAACCAGAAACATCATAACAACCTAACCAACAACACTCTGCAAAACAATGTAAGGGACTCTATGTTTCTCTAAAGCCGCCATACCTCTTACTCTATGTGGTATATTCAGTGTATCTGAAGCAATGAATGGCTCATTCAACATGCTGCCCCATTTCCCTAGTTCACGAGGTATCGAGTTGATGGCCTTGTGAACCAAGGACCCATATATCATAGCAGAATCAAGCTCCTCTCGCAGCTCCCTAACGAACGGTGACGTCTTCCATGGTTCCATCCTGTTATTCCATAAGATGTCATGCACGTACGCCTCATCAATCTCAATACACGAAATGACCAATGCATGGTCTCTCGCTATCTTCAACCCGATAGCACACGCTTGCATATATGCAAGTATGTAATCCGTACTCCTGAGCCAAGCTCTGAATACAAGGCAGATATTAGCCATGTGATTTCTTATAACTCCCGCCGCCCACCTTTGAGATACCCCTTGGTTATCTCTATCTCTCCTGATCGTGAGGTTGAGCTTAAGATTATGTAGGTCAGGAGTCTGCCATCTCACCAGCTCTATCTGTCTCATCAAGACTCACGGCTCAGTCAAGCTCGCCTCCCTCATCTGTGCATAAATGATGTTATCTGTATCTAACACAAAAGATCTCCTCTTCAGTTGGACGTTCAGTGCCGCAATAACCCAACTCCATTCATGAGAGAAAGGCCTATGTTGCTCCTCGAATCTAGCTTGGCATCTCAACCGCCATATGCTATACGGGATCAGAACCTCCAGGTTTCCACCTAGCCACTCTTTTAGTTTCTTCCTCTTCCCCAAAACACAGGTATCTATTAGGGATCTGAAGTCATTAGGTGGATGCAAATCTGTCAGCTCGGCAAACTTACCCCAAAAGAAACCCGCCATTTGTCCATGGAAAATTAGGTGTCCAATGCTCTCCTCGTGCGGCTCCTCGCAGCAGTTGCATCGAGATGCAAAGGGAATGCAGCATCTAGCTTTAATATTATCATCCGTTGACGTGGCCCCTCTAACAGACTTCCAAATGAAAGTCGCTGCCTTAGGGAAGCTACTCTTCCAAATCCACTCTAACCCAGCAGGACCTTCCCTTCCATCTACCATCAATATCTTTTTGAATGATCTCATAGAGAATACACCTCTCAACCCCGGACTCCATATCATTCTATCTTCCACATCAACAATCCATGTGTTAGATTCACGGATGATATCCAACCCATCATCGTCAACTATCGTCCTCAGTAAATCCCAATCCCATCCATGGCCTTCAATCCAGAAGTCTTTAATAAGAAAAGGGTGTCTTCTATCACTAGCGAATCTAGCATGATTTGTCAAATGCTGCTCACACCACCTTGAGTCCCAAAAAGGAATTTCACCTCTCCCTACCACCCATCTACACATAGGGAACACCCGCGACATCATATCCCATATACGTTTCCAGTACGGAGAAGGAGAAGGTCCCAACTTCAAGGAACTGGGAAAGACATTATCACGACATGCTACCACATTGGCATACTTCCACCTGCAAAAACTGGCCCATATTGAATTCGCCGTCAACACCTTCCAACAAGCCTTCCCAACGAAAGCATCATTTATCAGACGGATCAATGGAAACCCCAGCCCACCTTGAGATAGAGGTCTTGCAACTCTGTGCCAACTGAGCCAAGCTTTTCTGTGTTGTTCATCCCTGCCCGCCCACAAGAAATGAGAAAGCTTCCTCTCAATGTGGTCTGCAATCCCCACCAGAATGCCAATCGCATCCGCCGTATATACAGGAATGGATGATAGCACGTGAGCGATTAGTAGTCTTCTTCCCGCGAAGGATAGGAGTTTGGATCTCCAAGTTGTGAATTTATTAACAATCTTCTTCATCAAGAACTCAAAGTCGTTGAGTCTCATCCTTCATTTTGTTATAGGGATACCCAGGTAAGTGATAGATTCCTTCGCTGCCCCCATATCCATAGAAACTACCACACTATTTATCATCTCCAAATCTTTCCCACCTACTACACATATGGATTTATCTTTATTGATTCTTTGTCCCGTGGCCCTTTCATACGTCTCAAAAGTATCCCTAACCTTCTCCATCGATCTCTGATCAGCATTGAAGAATAAAGCAATGTCATCCGCATATAATAGAATGCTTGGCGGAATCGCCTCCTCCTTGATCTTGAATCTCGAAATGTGTCCCTCCTCTTCTATCTTCAGAAATTTTCTACATAGAATCTCCTCAAAAAGAATGAACAAGAAAGGGGATAGCGCACAACCTTGCTTGAGTCCTCTACTCATCAGAAAAAATCCTACAGTTTTGTCCCCAACCGTGACGGTATCCCATGTATTAGAAAAGAAACTTAAGCACAGCTTCACCATATCCGTACTAAACCCAAATTGCTGCATCACTCTCCACAGAACATTCCAGTCAGTCCTATCGTAAGCTTTCGACATATCATACTTCAAAATCACATTGGGTGTCCCTTGGCCTCTATTGATGTCGTGCATCATCTCCTTCGCAAGCCTGACATGATGAGTGATGTCGGATCCTTTAACAAAAGCACCTTGTACCTTGGAAATCAATCTCGGCATCATGGGAGCCATCCTATCCTTGAGAATACGTGCAAGAATAAGGAGGGCAACGTTTTCAATAGAGATTGGCCTCAAGTCCTTTGGTAGTCTCTTTGGGCAATCCACCTTTGGAATAAGCAGAATTCGGCAGCAGAAAAGGCCCCTAAAGCAAGGTTGTCCTCTAAAGAAAGCCTCCGTCATCTTCATAAAATCCGCACCAATGATTGACCAAGCAGCCCAGAAGAACATCCCAGTGAACCCATCCGGACCTGGAGTTGCTGAGGAGTCCATCTTTAGTAGGGCCTTCACAACCTCCTCTTCACGGGGGATAGCGAGAAGGGAAAGATTTTCATCCATAGATACCAACTCCGGGATATTATGCAAGAAATCCTCCAAGTCAGTTACCTTTGTTTCCACCACCTCATTGAAGAAATGTTTATAGAGGTATGCCGCCACCTCCTCCATCATCTTAGGATCCGATATACACGTGCCATCCTGCAAGACCACGCTGTTAAGCCTCCTACGCTTCCTTCGTGCTTTGACGGTAGCATGATAAAATTTCATATTACGCTCCCCGTCTTGAAGCCAACTTATCCTCGATTTCTCTTTCCACATCGCCTCTTCTTCATCCAACAATTGTTGCATTTCTTTCTCAGCCGTCCTCAGGTTAGCTTCATTCTCCATAGTTGGGTTCCCATCGAACGCCACTTGTGTAGTAAACACCACATCCTCCAAGTCTTTGATGCGCTGCTTGATTTCTCCATGGGACTCTTTGCTCCATCTTCGCAAAGCTGATCTAACTCTTTTAAGCTTGTGACAAAAAATGAAGGATGGGTGTCCAGCCACCTGTTCACTCCAAGCCTGTTCAATCACCTTTAAACAGTCTTCGTGCTCGAGCCACGCCTTCATGAAAACAAAATGTGCCGTCTTTCGCTCTATTGCTTGATCTCCTGGAATTGTCACTATAGGACTGTGATCAGAAACTCTATCTCTGGTTAAGTGTATCGATCTGGTTGCGGGCCTTGCCACCATCCATGCCTCATTCACTAACACCCTATCTATTCTCTGCCACATAGTAGGTGTAAGAATCTGCTTGTTCACCCAAGTGAATTAACTGCCTTCAAACAGAATTTCATCCAAAGCAACATCCGCAATCAAGGTGTTGAAATCTAGCATGTCCTGATAACCTGGTGTGTTCCCGCCTCGTCTCTCCCTTATATTACGTACCACATTGAAGTCACCTGCAATCATCCATGGCTCATCACCTATATGTTCCACCATTGTCATTATCTCTTCCCACAAAGACATCCTCTCAAGGTGATCACAACTGGCATATATGGCTGTAACAAAGAACTTTACCACATCGCTGGCCTCCAATCTCACCGTGATGTGTTGCCTATGTCTCTTAAAAACAGAAGGATTTTTATCTATGTCTGCGTAGAACCAAATCTTCCCTTACTCCTCTTTATTATCCACCGTCCAATCAAGCCTCACAATGTCCATGAGTTCCGCAGCCTGTTCAGCATGGAGAAACGACTCAAACAAACAAACCACACCTGGTTTATATCTACCACAAATTCTGCTCAGAACTCTCCTCGTAGGATTATTAGATGCCCCTTTGATGTTCCAAAAAATAGAAGTAAAGTCCATATTAACTTTGTGCCGCCGTCACCACCAAAGATGAAAATGATCAGGGGCTATATCCCCCCTCCAACTCCGACCAGTATCCATCAAAGAATTCTTTGTCGTAGTCTGAGTGTCTCCTCCTAGAATGATATCGTCTGTGGTATCGGCTATCATCCCCATCTCTTCTATGTCTACTATGACTCCTTCCAGATGTCCTCCTATGATCAGCATAGTCACCCTCAAGGAAAATGAAATACTCCAATCGTCTGTTCGACAAAAATATGTTGTTGCCCTCTCTATCCACGACCACTCGTCTTGGTGATCTATGGTGCTGCCTGATCGGGGACGGGCTCCGTGCCTGAGGTATCGCTCTAGAATCTGAGGTTTTGTCTGACACAACCACCATGGCATTAGATGCAATCGTCTTCCCCTACATAGATAAGGCCTCCCTAGGTATCCCTGACTCTCTCCCAAACTCAGTAAGCTGCGTGCTATTGGACCCCACCGACCCTCTTGCCAACATGAAGAACTGCACAGATGTCCAACGCTGCCCGTAAGTAAGAGATACAAATTGAGGGACATCTTCACTGAATGCCTCAACCAGGATAATCAAGCCAGATAAGTCATCTTTTTCCTTCTACCAGTCTGAAATGAACCTCAATTTACCAAAAGGTGATATCATCTTCTCCATCGTGTCATCATCTCTGTAGGTAATAGGGATGTCTGCTACCCAAAACCAGAAAGCCTCCTTCCGTTGGTGTTGTTCTCCATTACTCATGAGTTGCAAATCAATTTTTTTTCTGTGCATATCCGGCACGCCCTTCTCCTTTACGTCCTTCGCCTCCTTATCACATGAGAAGAAAGCAACAGCCTTACGCTCCACAAATCTATATAGGTCCGCCGCATTGGGCCAACACTGCCGCAAGAGCGGGCAAAGCTCCTTCCATTGAACACCATACGGCCATGATATCTCCACCACCCTCTCAAGCACCGTCATCTTCTCTTTGCGCATCTCGTCGTCAGGCCCGACATCAACAACGATGCGCTTAGGGATGTGTTGCGGACCGCCCCTGGCCGAGATGCCCGACGTCAAAGATGGAAACGTCGCCCTTGAGTGTACGTCTGGTGGCCTCGGTCTCGGCATATACTGCGCGCATCTAGCAGCCACATGACCCGGTCTACGACACTTATAGCAAACCTTGCTTCCTCTACACTGCGCCTGCCAATGGCCTCTCCCCATACATCTGAAGCATGTGTCGTGAGGGATCCCGTATAGTAGTGTCTTCCTCTGTGGCCGCTGTGAGAGGACCGACTGTGTGATGGGTGTCAGAACAGGCTCCTGCCTAGGGTTTGGGACAGCAAGAACCTCTGTCATTCTGATCTCAGATGACTGCGTCGCTTGATTCACCGGACCAGTATGGTCGATCGGCGGGCAGTATGACTCAATCACCATAGGAGCAGCTATGTCTCCTTCCTCCCTCAGTGGCGGCGGTGGTGCCCCCTCATCATCAGGACCCTGGGTATCTTCCTGCGGCTGCGCCGTCAATGCGCTACTAGACATCGTAACCTCTGTCCGCTTGGGCCCATCACGATCGGGTCGATCATCCCTCCGTTCTTCCACCACCGAAACCCTAGACGGTGAGTCATGCAGCGTGTCTTCACTGGTCATCACAACCCTAATGTCGGGAAGCACCTCCTCCGGTGAGACTACAGTCGATATCATCTTGTTTCTCCTCTCCGCAACGACCTGTTGCATCCCGCGATCTCGCATGGTCTGTCTTGTCACCCTACACAAAAGGGGCGAGGGCAACATCTTGATCAGGTACTTACCCCCTCATGCACGATACGAGAGCTCAGATCATGCACGATACGGTATTCTTTGCTCTCGTTACCTCTGTAACGGTTTGCCAACGCGTATCGGCTAGCATTCTTGCGTATCGGTTTCCTATAACGTATCGGCTATCAAGCTTGTATCTGCTCACTGGAGCTGACAACACCAAAATTTCTGTCGCCCGATATAGGAGTTTTGATCAAGCCGATATGGGAGCTTTGAAAAAGCCGATACGAGAGCTCCCCCAGGATATCGTATGCTTCAATAATCAAATCTCTGTCGGCAAAAGCCTATCGCCCGATACTCCATGCAAAGGCCTATCGCATGGTACTAGAGCACGATATCTCCTATCCAGCTGCTTGTCCGATACTCAGAATGTGTGAATCTACCGGAAGCCTATCCAATAATCAAAACTCTATCGGGAACAACCTATCGCACGATACTCCAAACAAAACCTATCGTACAATACGTGAGCCTATCGCACGATACGTGAGCTTATCGCACGACACGAGAGCTCATTCTCCACGATACGAGAGCTCTTCCCCCCCGCTCAAATAAGCAAATATTGTTTCAACATTATTCAAACAAGTTCAAACTTGGAATTTGGGCTTTCCACCAGCCACCACCTTGCATCATTCTATCTATAATGATGCTAAGACACATAATTCATGTGCAAAATATGACATATTTCAATATAAACCCCTCAACTTGGGTAAATTTTCACTTTGGTCCAAAACAAAGGAACATTTCTCAAATAGCATTCAACCATGACCAAACTTGGAACATAAGTGTGTCACATGATAACAAAACAACTTAGAGGATTATATTAAAGTTCTAAGAAACTTATTTAGCCAAGACAAACAAGGTTACCTCATAACCCAAGTTAGGGATGTTATAATTATAAACCCCTAACAAGGATTTCGTCCCCGAAATCCCAGGTAAAGGAAGACAGATATTATTTATTCAACATATCATCAAGTCTCCACCTAACATCTTAATGTCATGGAGATTCCATATAACTTTGGTCAACAAAAAGTTTTTCCATACAAGGTTATCATAGATTATGTCATACAGGACACATACTCTACTGTTTCTTTTCGTTATTGACTGTAGATTCAACTCTGTGTCAGGTAACACTTTTCTTAGTTAAAGAAACATTATACATACCTTATTTAATTCAGGTGTCAATCCTCATTGATTTGTCACCTTTCTCAACTTACATCTTTATGTGACATGATTCTTGATTCTGGGGAGTCTCCCATACTCCTCATTTATTTTAAGCATTTTACTTCCAAGGAAAGACCAAAGTTATATTTTGTCACCCACTTGTGACTAAAAGTCTCTTCATACATCTGGTGTATCATCCAAACTATTGTCATAACACTAAACTTTCTTATTACTTGTACCAACTATCTCATTAGTTGTACATACTCTTTTCATAAGGGAAGGTTACTTATTAATTAAGAACTTATCTTAGAAGTATTTCTAGATGTTATGTATAAGTTGTTTTAATAGATCTAGATAAGGATATTCTAAGGAATTATTTTTTTAGCTTGATAAACTTTTACCACAAGGATTCTACAATTGTTCCTCCAATTAGTACATCCTTATCGATGTTATGTTTATGCAGAGCATAAACCCCTAACATGCGATGTTCATACTATTTTATGTAACTAGATTGATTTCATAGTTGGCCATTCCAGATAACCAACATAAGTCATCTAATTAGGAGTTATGACTTTATTTTTCCATACAACCTGGTATTTCTCAAACACCAGAATTCCTTACTTTGGTATCCATCACATGTGTCAAAACACATCACATCCTCATCATTTCCATCTCTCTGTTGTTATTACTAGAGCCACACATATAAAAGGATCTTTCTTTCATCTTTGGAACATTATTTGTTACACATATCTTTATTGTGGAATACAAAGTCCAAGATGAACTGATACTTTTCTAAGTATCCATCATTAGATTATTTCTAATCTGTGTGCATCAAGTGTCATAGTACTCACTTGATTTCCATGTTCCAAAAAGAAGAGAACACAAAGAAACATATTCCTCTTATCACCCCATCATCATCCAAGGTTGTTTATCAAAGAGAAGGGATTATCATCTCCTCTAATTATAGCATGAACTTTCAACTATTCATGAGTCATTTGCTCTTGTTTCATCCTAGGTTCCTTGCCATCAGCATAGGAAATTTAAGGATGATTACATGTCATTACTCATTTCTTTGTTATTGTCTAATATGATTATGAACATTTTGTGATTTTATCACATTTCCCATTTCCTCATTATGGGAAAAGATCTTTACTCTTCACATAGGCTTTATTAAACAAGGATCATCTCCCTTGTTCTCATTCTCTTATCATGAGGATTATACTCTTCATTTCCTCATACGTATAGATTGATCTGAGATCATCTCAGATTTCATTTTATTGTTCTTATGATGTGATAAAAATATATATGCCATATTTTTAGTTTCTTTATGCTCACTAAATTGTCTCAGAATGACTACTTGATCAGAGTAATCAGAAAGATAACAATCTAAGAGTTCCATACTTTCCCTATATTCAATAATTATATACCTGGCCAGGGTACACAAGTACTGAGATTAGGTAGTATGCACTTTATTTACTATCATGTTCCTTACTTTTCATATCATTTAAAACATAAAACTTATCATTCCTGGATTTCCTCCAGGAGTCACATATATATCTTATTTCCCTTTTCACAAAGATGAGAGAAACTATAAAGCATTTAAAGGAATACTGAGTAAAAATATAAGTCCTCATCTTCCTTGTGTCCTCATATGACTAGTCAAAGGAAGATAAAAAACAACTACTTTATTATATTTAACACATAGAATCATGAAATAATAATTCAGAATGAAACTGTTTCAACTGACCTGTCTTATCTCGTAGTTTGTTCACTGCCTCAGGCTGATTATTTTCATAGAATCTTACCATTTCCTGATTCCAATGTCATGATCTATTGCTCAGTGTAGATGGACCTGCTCGGAACATCTGTCTATGTCCTCGAATACCACTACTAGACCACTGTCTTTGAGGGTTTTGCTGACTCTGCCTCAACGGTTGGGTCACCATTGTGCTTCCAACTGGACAATTCCTTGCTAGATGTCCTACCTGTCTACACTGGTGACAGGTTGTATTATCTTGGTATGGTCTAAAAGGTCATTTACCCTTTCTGGGTAGCCCTTTCCCTAGTGCACTAGACCCTGGTTGTATCGGGGGTACCAAAAACTTCCCCTTTTTGGAACTCCTAGGCCTCTGATCCCGAGTTTGGATAGACCTTCTCTTAATTCTTTCCTCATTATCCTTTTCTGGATAGTCTTTTCTAATATGTCCAGGCTGGCTACACCTGTGGCAAATCTTGTTTTCAGGTTGTAACCTATTCCTTTCATCATTATTCATTGCTCCAACATGCTGATGTTGAGCAAGAATCCTAGTGGAGTCTAAAACATCATCATTAGGGGCTGGTAATCTAGGTTGTATTGCTAATATATGGTCCACTATACGCATCATTGCGGTCCTAGCTTGCTCAACAATGATGTCAAAAGAAGGATTCCTTATCATAGTTGGTTCATCTTGGGGGTTTTGTAACATCCCAGGATTTGAGGCCTCGGATAAAACACTCTTAAAAGGAATGATTGGACTACCCATATCACCAAGGTGCACCTCCTTTTTTGGGAGCCCATCACTAAAGAACTCCATAGTTAAGCATGCTCAGCTTGGAGTAGTACTAGGATGGGTGACCAGTCGGGAAGTTGATCCTGGCTTGTGCGTCAGTGTGGACAAAGTGCGCAGTTAAGGCTAGTGGTGGTCTGTGGGGCATTTCATCATTCCTGAAACTCTACTAGAGTCTTGGGCAGTGGGCCCAGACATTACAAATGGTATCAGAGTCGATTCCCCTCCAGTAGGTGGGGCCCACATGGGCATGGCATGTCAGTCTTGAGCCGTGCAGTCTAGGCATGTAGGAAAGGGCTGTCCATGGTTGACGTAGCCACCCTTACGCTGGTATTCCGTGATCGGGAGATGGGTGTCCATGGGCCATTGTGGGTCTGCACTGAAATGGGGAAGAGATTATGAGGCCTTACAGTTAATCCTTGACGAGGACGTCAAGAGTCTAAGTGGGGGAGATTGTAACATCCCAGGATTTGAGGCCTCGGATAAAACACTCTTAAAAGGAATGATTGGACTACCCATATCACCAAGGTGCACCTCCTTTTCTGGGAGCCCATCACTAAAGAACTCCATAGTTAAGCGTGCTCAGCTTGGAGTAGTACTAGGATGGGTGACCAGTCGGGAAGTTGATCCTGGCTTGCACGTCAGTGTGGACAAAGTGAGCAGTTAAGGCTAGTGGTGGTCTGTGGGGCCAGTCATCATTCCTAGAGCTCTAATACCACTAATCCTATGTCTCTATAGACTCAGTGAACCTGGAAGACACTAGAACAGACTCAACAACCTTAATCCTATGTCTCTGTAGACTCAGTGAACCTAGAGCTCTAATACCACTAATTGGTGCACACCGTTCGAATAAAACGTCATTAATTGAGCACAAGTGATAATTAACAGCGGATTAATGAAAATCACTAAAAATTAAAACCTTTTACAAAAAGATCCATTTCCAGGAAACTCTTATAACCAAAACCAAAGTATTACATGTACATTCTGGTCCACAAGTACATACCATGTACCATCTCTTCTCGAGGATTACATACGTCAATTTCTCTGTTAAGTCTACACATGAGCAACACAATACCTCGAGGCATTCAAGCCAAAATCTCAGATCGATTCATTAAAAGTACTAACTAATAACTACGTAACTCTGAGGACCTCAGAGTACAGAGACGAAACATAGGACTTTCTATACAAAATATGACAACCAGTGCCTCCACCTGGAATATCATTGTTGTCCCTGTTGCTGTTGCTGTTGCTTTTCCCCTACTATAGGGTTTCTGCCTCTTCTTCCGCATCTACCTAAAAAGTTGGATCCCACGGGGGTGAGACAATTGAGATTGTCCCAGCAAGAGATATAACTCTCTGCCAAAAACATTATTATTACAGTTTAATGGAATAAAACTGAGCAGAGGATTCAAGCCAAAATCTCAGATCGATTCATTAAAAGTACTAACTAATAACTACGTAACTCTGAGGACCTCAGAGTACAGAGACGACACATAGGACTTTCTATACAAAATATGACAACCAGTGCCTCCACCTGGAATATCATTGTTGTCCCTGTTGCTGCTGTTGTTGCTTTTCCCCTACTATAGGGTTTCTGCCTCTTCTTCCGCATCTACCTAAAAAGTTGGATCCCACGGGGGTGAGACAATTGAGATTGTCCCAGCAAGAGATATAACTCTCTGCCAAAAACATTATTATTACAGTTTGATGGAATAAAACTGAGCAGAGGATTCATATATAATCTACAACAGATAAATCAATGTCTAAACAGATTAGAGCAATATTCTTATTCAAGCATTTCAGCTATAACTTGATAAAGTAGCATGTCACTTATTCAATAAGAAAATGAAGAACATGTATAACTTTTATCCATTTAGGATATGCTAAGCAATGTAACATCAACCAATGATTCTCGTATTTCAACCTTAAGCAAATGTGCTACACAGTTGATTACATTTTACAATCATACTTAAGCCCTGAGGAGATGAGGTATACCGCTCATACTCCAACCGACCAATGCGAAGTCAAAATTGGTGCCATACAAGGTCAATGGAAGAGCCGAATTCCATGACCTCCCTTATCTCGGTCAATATGAGATTCCATGCATGACATCTTGTGTCTCTGCTAAATAGCTTCCAGGGTATACTAGTAACTTCGCTATAGAGTTATAGTGGCGGCTATACTCTCTTTGCAATTGATAAATTTCATGTTTATCTCACATCTATTCGACATTATTAATTATTGGGAGATTCATGATACATCCATCCCGATATCGAGAGATTAGTGATACATCCATCCCGACATATATAATAAAGGATTGAGAGATTTAATGTTTATCTCACATCAATTCCTCCATTAGGGTGTACAGATATTTTCATCCATCACCCACGCATATTCAAAAATATGTGTTCTGGGTTATGTCGCGGAGCAACCCTTTTCACCATCCAGCAAATTCTGAAACTGATGGTTATATGGCCAGGACACTACATGATAAGATTCCACTTGATTAATTAAGTACATTACTATATTCTTTTTGCATCAGTGAAGCCTTCAAACATGAATTATTATGACAAATGCTACAAAGAAAAGTGTAATACATCTATCAAGTACCTTTCAAAACATTATATAACATTTGGATCTCAATCCCTTATCTCATTGCTAGGAATTCATATCCCTCAACAACACAATCATCATGTTTACTAGATCTGGGTATTCAATCCTTAGTTCATCATTGAACATGGTTACCACTTATTAGGTAACCATTACCTCCAGGTCTTCTGACCAAGGTATTTAGGATACTTGTTTCATAAACATCTCACATGGCTCACAAGGCCCATTAAGTATCTTGTCACCTCTCACTAGGCAACAAATTATCACATGGCTCACAAGGCCATTGCTCATCATGTCACCTCTCACTAGGCAACAACCTATTCACATGGCTCACAGGACCATTGATCATCTTATCACGTCTCACTAGGCAACAACCTATTCACATGGCTCACAAGGCCATTGATCATTATACTTTTATTCAAGTATCTAACATGCCTAACAAGGCTTATACAACAAAAGAATTACAACCTTCCCATCATTAGGGTTAGGGTTTCCCTTCCTTATTGATTAGGGTTTCTCTAACATATCATCACCCTTCATTAGGTTTAGGGTTTTCCATTATTAACCATTTAGGTTCTTAACATCATATTATTAATGATCAAGCCCTAATTCATTGCTCCACACAGCTAGGAGCCAACATTGATAACATAAGTATTCATTCATACTTATTTATTTGTTGGTATATGTATGCCCGTAGAGCCATCCCAAGTGATTGCATGGAGTCAGATATTAATTAATCAATTAATGTGATTATTTGGTTAATTAATGAATTCCGGAATATTCTAATTAATCCACGAGCGTTTTAATTAACGCAACATTTCTATTTACTGATGGGTTTAGGAAACCCTACTTCCCTTCGTATCCTATTTAAAGGAGGATCGACGGCCCATATCTATATAAGATAGAGAGAGGTTTTTCCGTTTACGCTCACGTACATAAACGTAGCCGTCGCCGTCCTTAGGAGAGAAAGGAGAGCAACACGCCGCTAGCACGCCGCCGCAGAGACACGCTCCTTCCCGCCGGCTTGAGAAGCGCGACGTGGAGTTCCGTCCATCCGCGTGGACGAAGTAGAGACGCAGACGCCTTGACGCCTGCGTTCGGAGGACGTAGACGACCACCTGTACGTGCTGCGAGCAACGTACGTCACCGCCGCAAAGGAGCATCATCGGATCAACCTGTGACAACGAACAGGAGAGAAGATCCATTCATGTTTGACAAGCAGCGTTGCACCGTCGTGCAGCGGGACATCGCCGGACTTGCTCTGCGAGAAGGTATATCCCGCAAACTTGTTTCCGAATACGCTGTTATCGACGAGATCCTGTTACGGTTTGCGTGGATTTAGTTGCTTCCGCCGCGCATGTTTTCTCCACAAAACCCAACAGTGGTATCATTGCAGCGTCGATCTACGGCATATTTGGATTAGTTTCGATATGATCGAATCGCTGTATACTATTTTTAAGTTGCATACGATGCGAATTAAACCTGTTAATGTGCAAATCTAAACCTAATTCCACATACGCAGCAGGCTACTATTTTTGACATTTTGGACGGGGTCAACTATGGGATCCCCGCACAGGGGCGCTGCCCCTGTGTACCCCGCATTGTCTGCGTGGGAGTCAAAAATTATTTAATGGGGAATGTCCCGCATTAAAAGTAATGCAATTTTAAATATGTATATACGTATATGTAGATATACCTATGATAGCATACATGTCGCCTTTAAAATATGTTTTATGTGGTGAATGCATACACGGTTATGGCCAAGTATCCCCTTTTGTGAATGTTGTGAATGAATGTGGATGTCGATCTTGTGGATATGTTTGTTTGTGAATTCTATGGATGTATAATGGTTACATATGAATCCTTTGTATAAATTATTCGGCTTGCATGATGAGCCTCATCTCTTACTTCAAAGTGTAATTAATTCTTTCCTTTTATGTTTGTACTCATATGATGTAATAGAGATAGGATTAGTTTTAGTCTTTGTAAACTTGATGTAAGGAGGCCACTTGAAGATCCAACTCCAAGGAGTGTCCATGGAGAAGCACCATGAAGATCTAATTCCAAGAAGCAACCTGAAGATCCAACTCCAAGGAGCGTCCATGGAGAAGCAACAAGAAGATCCCATTCCAAGAAGCAACTTGAAGTTCCAACCTCACGAAGCATCCATGAAGTTGTTTATTGTAATGTTGATCATTACATGCTTACAGGTTGATTCACAGGTGTTGCATGAGATGCATAAGACCATAGGTGGACCATAATCCTTTGTTGCTCCAAAGGATTACAATAGTATGGCCATAACCGATGTATTTGTATTTGTGATTGCATGTCTATCGTTTGTGGTTGTGGATATAGTAGTATATGATATGTACTATAAGTATGTGGTGTTTGTATATGTATATGTATTAATAAAACCCCTCAATTAATAATATTAAGTTTTAGTTGCCTTCCATAAATCAACACACATGAAAAGCTTGATCGATTATGTGTGGGAATGCCTCCGCGTGGTACACTGTCTATCTCGTGGAAGTGTGATGGTGGGTGTGTGGGTCTGCCTCCGCAGGGTGCACACTCATCGTGTTGGCTTATGGGTTGGACTTGACTAGGGAACCTTGATAGGATCAAGTACCTAGAGGCACACAAATGCATCATGGCAAGGAGTTGTACATGATCATCTATCCAAGAGTTGCATATGATGCAATTGGCAAAAGTTGCCTACCTTAGTATTTGGTCTTTGACGCCGGCGTTGGCTGGGCATTGATCCATTTATTTTGGGTCTTGGCTCACTAGAAGGTTGTGCGTTGCAATCTTCCGAGTTGATAGTGAGGGCTATCAATTTGAATAAAATAGTGGGAGCGTAATTAATTAAAGGCCTAATTAATCTCGTTTATCAAATCTTTACATGTCAAAATGTTTTGGACTAAATGCAAAATTTTCTTTTGTAGCAATCAAATGGCAACCAACACCCACACTTTCTCGTTGCGATCGGTCCTTGAGAAGGACAAACTTACCGGAACCAACTTTCAAAACTAGTTTAGGACGTTGAGAATTGTTCTCACACATGAGCGTAAGCTCTATGTCCTTGAAACACCAGAGCCAGAGGAGCCCGCCGTAAATGCGCCCAAGGCTGAAAAGGATGCTTACAAGAAGCACCTTGATGATGCCATGGATGTCAAGTGCCTAATGCTGTGCTCAATGAACTATGAGTTGCAAGAGCAAAATGAGAACATGAATGTCATGGAGATGGTAACACATCTCAAGAACATGTATCAACATCAAGCAAGACAGGAGAGATATGATGTCTCAAAGGTGTTGTTCAAAAGCAAGATGAAAGAGGGAGACTCAGTTGGCACCCATATACTCACCTTGATTGGGTACGTGGAAATCCTATCCAAGCTGGGATTTCCTCTAGGTCAAGAGTTGGCCACTGATGTGATTCTACAATCGTTGCCTGAGTCATATAATCATTTTGTCATGAACTACAACATGAACAATTTTGACAAGCCGTTGTCAGAATTGTTGGGCATGTTGAGGACAGCTGAAGCACAGATGAAGAAAGACAAGCCCAAGTCTGTGATGATGATCATCAAGACAAAGGGAACTTCAAAAGGCAAAGGCAAGGCTAAGAAAAGTTCTAAAGACGGGAAGAAGCCAAAGTCATCCGCGCTCAAAGCTAAAGGTGGGATCTCCAAAGAAGGCAGTTGTCACCATTGTCACCAGCCTGGACATTGGAAAAGAAACTGTCCTCTCTACATGGAGGAACTGAGGAAGAAGAAGCAGGGGATAGAGATCTCCACTTCAGGTATATAAGTTATTGAGATAAACTTAAATACTTCTTCATCATGGGTACTGGATACTGGATGTGGATCTCACATATGTTCTAATATGTAGGATCTGATAAGAAGTAAGCCTTTACGAAAGGGACAAGTCGAGCTGCGGGTTGCTAATGGAGCAAGAGTTGCTGCCACCGCAGTTGGAGTTATTAGTTTATCTTTGCCTACGGGCCTTGTAATAGAATTAGAGAATTTCTATTACGTACCTGCCATTAATAGAAATATTATTTCTGTATCTTGTATGGACAAGAGTGGATTTGAATTTCACATTAAGAATGGAATTATTTCTATATCTAAAGATGAGATCTTTTATGGCAATGCCCCTATGTCTTATGGTATCTACTTGTTAGAACTTGAGACTAGCATATATAACGTAAATACTAAAAGGTTAAAACTTGACAACTCAAACAAAACATTCTTATGGCATTGTCGTCTTAGGCACATAAACGAGAAGCGCATATCTAGACTCCATAAGGATGGTTATCTAGACTCTTTTGATTTTGAATCATTAGAGACATGTGAGGCATGTTTATTAGGGAAGATGACCAAAACTCCTTTCACTGGACACAGTGAGAGAGCCAGTGATATGCTAGGGCTCATACATACTGATGTATGTGGACCTTTTAGATCAAATGCTAGAGGAGGCTATCAATACTTCATTACCTTCACGGATTACCTCAGTACGTATGGCTATGTATATCTTATGAAACACAAGTCAGAAACTCTTGAAATGTTCAAGACTTTCATGAATGAAGTAGAGAAGCAACTTGGTAAGAGTATTAAAGCACTCCGTTCAGATCGAGGTGGCAAATACTTAAGCCAAGAGTTTGAGGACCTTCTGAGAGACCGTGGTATTGTATCACAATGGACTCCACCTGGTACACCACAACATAATGGTGTGTCAGAAAGAAGGAATCGTACATTATTAGACATGGTACGATCAATGATGAGTTCAGCCGAACTTCCAATATCGTTCTGGGGATATGCTCTAGAAACTGCAGCGTTTACACTTAACCGTGTACCTTCCAAATCGGTTCAAAAGACACCATATGAGATATGGAATGGGAATCGTCCCAATTTGTCTATGTTAAAGATTTGGGGATGTGAAGCTTATGTTAGGAAACAATTTCCTGAAAAGCTTGGATCCAAATCGGAAAAATGCTATTTTGTTGGATACCCCAAGGAAACTCGGGGATACTACTTCTACACACCAACTGACAACAAAGTGTTTGTTGCTAGGACTGCTGTATTTCTTGAAAAGGAATTTATTTCCAAAGGAATTAGTGGGAGGAATGTAGAGCTCGAAGAAGTTCGAGACCAACAAGAAAGCAGAGAACCTGAGGAGGTACATAAGGAACATGAAGACTCACAAGTTGTTGTGGAATTTCAAGTTCCAAATGTAACACAAGAACCTCGTAGGTCTAGTAGGACACGACTTGAGCCTGAGAGATTTGGATTTCTCGTGACTCAAGATAGTGACGAATTGGGCATAGCAGATGAGCCAACTTCCTATCTAGAAGCTACTAAGGGACCAGAATCTGAGAAATGGCTCAAAGCCATGAGATCTGAGATGGAATCCATGTACACCAACAAGGTATGGACCTTGGTGGATCCACCCGAAGGGGTAAGACCCATAGGGTGCAAGTGGGTCTTCAAGAAGAAGACTGACATGGATGGAAATGTTCAAACCTATAAAGGTAGATTGGTTGCTAAAGGATTCCGTCAAATTCAAGGTGTTGATTATGACGAGACCTTCTCACCAGTTGCCATGGTTAAATCCATCAGAATCATGCTTGCCATTGCAGCTTATCATGACTATGAGATTTGGCAGATGGATGTTAAAACAACATTCCTTAATGGGAATTTACTCGAGGATGTGTACATGACACAACCTGAGGGTTTTATCGATCCAAAGGAAGCCAATAAAGTCTGTAAGCTACAAAGGTCAATCTATGGATTGAAGCAAGCATCTCGGAGCTGGAATCTACATTTTGATGAAGTAGTCAAAAAGTTTGGCTTTAGTCAAAATGAAGATGAACCTTGTGTTTACAAAAGGGTTAGTGGGAGCACAGTCGTATTTCTCATATTGTATGTGGATGACATACTATTGATGGGAAATGACATCCCTACTCTTCAGACAGTAAAAGGTTGGCTAGGGAAGACTTTCTCTATGAAGGATTTAGGCGAAGCATCCTATATACTTGGGATTAAGATCTATAGAGATAGATCTAGAAGGCTTCTAGGCCTAAGCCAGAGCACATACATTGACAAGGTGCTAAAGAGGTTTAGCATGGAGGGTTCTAAGAGAGGTAACTTGCCCATGTCCCTTGGGGTTACAATCTCTAAAGCCCAGTGTCCTAGTTCATGTGATGAACGAGCACGCATGAGTAAGATTCCATATGCATCAGCAATTGGATCTATCATGTACGCAATGTTATGTACTCGTCCTAATGTGTCGTATGCTTTGAGCATGACGAGCCGGTATCAGTAAGATCCAAGTAAATGTCACTGGACAGCCGTAAAGGACATCCTAAAGTACTTGAGAAGGACTAAGGATCAATTCTTGGTATACGGTGGTGAGGAAGAGCTCGTGGTAAAGGGTTACACCGATGCTAGCTTCCAAACTGACAAAGATGACTACAGATCGCAATATGGATTTGTGTTTTGCCTGAACAACGGAGCTGTAAGCTGGAAGAGTTCCAAGCAAGAGATGGTTGCAGATTCTACAACAGAGGTAGAATATATTGCCGCATCTAATGCTGCAAAGGAAGCTGTGTGGATCAAGAAGTTCATTTCTGAACTTGGAGTGGTTCCAAGCGCTGGTGATGCAATTGAGTTGTTTTGCGACAACAATGGAGCAATTGCACAAGCTAAAGAACCAAGATCGCACCAACGTTCCAAACATATTCTACGGCGGTTCCATCTCATACGAGAGATCATACAACGAGGAGATGTGAAGATTTGTAGAGTACCTACAGAAAGCAATGTGGTTGACCCGCTCACAAAAGCACTTTCACAGCAGAAACATGACAGACATGTTCGATCACTTGGATTGAGATTCATGAGTGATTGGGTATAAGTGTAAGTGGGAATCTGTTGGTATGTATGCCCATAGAGACTATCATTCGATGATTGTAATGGGATACTATGTAAACGATTTGTAATACTACATTGATCATATCAATAAAGGCAAGTTTCCAATCTATATGTTTGTGTTTTATATTGTGAGATGACCATAAAACTTATAGATGTCTATAGAATAATATACTCAACGACATATGTCTTTGGGTTGATGACCTGAACAGTGAGATCATATGTATGCTAAGAGTATGTATTCCTGTTTTGTCCCTAATCTGTTGTTATTGTGGAAATATCCATAGACATCAATAACACATAAGATTAGAATGTATGTTGGTTGATGGAAGAGTCTCATTATCCATGATATGGAGATATCAAACCAAATACATAGATACTTGTTAGAGAACAGTGTATCGGACAGACCCACCTTGAGAGTGACACATGGAAACCATGATTGGTAGTTAGAGTCACATCTCATAATGATGGTGGTGATTGTGGTTCTTAGACCTGAAGTCACTACACTTATCACATGTCGTTCGGTGTACTTTGACATCATCCACCGTGGTCCTGAATAAGGATTGCTATAAAGATGGTGCTTGGGTGCACTGTGACACATGGGGATGACTGTGAGTGATGTAGATGGAATTCGTCCTTCCTACTGGAGTTTGATATTCCGGCCACTTGAAAAGCGAGACTGAGAAATGCATGGCCATGCTGATGTGAGTCAATATGTGATATTGAGCTTACATATATCTCAGACAGTCTGCTCTAGTTCAAGGAACATGGATTGAACTTTGAAAAGGATAACATTTCCATGACTTGAGTTCAATCTGGATATCAACGACAAAGGAACTATACAATCACTATAACACCAATCATGAATGATAGGTTAAGTTGTTCTCCAACTTCTCTAATTACTTGGGTAGCAATGAAGTCTTGCTAGATACCAATCATTGTTTGTGAAATCATAATATGATTATGGATATCACTGCCAATGTAATTTGGAGCCTACCGGGTCACACGCATAGGATGTATTGGAATAGGAGTATAATTGTGGATTTGATTGGAATTGCTCCGAATCACATTGATTACTAAAATGTTTATGTAATGGATTAGAATAATATTGGAGTGACTGGATCTGAGTGCAAGTGGGAGTCTGTTGGTATATGTATGCCCGTAGAGCCATCCCAAGCTATTGCATGGAGTCAGATATTAATTAATCAATTAATGTGATTATTTGGTTAATTAATGAATTCCGGAATATTCTAATTAATCCACGAGCGTTTTAATTAACGCAACGTTTCTGTTTACTGATGGGTTTAGGAAACCCTACTTCCCTTCATATCCTATTTAAAGGAGGATCGACGACCCATATCTATATAAGATAGAGAGAGGTTTTTCCGTTTACACTCACGTACGTAAACCTATCCGTCGCCATCCTTAGGAGAGAAAGGAGAGCAACGCGCCGCTAGCACGCCGCCACAGAGACACGCTCCTTCCCGCCGGCTTGAGAAGCGCGACGTGGAGTTCCGTCCATCCGCGTGGACGAAGTAGAGACGTAGACGCCTTGACGCCTGTGTTCGGAGGACGTCGACGACCACCTGTACGTGCTGCGAGCAACGTACGTCACCGCCGCAAAGGAGCATCACCGGATCAACCTGCGACAGCGAACGGGAGAGAAGATCCGTCCGTGTTTGACAAGCAGCGTTGCACCGTCGTGCAGCGGGACATCGCCGGACTTGCTCCGTGATAAGGTATATCCCGCAAACCTGTTTCTGAATACGCTGTTATCGACGAGATCCTGTTACGGGTTGCGTGGATTTAGTTTCTTCCGCCGCGCATGTTTTCTCCACAAAACCCAACATTATTCTCATCATTTATCATTAAATGATTATCAACACAATATATGATTTCCTCTCTCAACATTACCAGATTATGATTACATCATGCTTTATTAACTTCGCTTAACCTTTTCTTAAGGTATGTTAGTCTACACTTATCAAAGTACATTACATGTCAATGTAAAAATACACATGACACACTTCATGTGTTACTCATCCAAGTATATTTGATTTAAGGTACACTAAGGTATATCAACCTTGAGGTTTTGAATGTGATATTTATCATGTCTTGATGTATCACTTTCCTCATCACTTGTAACTTACTTAAGTTCATCAACTTATCTTGTATTAGGGTATTTCCCATCCTAATACTTTATGCACCAGTTCATCACATTTATCATGTAATGTATTGGTCATAAGTCACTTATTTGAATTATTCAACCACCATCAATGATATGAACTCATCTCTGAGTTAAGGCATTATTGATATAAGGTTATTCATTATCGACCACTGTAGGTGTTTCAATTATTAATATATTAGTCACTATTCCATTATTAGGAATAGGGTTTCCCATCATTATCAATTATGGTTTACATAACAACACCCTTCATTAGGATTTCACATAACATCATCCTATATTAGGGTTCACACAGCATTACCTGAAATTAGGGTTTCACATACCTTTACCCTATATTAGGGTTTCATATCACATCACTGCATTAGGGTTTCACATGGCATCGCCCTATATTAGGGTTTCACAATGCATCACCCTAGATTAGGGTTTCACATCACATCATTATCTTGAATTAAGGTCCCTTATAACTTTTCCCTAAATTAGGGTTTTTCATTGTATTACTCTGAATTGGGATTTCTCATATCATCACCCTAGATTAGGGTTACACCATTACCCTAGATTAGGGTTTTACCTAGCATTGCCCTAAATTAGGGTTAGGGCTCATCAACCTTCTCAATTAGGTTTCATGATCTCTTTATCAAGGATCATACCCTAATTACATATTTTATTCATGTTGAGAGTGTTGAGGTTTAACCACTGCATGATTATTATACATGTATAAATTCCTCTCTCTGTCATCCTTTCCAGGATTTTGATTACTTTAAGCTTGATTAGATTAGGTCAATCCTTCATTCAAGTACATACATTTAGGGTTAGCATAATGTATTCAGATATTTCTTCGATAAGCATCATAGGTTAACACTCAAGAGGTGCTAATCACCTAAATAATTAAGAGGTATAACCATTGTAATTATCTTTAATAAACATCATTAATAATCATGGGGTTAATTGTACTTTCATGGTTTAAATCAATTAGACCTTCAATCGGTCTTGAGGTATTAGACCCTCAAATAATCTTGAAGTACTTTGACCTTCAAACGGTCTTGATGTACTTTGATCTTGAAACGGTCTTAATGTACTTTGACCTTCAAACGGTCTTGATGTACTTTGACCTTCAAACAGTCTTGGACCAAACCTCCAAACGGTCTGAAGACCGTTAGACCTTAAACGGTCTTGATCCTAAAACCTTCAATCGGTCTTAAGATCGTTAGAACATCAAACGGTCTTGATCTCAAAATCCCTAAATGGTTTGAGACCGTTTGAATTAAATATTAAATTACCCAAACGGTTTGAAACCAAATGGCCCTCAAACGATCTTAGACCGAATGGTCCTCAAATGGTCTAAGACTGTTTGATCTCAATCGGCTTGAAACTTTTTAACCCTAAATTAGGGTTTCTTAATCAATTGATTTAGGGTTTCCACTCATTGAACCTTCCAACATTAAGACCATTGAAATTAGATCAACTTGTAACCCTTGGATCTCCATCCATCCATGACTCCTCTTGACCTCAAACGGTCTTGAGACCGTTTGAGCCATTCAACATAAAAATTGACTCAATCAAATTAGGGTTTCAACCAATAAATCTGATTAGGGTTTGTAATCAATGGATCATCCATTCTTGAATCCATTATAATTAGATCAATCTGAACCATTGGATCTTCATTCATTCACATCAGCAATTGACCCCAAACGGTCTTGAGACCGTTTGGTCATCAAAATTGAAACTTTTTGCACATGATCTTTATTGAGGTGTGTGCTAATATGACATCATCATCTTCAAGCTACAAAACTTATAAATTTTATGTGATTATTATGGTAATTTCATCAACTAATCAAAAGAAATTTCGGGAAAGAAGAAAGATTCAACATATAATGAAGAAATGAAATCAATAATAACATTTAAGGGTTCAAGTTATATAACCCCCCTTCAAAGTTGAATCCAAGCTTCAAGATTCACGTCTTTAGTGGTGAATGAAAATTCCTCAAATATCCAAGGTCCGTTCTCAACTCTTTGGATGCAAAGGATGATTAAGGTTGAACATTGAATGGAGAAAAGAAGAAAATAAGCATTGAATTTCGATTTTCACCATGAAATCAAGGTTGAAGATGACCATGGAGCTTAACTACAGGTTGGGGCACGTTCTCCTCTTACTCTTAAGCTCCTTAGTCTTCGTCCCAAGTAAAGAAAGAAAGTGGATTCAAAAAAGAGTCTTTCAAATGAGTGGA
This sequence comes from Alisma plantago-aquatica, assembly GCA_963693085.1. Classification (NCBI taxonomy): domain Eukaryota; kingdom Viridiplantae; phylum Streptophyta; class Magnoliopsida; order Alismatales; family Alismataceae; genus Alisma; species Alisma plantago-aquatica. Next base: position 982,565,721 of record OY856412.1, read on the forward strand.
AAATGGGGTATATGTATGTGAATTTTCAAGAGAGAGAAAGTAGTAGAAAATCCGTCATCTCCTATTTTATGTGCCACATACCCCCCTCTCTTCCTTGCATAGGAATCCATATTCCTTGCCTTCAAAAACCTCTCGTTTATCCTTGAATTAAAAGCAACCACTTTAAGCATGTTAATCATTATAATACTATTATCCATTTTTAGTGGACAATTCTTTTTAATTAACAAATGTGAGTGGGTTTCTTCACCTAATTAAGATATTTCGGTGCAAACCAAGGTCTTTGGACGTCCTTGCATTATATTATTTCAACCAAAGCCTTATTAATTGATGGACACTTCAATTAATGTGTTTATTTTTGTATCAAATTGAATTAGGGTTTCAATTATGCTTAAATCTTGATTATTTTAATATCAAGATTCTCTCTCCTCAAAAGAGATTCAAATGAGACACCCCTATGATTTTCTTGTCTCTAATTGATACCAAGAAACATTAGGGATTCTCTAGAAGTGGTATTTTGCATATTGAACCCTAGGTTTTGGGTAAATTGCATATTACACCAAAATTAGGTTTTAATGCACAAACATTGTTTAATAAGCTCTTTCTTGATGCTCAGGCTTGTGGAAGCCATACCTCAAAACCATTATTATTCTTATGATGCTATAAAAATTGAGGAACATTTATCATGTAACATCTGCAAGGTAACCACTTAAATTGGGTAAATTGCACTTTAGTCCAAAACAAGCAAATATTGTTTCAACATTATTCAAACAAGTTCAAACTTGGAATTTGGGCTTTCCACCAGACACCACCTTGCATCATTCTCTCTATAATGATGCTAAGACACATAAGTCATGTTCAAAATATGACATATTGCAATATAACCCCACAACTTGGGTAAATTTGCACTTTGGTCCAAAATAAAGGAACATTGCTCAAATAGCATTCAATCAGGACCAAACTTGGAACATAAGTGTGTCACATGATAACAAAACACCTTAGAGGATTATATTGAAGTTATAAGAAACTTATTTAGCCAATACAAATAGGGTTACCTCATAACCCAAGTCAGGGATGTTATAATTATAAACCCCTAACAAGGAATTTGTCCCCAAAATCCCAGGTAAAGAAAGATAGATATTATTTATTCATCATATCATCAAGTCTCCACCTAACATCTTAATGTCATGGAGATGCCATATAACTTTGGTCAACAAAAAGTTTTTCCATACAAGGTTATCATAGATTTTGTCATACAGGACACATACTCTACTGTTTCTTTTCATTATTGACTGTAGAGTCAACTCTGTGTCAGGTAACACTTTTCTTAGTTAAAGAAACATTATACATACCTTATTTAATTCAAGTGTCAATCCTCATTGATTTGTCACCTTTCTCAACTTACATCTTTATGTGACATGATTCTTGATTCTGGGGAGTCTCTCCTGCTCCTCATTTATTTTAAGCATTTTACTCCCAAGGAAAGACCAAAGTTATATTTTGTCACCCACTTGTGACTATAAGTCTCTTCATACATCTGGTGTATCATCCAAACTATTGTCATAACACTAAACTTTCTTATTACTTGTACCAACTATCTCATTAGTTGTACATACTCTTTTCATAAGGGAAGGTTACTTATCAATTAAGAACTTATCTTAGAAGTATTTCTAGATGTTATGTATAAGTTGTTTTAACATATATAGATAAGGATATTCTAAGGAATTATTTTTTTAGCTTGATAAACTTTTACCACAATGATTCTACAATTGTTTCCTCCAATTAGTACATCCTTATCAATGTTATGTTTATGCAGAGCATAAACCCCTAACATGTGATGTTCATACTATTTTATGTAACTAGACTGATTTCATAGTTGGCCATTCCAGATAACCAACATAAGTCATCTAATTAGGAGTTATGCCTTTACTTTTCCATACAACCTCGTATTTCTCAGACACCAGAATTCCTTACTTTGGTATCCATCCCATGTGTCAAAACACATCACATCCTCATCATTTCCATCTCTCTGTTGTTATTACCAGAGCCACACATATAAAAGGATCTTTCTTTCATATTTGGAACATTATTTGTTACACATATATTTATTGTGGAATATAAAGTCCAAGACGAACTGATACTTTTCTAAGTATCCATCATTAGATTATTTCTAATCTGTGCACATCAAGTGTCATAGTACTCACTTGATTGCCATGTTCCAAAAAGAAGAGAACACAAAGAAACATATTCCTCTTATCACCCCATCATCATCCAAGGTTGTTTATCAAAGAGAAGGGATTATCATCTCCTCTAATTATAGCATGAACTTTCAACTATTCATGAATCATTTACTCTTGTTTCATCCTAGGTTCCTTGCCATCAACATAGGAATTGTAAGGATGATTACATGTCATTACTCATTCCTTTGTTATTGTATATCATGATTATGAAGATTTTGTGATTTTATCACATTTCCCATTTTCTCATTATGGGAAAAGATCTTTACTCTTCACATAGGCTTTATTAAACAAGGATCATCTCCCTTGTTCTCATTCTCTTATCATGAGGATTATACTCTTCATTTCCTCATACGTATAGATTGATCTAAGATCATCTCAGATTTCATTTTATTGTGCTTAGGATGTGATAAAAATATCTATGCCATATTTATAGTTTCTTTATGCTCACTAGATTGTCTCAGAATGACTACTTGATTAGAGTAATCAGAAAGATAACAATCTAAGAGTTCCATACTTACCCTATCTCCAATAATTATATACCTGGAGAGGGTACACAAGTACTGAGATTAGGTAGTATGCACTTTATTTACTATCATGTTCCTTACTTTTCATATCATTTAAAACATAAAACTTATCATTCCTGGATTTCCTCCAGGCATCACATATATATCTTATTTCCCTTTTCACAAAGATGAGAGAAACTATAAAGCATTTAAAGGAATACTGAGTAAAAATATAAGTCCTCATCTTCCTTGTGTCCTCATATGACTAGTCAAAGGAAGCTAAAAAACAACTACTTTATTATATTTAACACATAGAATCATGAAATAATAATTCAGAATGAAACTATTTCATTTGACCTGTCTTATCTCACAGTTTGTTCACTGCCCCAGGCTTATTATTTTCATAGAATCTTACCGTTTACTGATTCCAACGTCGTGATGTATTACTCAGTGCAGATGGACCTGCTCGGAACATCTGTCTATGTCCTCGAATACCACTACTAGACCACTATCTTTGAGGGTTTTGCTGACTCTGCCTCAGCGGTTGGGTCACGATTGTGTTTCCAACTGGACAATTCCTTGCTAGATGTCCTACCTGTCTACACTGGTGACAAGTTCTATTCTCTTGGTATGGTCTAAAAGGTCATTTACCCTTTCTAGGTAGCCCTTTCCCTAGTGCACTAGACCTTGGTTGTATCGGGGGTACCAAAAACTTCCCCTTTTTGGAACTCCTAGGCCTTTGATCCCGAGTTTGGATAGACCTTTTCTTAATTCTTTCCTCATTATCCTTTTCTGGACAGTCTTTTCTGATATGTCCAGGCTGCCTACACCTGTGGCAAATCCTGATTTCAGGTTGTAACATATTCCTTTCATCATTATTCATTGCTCCAACATGCTGATGTTGAGCAAGAATCCTAGTGGAGTCCAAAACTTCATCATTAGGGGCTGGTAATATAGGTTGTATTGCTAATATATGGTCCACTATACGCATCATTGCGGTCCTAGCTTGCTCAACAGTGATGTCAAAACAAGGATTCCTTATCATAGTTGGTTCATCTTGGGGGTTCTTCGGCAGTCGTTCTCCTCTCGCCTAGTCCCTTGCACCTTTCGTTGGTGCAACATTGTTGCTCTCAGCAGCATGTTCTTCGTGTGATCCATACATCTTTAAGTTCTTCTTCTCCTATATGAGTAGAAGATACTATTAGATAAACTGGAAGACACTAGAACAAACTCAACAACCTTAATCCTATGTCTCTATAGACTCAGTGAACCTAGAGCTCTAATACCACTAATTGGTGCACACCGTTTGAACAAAACATCATTAACTGAACAGAAGTGATCATTAACAGTGTATTAATGAAAATCACTAAAAATTAAAACCTTTTACAAAAAGATCCATTTCCAAGAAACTCTTATAACCAGAACCAAAGTATTACATGTACATTCTGGTCCACAAGTACATACTATGTACCATCTCTTCTCGAGGATTACATACATCAATTGCTTTGTTAAGTCTACACATGAGCAACACAATACCTCGAGGCATTCAAGCCAAAATCTCAGATCGATTCATTAAAAGTACTAACTAATAACTACCTAACTCTGAGGACCTCAGAGTACAGAGACGACACATAGGACTTTCTATACAAAATATGACAACCAGTGCCTCCACCTGGAATATCATTCTTGTCCCTGTTGCTGCTGCTGTTGCTTTTCCCCTGCTATAGGGTTTCTGCCTCTTCTTCCGCGTCTACCTAAAAAATTGGATCCCACGGGGGTGAGACAATTGAGATTGTCCCAGCAAGAGATATAACTCTCCTCCAAAAACATTATTATTACAGTTTAATGGAATAAAACTGAGCAGAGGATTCATATATAATCAACAGTAGATAAATCAATGTCTAAACAGATTAGAGCAATATTCTTATTCAAGCATTTCAGCTATAACTTGATAAAGTAGCATGTCACTTATTCAATAAGAAAATGAAGAACATGTATAACTTTTATCCATTTAGGATATGCTAAGCAATGTAACATCAACCAATGATTCTTGTATTTCAACCTTAAGCAAATACGCTACACGACTGATTACATTTTACAATCATACTTAAGCCCTGAAGAGATGAGGTATACCACTCATACTCCAATCGACCATTGCGAAGTCGAAATTGGTGCCATACAAGGTCAATGGAAGAGCCGAATTCCATGACCTCCCTTATCTCGGTCAGTACGAGATTCCATGCATGACATCTTGTGTCTCTGCTAAATAGCTTCCAGGGTATACTAGTAACTTCACTATAGAGTTATAGTGGTGGCTATACTCTCTTCGCAATTGAGAGATTTCATGTTTATCTCACATCTATTTGGCATTATTTATTATTGGGAGATTCATGATACATCCATCCCAATATCGGGAGATTAGTGATACATCCATCCCGACATATATAATGAAGGATTGAGAGATTTAATGTTTATCTCACATCAATTCCTCCATTAGGGTGTATAGATATTTTTTCCCATCACCCACGCATAATCAAAAATATGTGTACCGGGTTATGCCGTGGAGCAACCCGTTTCACCATCCAGCAAATTCTGACACTGATGGTTATATGGCCAGGGCACTACATGATAAGATTCCACTTGATTAATTAAGTACATTACTATATTCTTTTAGCATCAGTGAAGTCTTCAAACATGAATTATTATGACAAATGCTACAATGAAAAGTGTAATACATCTATCAAGTACCTTTCAAAACATTATATAACATTGGGATCTCAATCCCTTATCTCATTGCTATGAATTCACATCCCTCAACAACACAATCATCATGTTTACTAGATCTGAGTATTCAATCCTTAGTTCATCACTAAACATGGTTACCACTTATCAGGTAACCATTACCTCCAGGTCTTCTGACCAAGGTATTTAGATACTTGTTTCATAAACATCTCACATGGATCACAAGGCCCATTAAGTATCTTGTCACCTCTCACTAGGCAACAAATTATCACATGGCTCACAAGGCCATTGCTCATCATGTCACCTCTCACTAGGCAACAACCTATTCACATGGCTCATAGGGCCATTGATCATCTTATCATCTCTCACTAGGAAACAACCTATTCACATGGCTCACAAGTCCATTTATCATTATACTTTTATTCAAGTATTTAACATGCCTAACAAGGCTTATACAACAAAAGAATTACAACCTTCCCATCATTAGGGTTAGGGTTTCCCTTCCTTATTGATTAGGGTTTCTCTTACATATCATCAACCTTCATTAGGTTTAGGGTTTTCCATTATTAACCATTTAGGTTCTCAAGATCATATTATTAATGATAAAGACCTAATTCATTGCTCCACACAGCTAGGAGTCAACATTGATAACATAAGTATTCATTCATACTTATTTATTCTCATAATTTATCATTAAATGATTATCAACACAAGATATGAGTTCCTCTCTCAACATTACCAGATTATGATTACATCATGCTTTATTAACTTCGCTTAACCTTTTCGTAAGGTATGTTAGTCTACACTTATCAAAGTACATTACATGTCAATGTAACAATACACATGACACACTTCATGTGTTACTCATCCAAGTATATTGGATTTAAGGTACACTAAGGTATATCAACCTTGAGGTTTTGAATGTGATATTTATCATGTCTTGATGTATCACTTTCCTCATCACTTGTAACTTACTTAAGTTCATCAACTTATCTTGTATTAGGGTATTTCCCATCCAAATACTTTATGCACCAGTTCATCACATTTATCATGTAATGTATTGGTCATAAGTCACTTATTTGAATTATTCAACCATCATCAATGATATGAACTCATCTCTGAGTTAAGGCATTATTGATATAAGGTTATCCATTATCGACCACTTTAGGTGTTTCAATTATCAATATATTAGTCACTATTCCATTATTAGGAATAGGGTTTCCCATCATTATCAATTAGGGTTTACATAACAACACCCTTCATTAGGATTTCACATAACATCATCCTATATTAGGGTTCACATAGCATTACCTGAAATTAGGGTTTCACATACCTTTACCCTATATTAGGGTTTCATATCACATCATTGCATTAGGGTTTCACATGGCATCACCCTAGATTAGGGTTTCACATTACATCATTATCTTGAATTAAGGTCCCTTATAACTTTTCCCCAAATTAGGATTTTCATTGTATTACTCTGAATTGGGATTTCTCATATCATCACCCTAGATTAGGGTTACACCATTACCCTAGATTAGGGTTTTACCTAGCATTGCCCTAAATTAGGGTTAGGGCTCATCAACCTTCTCAATTAGGTTTCATGATCTCTTTATTAAGGATCATACCCTAATCACATATTTTATTCATTTTGAGAGTGTTGAGGTTTAACCACTACATGATTATTATACATGTATAAATTCCTCTCTCTCTCATCCTTTCTAGGATGTTGATTACTTCGATCTTGATTAGATTAGGTCAATCCTTAATTCAAGTACATACATTTAGGGTTAGCATAATGTATCAAGATATTGCTTCCATAAGCATCATAGGTTAACACTCAAGAGGTGCTAATCACCTAAGTACTTGAGAGGTACAACCATTGTAATTATCTTTAATAAACATCATTAATAATCATGGGGTTAATTGTACTTACATGGTTTAAATCAATTAGACCTTAAAATGGTCTTGAGGTATTAGACCCTCAAACGGTCTTGAAGTACTTTGACCTTCAAACGGTCTTGATGTACTTTGACCTTCAAACGGTCTTGATGTACTTTGACCTTCAAACGGTCTTGGTGTACTTTGACCTTCAAACGGTCTTGGACCAAACCTACAAATGGTCTGCAGACCGTTAGACCTTAAACGATCTTGATCCCAAAACCTTCAATCGGTCTTAAGACCATTAGACCATCAAACAGTCTTGATCTCAAAATCCCTAAACGGTTTGAGACCGTTTGAATTAAATATTAAATTACCCAAACGGTTTGAAACTGAATGGCCCTCAAACGATCTAAGACCGAATGGTCCTCAAATGGTCTAAGACCATTTGGACTCAATCATCTTAAAACTATTTAACCCTAAATTAGGGTTTCTTAATCAATCGATTTAGGGTTTCCACTCATTGAACCATCCAACATTAAGACCATTGAAAGTAGATCAACTTGTAACCCTTGGATCTCCATCCATCCATGACTCCTCTTGACCTGAAACGGTCTTGATACCATTTTACCTTAAATGGTCTTGAGACCGTTTTCCCTCAAACGGTCTTGAGACCATTTGAGCCATTCAACATAAAAAATGACTCAACCAATAAATCCGATTATGGTTTGTAATCAATGGATCATCCATTCTTGAATCTATTATAATTAGATCAATCTAAACCATTGGATCTTCATTCATTCACATCAGCAATTTACCCCAAATGGTCTTGAGACCGTTTGACCTCAAACGGTCTTGAGACCGTTTGCCTTCAAACGGTCTTGAGACCGTTTGCCTTCAAACGGTCTTGAGACCGTTTGATCACCAAACGGTCTTGAGACCGTTTGGTCACCAAACGGTCTTGAGACCGTTTGGTCATCAAAATTGAAACCGTTTGCACATGATCTTTATTGAGGTGTGTGCTAACATGACATCATCATCTTCAAGATACAAACCTTAGAAATTTTCTATGATTCTTATGGTGATTTCATCAACTAATCAAAAGAAATTTTGGGAAAGAAGAAAGATTCAACATATGATGAAGAAATGAAATCAATAATAACATTTAAGGGTTCAAGTTATATAACCCACCTTCAAAGTTGAATCCAAGATTCAAGATTCACGTCTTTAGTGGTGAATGAAGCTTCATCAACTGTCAAAGGTCCGTTCTCAACTCTTTGGATGCAAAGGATGATCAAGGTTTATCATTGAATGGAGAAAAGAAGAAAATAAGCATTGAATTTCGATTTTCACCATGAAATCAAGGTTGAAGATGACCATGGATCTTACCTACATGTTGGGGCACGTTCTCCTATTTATCCTAAGCTCCTTAGTCTTTTTCCCAAGCAAAGTCTTTTGCCCAAGCAAAGAAAGAAAGTGGATTCGAAAAAGAGTCTTTCAAATGAGTGGAAAATGGGGTATATGTATGTGAATTTTCAAGAGAGAGAAAGTAGTAGAAAATCCTTCATCTCCTATTTTATGTGCCACATACCCCCCCCCTATTCCTTGAATATGAAGCCATCTTACTTGACTTCAAAAACCTTTCATTTATCCTTGAATTAAAAGCAACCACTTTAAGCACCTTAATCAGTATAATACTATTATCCATTTTTAGTGGACAATTCTTTTTAATTAACAAATGTGAGTGGGTTTCTTCACCTACTTAAGATATTTCGGTGAAACCCAAGGAATTTGGACGTACTTGAATTATAGGATTTCAACCAAAGCCTTATTAATTGATGGGCACTTCAATTAATATGTTTATTTTTGCATCAAATTGAATTAGGGTTTCAATTATGCTTAAATCTTGATTATTTTAATATCAAGATTCTCTCTCCTCAAAAGAGATTAAAATGAGATGACCCTCTGATTTTATTGTCTCTAATTGATACAAAAAAACATTAGAGATTATATAGAAGTGGTATTTTACATATTGAACCCTAGGTTTTGGGTAAATTGCATATTACACCAAAACTAGGTTTTAAAGCACAAACATTGTTTAATATGCTCTTTCTTGATGCTCAGGATTGTGGAAGCCATACCTCAACACCATCATTATTATTATGATGCTATAAAACTTGAGGAACATTTATCATGTAACATCTGCAAGGTAACCCCTTAAATTGGTAAATTGCACTTTAGTCCAAAATAAGCAAATATTGTTTCAACATTATTCAAACAAGTTCAAACTTGGAATTTGGGATTTCCACTAGCCACCACCTTGCATAATTCTCTCTATAATGATGCTAAGACACATAAGGCATGTTCAACATATGACATATTGCAATATAACCCCTCAACTTGGGTAAATTTACACTTTGGTCCAAAACAAAGGAACATTGCTCAAATAGCATTCAATCAGGACCAAACTTGGAACATAAGTGTGTCACGTGATAACAAAACACCTTAGATGATTATATTAAAGTTCTAAGCAACTTATTTAGCCAAGAAAAACATGGTTACCTCATAACCCATGTCAGGGATGTTACATAAATAAGAAAATTCAAGCTTTTGACATGGCCTAATTACATCTCAGATGATTAGAACAAGGTGCTAAGCAACATACTTTGGCAACACAAATAGGGTTATCCCAAAACATGGGTCAGGGTCCTTAGAGTGATACCCTGGCCACTTGATAAGCGAGACTAAGAAATGCATGTGCATGCACATGTGAATCAATATATGATATTGAGGTCACATTATCTCAGCAAGTCTGCTCTTGGTTCAAGGAACATGGATTGAATGTTGAGAGGATGACCTACCATGCCTCAAGTTCATCCTGGATATCAAAGACAAAGGAATTATACAATCACTACAACATCTTACACATATTGTAGGTTGAAGTTGTTCTCCAACTTTCCATTTCACTTGGGTAGCACTGAAGTGTGACTAGGCACCACTCTGTACTTGTGATGTCATAAGCTAGTTATGGACACTCACTGCCAACGTGATATGGGACCTATAGGGTCACAGACATAGGAACTCATCTAGAAGAGGAGTTTTATTTTATTTTGGTAACCTAGGAGACTCATAAGGCTTGCGTCGAGCCCAACCTGGGGAGCTCAGCCCCATCCCATAAGGAGCATAGCCCATTAAGTCGTGTAGAGGCTGGCTGCGCTATGGGAGAAACAATTCCAAACAGCACCACCAGGGAGATTCGAACCCGGGACCCTTCAGGGAGTTTGATCTTGAACGACAATTGGATTTATTACTTAAGTGTTTAGGTATTCAATTCATGCAAAATATTGCTTGATTGGTGGACTGGGTCTACCAAACGACCATCTCACAGGGTGATACAACCATTTGGGCAACCAGACAAGCTTCTCAAGTAGTTGAGACGGTTGTTTGGGGGCCAGGCTGATCAAAATTTGAATTGGTTTAATTCTACCCTTGAACTGACCGGCTTATCACAACTCACTAGACAACCATATGGGTGAGTGAGACAGACATATAGCTTGGGTGAGATGGCCCAATTGGGTACACCGAAGGTTCAAGATGCTTCTTGAATAGTTTTGATTGTACAAACTTGATGTGCAAGTAAAACTAATATGTATACTAATTGGAATCGAAATTTCCAAATTCATGTGCGATTGAGAAACTGCCAAATAGACGTTTGATAGTGTGAGACAACCATCTCGCACACTGAACGATCATTTGGGTGCATGAAACGGCCATTTCAGCTATTGTAGGTTGTGAAAATTCAAGATCTTCTGATCCTTTCCACTCCCGCATATTAATCCCATATCAGATAGCACTAGGAACCTTGACCGTGGCCTCTACTATAAATAGAGGGGTAATGGGGGCTTCCCAGAGGAAAACACAACACATACAATTGACTATTTGTTCCTTTGACAACTATTGTCCTCTTTGGTTGTGGTAACCAAGAGAACCCAGACAAGTCCTACCTAACATGGATGGGTAGACTATGGGAGAGAACAACTGAGAAGTTGTCATTATGGTAGAGCAGGTTGGTGACTAGTACACCAACATGAGGGATAAATCCTTCATGTCCGTTTTTGGTGAATGATAGGAGTTCTAGTTGGTCCTTTTGGACTACTCTAGAGGAAAGAGTCATTTGGCTACTGTTCGGAGAGAAGAGTCAATCTGCAGTCTATGGCGAGACCACTAGAGTCACTGTAGAGGTTGAACAAACACTATTTGTGGTGAAGACCAGGAGCTGCACAACCACTGTCCAAGAGCAACTTGTCAGCATTTGCAAAGAAGTGAGTTTTGTTGCTAGACTTGCTCCAAGACTAGGTATAACTCACTAAAACCATCCTTCCTATTTCATAGTAGTTGACGCAATCTTGGTGTTATGGGAATACAGTTAGATAAATTTTTGTACATAGTTGTGCTTATGCTGTTAGCTTTACTTATGACGTAGACCTTCCCAACCTATATATGTATTTCCTTCCTACATTGCCCTTGTATTGTCCTATTTCAGATCCTTTCTTTTCTCTATTTCCTTTCCAACTGAATCACTTCCTCCTACATGGTCCCTTCTTTTCAAGTTTAACTCTCCTCCTCCCTACTCTCATCACTCATAATATATATCTAGTTATTATCCTACTCCTATGTCTTTTTTTACACTTTTTTCATTATGATGACGAGAGGTCCATTCCTTCCATAGATTTGCAAAAGAGAGCCTTTATTTGTCTCTATAAGCTTTTCCTCCGTGTGCTCCATCTCACTATTGAACCTACAATCTAAAAATATCAAACCAACTAGACATACTAATTGAACCAAATTGATGAGTACCTACTCCAATGATTCTTGCACTTAGGTCTGACAAAAATTAACTATTACAAAATCCTATTTTGTATCTATGTTCAAGAAACCATCCACTCCTATATACTACCATGTATATAGTTTGGGGAATATGCTTAGTTGATACTTTCGATGATATTAAATAAATATTTTTTGTTGTATAATAGGATAAATAAGCTACCGAAATAGCTCTCCTTGTATAGAAATTAAAACTAAGACATGAAGCAAATAATTAGAGAAATAAGCTACTCATTCACTATTTTAGTTACATGAACATTTTTATCAAATGCAAATATAATCGTCACCAATCTTCATCATCCAATAGTTACCTAATGGAACACATTGGTCTAATGGAAAGCTTACAAAAAGTCCCCACTTTTGTACTAATTTTAGCCTTCAATACAACCATTGAAAATATTTACCAATTTGTTTTTATCTGATAAATTATGCCTTCAATGTAAGGATTTCTTGAAAAATGGTACAAGAGTAGTCAGTGGGTTGGTTATGTCATGTGTATTTATTAGTTATTATTTATCACATATGGCAATGCTAAGTTGGATGCTTCCCAACTGCCTAATGTATGTCCAAGCTCATGAACCAGACATAAGGTGAATTTTGAAGAAAATTGAGTATGAATAATAGACACCATATGTTTGTTTTATATCTGATCTTTATAAAAAATGCAGTACATATATCATAAAAATTCATGAAAAATATTTATAAATATTTTATTTTAGAAAATTTTTGTAGTATGGAACTTTATACTTAACATTTCAAAATTATCACACTATGTAGTCAAGTGATAAAAGATGAATCCTGATCCAAGATTTTTATGTTTACACTTGAATTATTTGGAACATATAGGAAAAATTAAAGACCATATTGGATTATTGATGACCAATAAATCCATGTTGTGAATGGGTAAAATACTTAACTAATTATAACCATGGATGAAAATCTTTCTAACTACCACTCAAAGTTAGGATACAACTTTTACCTTGATGTCTAACATATTGAACCAGCCTAAATGTACGTGGGAGAAATAATTTTTGATTGATAATGTCATACTCAGTCAATTTCATGTTGGAAAATTAATAACTAAATTTAAGTTGATTAAGTTCAAAGTTGGAAAATTCCAACAATTTTGATTTAGTCATTATACATTTCTAGGTTTTGATTTCATAAAACATAATTTAAAACTCCATGGCTTTTTGATATAAATTGTAGTAGAACATTCAACAATTAAAGGTATTATTCACTATGTACGCCATGAATGGGTTGTCTTATATCATATCTGAATGTAGGACGCATGCTCCAGCCTAGGTTACCTATTTTACAGTGTAGCCATTTATAGCATTTAGTTGGGATTAAGAGAAAAGATTCCCCTCCCCCTCCCTCTCTCTAAACTAGTCGAAGACAAACATGGGTGAAGGCACACATTCTAGTAAGGCAAGATTTTTTTTGGTTATAACATTTAGTTAAACTTGCACGTCTTATTAAAACGACTTACATCAAAAGCTCCACTTGAGTGACTATATATTTAGACTACTATACAATATTTTTGTCTTCAATATCATGCTGATTTGAAAAATATAATCTGAAATTTGATATTGTTATGTGAAAGACGTCTCTTTGAGATAAAATTAACAACATGTGATGTTTCGAATCCAAGGTTTAAGTTTGAGAGACCTAGTTTATTATGTTCTTCATTCTTCATATATGACACATGCAAAATATTTATGACTAGAAATGTCAGCGACGTAGATATAATTTATTGCCAAAACCATAACATAATATGAAAATAATATTATATACTATGATTTCACTATGTAAAATATTGTATACTATAACCACCATTATATTTGTGTTTTATAAAATAAAAATACCTGAATTATATGAAAAAGTAACCACACCCATGATGTGGCAAAAATGTGATTTATCTAATATATTTTTATTATTCATGTTTAAACAAAATGATGTAAAAAATGATAATTAATTACAACCGTACAAAAAAAATATAAAAATTAATATTGTACAATGTGTTAAACAATGATGAACAAAAATTTATATTTATTGTTACATATAAAGTAAAATAAATATATGATAATGTTATCTTAGCCGTGATGTTCATATTAAAATTATAATTTTACCACAGTAAAATATTTTTTGAAGGAGCAACACACGCACCATGACCACTTGTCAAAATTTAAGGATTAAAAAAATATTATGGTCATTTGCATATATGATTTTTTATGTCTTTGTTTTCCGTATTTGTTATATGTTACACAATATATTACAGTAGAACATTCAACAACTAAAGGTATTATTCACTATGTTTATAATAAACCAATCACATGGAAGTGGATGCAACTTAAGTACCATAAAATGAATTATAGTTCCCAGAAAATGAGGTCCACATAACTTATACACGACCTTTCAATGAACGAAGGTAAATTTAGTTCTTAGTCGGACTACTTAGATTTTAGCTTATATGGATACTAAACACATATATGTGGATCTCATTGAAGTTTCTTCCCTGACATACTTCCTTTCAAACAACTTTAAAGCAGGTTAGGCAGCTTCTAACGTTGCGATGCAAAACATCCTTAAGCATGGTGCAACATGTGAAGCAAATCATCCTCATTTTCTGCCTTTCATTTTGATAGTTTTGGGGTGCTTGCTGATGATGCAATTTTTCTTTTTCGACGTCTTCAAAATATACTAAATAGTAATCTTATGATTTCTCCATCTACGTCTAATAATTTTACTTTTAGATCTATATGTTTCTCCATTTAGAAAGAATTGGCATTTGTATAATAAAATTTTGTATAAAGTTTATGTGGATTGATAGTGTAAGCAGTAAAATGAAAACTACTGTTGGATGTAATTTTGTAAAACGTGTGCTAGATTTGACTTTGGAGTCAAATATTTGTCAAAACCATGAGTGGTATGGAGTAAAGTTAATAATCATCGTACTTTTTTTGGTTAGAAGACACATGAGTAAGGACATAGTAGACAAGCAAGGTAACGGTTGAAAAATCAACACCTTTATTTATTTATAAGGTATACACATGACCCGACCAGTGTGGCTCAGGTGGTTTGGTCCGGCTTGTCCTCCCTGGGGGACCCAAGTTCAAATCCCCTTGGGCGCACTGTAATTACCAACTCCTTAAGTCATCCGGGTTCTGACACCTGTTTGAGAAGGAGGTAACTCCTTAGGTCATCCGGGTTAACCTATTTGAGGAGGAGTAGGTCATCCGGGGAACTTTCTGTTTTGAGTTTTCTTGTTCCGACTTGCCACATACACACCTAAAAAAAATTCTACACGGTCATACCCATATTGTGAGGGTAGTGGTGGAGTGTACCATGTATCAAAAGGAGTTTCAAGAAGTGAAACAACCACACAAGGAAAGAGAGAGGAACATATAATGAGGAGATTAAACGTGGAGAGATGAAAAAATATTCTTTAGTAGTTACACAAGTTACATGCCTTTTATTTTGTTTGTATCCACGAGTCTATGGCATTTAACTAATCTAATTGTAATATTTACGAAATTATTCTTTCTTCTTACGCTCTCTTTTAAATTTTTACGCACTTCTAATTTTTAGACAACAGAAAATAAAATCCGTGAAACTACTCTATCCGAAATTTCTTGTCATTTCCATATATTCTCTTCCCAAGTTGTTGATAACAAATGAATACTCTTTTTATTTTCTCATGACCAAACCTTTGATCATGTATTCACTCCTTTACTATCAACCTTAAATATAAGAATATACCACCAATGTCATATCTCGCTATTACATGCTCTTTGACTGTTTCCAACATTCTCTCAAACTCTGTCGCCATGCTCTTAATTATTTCTTGGTTCTTCTGATCTTCAGCGACCCATGATTCTCTCTTCTCACCTTTTTGATCCTTTGTAATTTTTTAACACTCTTCCCATCTTCAACTACCCATGATATTTTCCTCCATGATCACCACTTAGGGTTCTTCACTAATCACTGATATTTGTTTATTGTTTTTATTAATTAAAAGTTGAACTTTAATATTAATACCAAGCTTCTAAAATAATCTTTCCATATAAAATCATAACTAATAAATACTTGTACAAAATAAAAACATTAACAATATAATACAAAATTTTATTTTCACTTATGTGGCACTTGTGTATTTACTAGTAGAAAAAAGTTGCTTCTTTTCTGTTTAGAGTTTTCTTGTTCTCACTTGCCACGTACACACCTAACAGAATGGTTCTACATGGTCATGCTCATATCATGGGATGTCGGTATTATAGGAGGCCTCCTATAGAAAAATTATAAGACACCAATTAGTATTTGACACTTGGCCACTCTCTCTCCCACCATCTTAGAGCCAGACAAAACTGAAGAGTCACCTAAGTGAGACTTCCTACATAGATATGCCACACGCCAGAAAACAAGAAATTTTGTAGGACATGAATATTTTACCCGATTAGCAACACAATATCAACCATAAAACAAATTGTTATCTCTTAATTTTCTTTACAATGTTTATCGGTGAGCCAATACTATGGTGTAGTAAGATAGATTACTGTAAGCTTTTTGTTCGGTGAGAAAAAATTATCTTTGACACTACTCAACACCGAAAAATAATACAAAATCAAAGCGGTGAATGATCTTGTGTTTGGTAACAACAGTTACGAGTGATTTCAACCTATCAGACCTTGTCCCATCACTGCCCGGACAATTGCACACTTTTCCAAACAGATATATATCTTAAACATTTTTTCTTATTCATTACAACAACTAATTATGTATTGCGTTATGTATTTTTGTAGTTGGGAAAGAACAATATTGAAATAATTCAAGAAGTACAAGTACATATTTTTTTATGTAAAAGAGTACACATAGTATGATATAATTAAATGTATATGAGTATGTGTATATTTTTTTCAGGCAGAATCATACCATGTCCTTAGACATATCTAAATACTTGTTAGGTTACCATACCACAAAGAATCTCGATATATATAAAATTTATATTCATGATATCTAATTGTAATTTTTTTCTTATACTTATGTACATGTGAGGTATTATAATCGGACTACACACCAATATAGAGAAAAAAAATTAATTGCCGTATCTAACTGCAATATTTTATGTAATATTTTTATTATCATATCCAAATATTTTTTTTCTACACATATGTACATGTGAGGAATCATCCAAGTGTACATTTTTATCTACACATACCTACATGTGAGGTATCAAATTAAATTACATAATAATATATGTAACCGAAAATTTCATTTTCCATATCTAATTGCAAATTTTTTCTATATAGACATACATGTGAGATATCATAATCGAACGGCATGTCAATGTATAAATAATTATTTGGGTACAATATCTAACATTATTATTTTATGTAATAAATTTATTTACCTTATCTAACTGTAACATTTTTTCTATACACATGTGCACGTGAGGTATCCTAGTTGAACTACATAACAACGAGTTATTTGACACATCTAACCGATGTAATATTTTTATATAACATTTTTATTTAGCATATTTATTATAACAAATTTTTTTATATACATATGTACATGTGAGATATCATAGTCGAACTATATAATATTGTAAAAAAATCATTTTCTATTTACCGTATCTGATTGTAATATTTTTATGTAACATTTTCATTTATCTTATCTAATTGTAATATTTTTTCTATAGACAGTACATGTAAGGTATCATAATCGAACTGCATATCAATGTACGTAAAAAGAATTTATTTATGTATCTAATATAATATTTTTATGTAACATTTTCATTTACATGGTAAGTAACATTTAATTTTTCCCTCTATACATACGTACACGTGAGTTATAAAAAATCGAATGAAATAACAATATACAATTGTGTCAAACTGTAATAACAATGTACATATAATTTTTTTCACGTCCTATCATAAAAAGTTTCTGTACATTGGTATGTAGTTCTAATATATGCTACCTCACTTGTACATAAGTATAAGAAAAAAAATTCAACTAGATATAGTAAATAAATTTTTTATACATAGCCAGATACAATATGGAATGAAAACCCAACAAGTAATTAGATATCTATAAGAAAGTAACATGATTATGCATAAACAAATACTCAGATATACTTATATTCATTTAATTATATCATATTTTACTCATTTACATAAAAAATATTTGTGCACATATTTTTATACAAACATTGTACTTTAGCTTACCACAAAATACATAGCAAAGAACATAATTCGTTGTGGTAAAGAATAAGAAAAGAATATATTGATACAAGAAGTCGATTAAATTGCAGTGCAAATTGGTGGTAGGTATTGATGTTCCACACAAATTCTTTGCCCGCAAAACTACGTATGACATATTTCAACAATGAACTCTTCTGTACCTTCTCTCTTTATAATGGTGGGAAAAGAATTGTAGGTGTCAAATTGTAATTGGTGTCCTATAATTTTTCTATAGGAGGGCCTCCTATACTACCGACGTGTCCCATATCATGGGGGTAGCGGTGGAGTGTATCATGTATCAAAACAGTTAAGGAGATACAATGATATAAATAAATGAGGAGAGAGAAAAGAAATAGACAAACGAGAACAAGAAAAGGTGATGGAAAGGTAATTGGACTTTTGACTTGCTTTCTTTTCCAAATTTCATGTACATTTATGAATTGTTTATTTTTGTATATTGTTTTGATGTTTGTTTACATGTGTATAATCTTCATTGATATGTATTATCTTGTACAGTTTCATTTATTTGCTTTGTATATATTTGTATTGCATGTTGTGTTTCTATATCAGATTATTCTACTTATCATTCATAATTGTAGGTGGGTTTTTCTTATTATGTGTTGTTCGTTTTTAAGGTAAATATGTATTGCGTGATTTTAGTGTGCATAAATTATGAATGAGAGTCGTTTTCTCTCTTTGTTTTTCTCTATGCATAAATTACGAATGAGAGTCATTTGATATCTTCGCTTTTCTCTCTTCCCTCTTCCACATAAGAATTTATAAATAACCATTAAATGTTTATAAAATGTCCTTTAAATGTATAAAAAATGAATTGTAATACATTCAAAAATTAGAACAAAGAAATATTATTAAAAAAAAAATTCCTTCGCAATAAAAATTATGCTGTATTATATATTGTGTGTTAGTGTTTTCCTCCGCTAAATAGAGTTATACTTCTCTCCAACTCCAGCAATAACTACATTGTCGTTCTCGAGTCACCCGTCTGTTGGACTTTCATGCCTGTTCAGTGTTGGCTCTGATAGTGCGTGAATCATCTTACTTAAAAACCTCTTCCCCCCCATTTCCGACACTCCAAGCCCGCCACACAGGCAGAGTCTGAACAATAGAGTAGCGACGTTCCGTGGTGAGCTTCTACCGGTGGCCTCCGTCTTCGTCGAGTTTCTACCCGAGGAAAACAAGGTAACAAAATCCTCTCACAGTGTCATACTCTTCTTCTTCATCATTTTCCTCTTCTTATTCATCATCGTATTCTATTCTCTTCTTCCTCTTATACACCTCCTCCTCGTCTTCTACCTCTTCTACTGCCGTTCTTCTTCACTCCCATTCCCCCTGCTAGTTTCTTCTCTTCTTCCTCGTCACTGTACTTCGTTTCTCCAAAACTATCTTCCTCGTCCTCTTCCATCCATTCGTCTTTCACCTTCTACCGCCACCCTTCTCCAGACCTCTTATTGAATTCTTTTCAGTCCTCAATTCTCCTCGTCTTCTATTAAGTCCTCTTCTTCTTCATTCTCTCCCTCCTCTTAGTCTTCCTCGTGTTAGTGACCATTGAGAACGCACGCACCCCCCCCCCCCCCCCCCCCCCCCCCGGTTTGCTAACATTCTTTATCACTCAGTTATCCTCTCTGTCCTATTCACCTCCTCGTCTCCTACCTATCAACATACCTTGTTGATTTAATTATTGTACTACTGGTTTACTCAGTATATTTAGTCACTGATTGCTGTACATATACAGCGAATTTCCTCATTCCTTGAATGGTTGTCTTTGTTTAAGGATTCACTGTATATTAGAGTTTCATTGGTATACTATATCATTTGCCATTAGTAATATCCTACGAATTGCTTGAGACATCTTAAATGAAGTTTTACTTTATTCTACCCTTACTATTTGGTTCAACCCACATTTTAATAAGATTAAAAGGTCGGAATTTTTAAAAATAGTCATTCCATTACATTTTTTTGTATGACTAGTTTATCATTTTCTGTTTTACATTTTTGGTACATGTAAAAATAACTGTATGTGGCCTGCATTGCGCACATATCTAAACAGTATCCTCTCTGCCCCTACACCGTCACCTAGACTAACTCTTTGTTGAACAATTGATTTGTATAGGTGCATCTATCTCTGCACAAACACACCCAATATCCAATTGTTAGTTTGAAAAATAGGCTTGTAATACCCGTCAGTACCCACTTATCACTACTTAGACATAAGATTTAGTGTGAATTGAGCACAGAATGCTTTCAAAACATTTGAAGGCCTTTCTCCCATTCTAAATATACTCATTCAGTCATTTGTCTTTTTTAACTTCAGAACCGTAAAAGATCTTGTAATGGTTAGTATAGCATAGTTTTACTTATTAGAATTCAAGCACACTAGTACTAGATAAAGAGCCTGCCTACATGACCAGCATACAATAATGCCTGCATGGTTCTACCATTCATATAGAAGAGAGAGGCTTTGTGTTTGACATATATTGTGGTGAAAGAAAAACCAAGTATGTATCTAAATCAAACAAAATCCAATTAGGCTGCGTTTGTTACGTGGTGAATCATGGTGATAGGGAATGATGGTGAAACAAAAATGTTGTTTGTTTGCCATGGTGATAGGGAATCGTGGTGAATCCGTGGTGAATTTTAATCTATTTTTGTCCCCATGAAAAATCATGGTGAATTGTGGTGAATCATAGTCAAAGAAGTTTCTTTCAAGACTCCACTACTTATTTAGACAAATGTGCAAAAAAAGTTCTAATAAATATGATTCTTACTTGTGTAGGGTATTTTTTATAAAAAAAATCCCCTTCCCCATCACTATAACCATGTAACAAACAACATTTTTTAAGTTTTCACCATCACCATCCATATCACCATGCACATGTTACCAAACAACACATTTTAATAATTTCTCTATCACCATCACCATTCCTATCACCATCACCGTCCCTGTCACCATCACCATCAATTTTATCACCATGTACCAAACACAACATTAATGATTCAGATGTTGAATATTTATATTTCCAGAAACACTTACCTGATAAAACATGTGGGATAATGGTGTTGGCTGTCATGCTGTATGTGGTTTTCATAGTAAAAAATAGCACGTGTAACAAAGTTACATATTACGTATTATTACAAGAAAAACAAATGATTTAGATATAACCTAAAATGATTAATCATATCTTTTAGACCAAAATTGCAATTGGTAAATCAGCTTATTGTCTTGTCTTGCACTTTCTGAAGATTGAAAAAACTTGCACTAATAGACCAAGTCTCCAAAAAATATCTAAAATCAAACTATCTATTATAAAATTGACCAAAAACAGAAAAACAGAATCCCTGACTGATCAGAATTAGATTAAAAGAAACCACTTACTCCCGTTATCATCCTAAAAAGTCAAGCAACAGTTAATCAGTTCGAGAAAGGACAAGCAGAAACAAATGATTGACTGGACTAATCTACGATGCATACTCTTGCTAATTCCCAAATACGCTGAGTAATTGTTGACTATTAATTGTCGATAGCACTATAGTCACAAGTATATCTATTGCCCTTGCTACCCTCAGATTTATTTACTTGTACTTGTTGAAATAGAAAGACACCACAATTCTAAGGCTGGACGCCTTGACGTTGTGGTGTGTCTAGACACACCTTGGTGCACCTCGCCTTGGCATCCTGGCAGGCGCCTTTAGTGTTTTCATTCTTTCATTTTATTCGCCTATATATATCTTATATATATTTCATGAGCATTCACCCTATATACACGTCTCATGTTTACATATATATGTTATATGCACGAATTTATAGCTATATACATATATTGGATGGTAAATATACATATATCGGATGGTAAATATACATATATCGGATGGTTAAATCCAAAAGTATGCAATAAACCATTTATATAAATTATAACATAACCAAATTATATTTTGATTGCTAATATCAACACTTTGAGTTCCTATAATTGCAAAGAGGGGCTCCAAGCATAGTGACAAGTTCGGGATTCGACAATTTTTGGACTGGCTGGAAAAATCAAATTTTGATAAAAAAATAATTTTCGGTCAATTTTCCGGAAATGATCTTACAATAAGTTGGCTATATATAGAAAGTATATACACATATATACCAGATGTGCAACTATCAATGTCACTGACATACAATTTTATTGAGTGAAAAATGTATGAAATAAGTAAATAAAAGGTATATATCAATTTGTGAGAAAATGTCATACAACATTATTGATTAATGAAACATTGACATATGTGACAATGGTAATGACAAACAAGAGGCAAATAAGAATTTTTTTTTAAGAGGATTGCCACTTTGAGTGAATAAAGACGAGCATGCAAACACAACATCAGAGAAGAAGGGGAGGGAAAGGGAAAAAGATGAAGCACGATGGATTGTTGGAAGAATGGAATATGGAGGTTTAGTGAAATTTGAGAGTTTTTTGTATGTATTTTTTTCTAAAAAAATATGCCTATGCATCTCGGGGGTTCAGGAATCAACTCCTCCCACGATGTTTGCCAATATGCCTATGTTTCCTCTCGTCTCCACATGTACGAACTCCAAGACCATATTCTGCGAGAGGTTGTCTCTATACTTGTAGGAATCTCGTTTACTGCTGCACATTAGGTCATATGCAAAATTTTGATGTCTTTTTGCTGGTCCAAGTTGTTACGTACGTCTTCTGCAACTCCAAAGACCTAGTCTATTTTGGTAGACGCTTACTACCGAACAATCATCCAACAACTCACTGCAAGTGGCCTATCCTAGCGTCAACAAGCTAATCTTACTTCTCTACAAGCTGACCACACACAAGAATTCCTTCTTACAGTTCTTCTCATTGATGGCTTGGACTTGTCTATGTCACCCATTTAGTATTGATATCGGCTCGTGATCCCTTTATATCCCGGTAATGAACATTGCCCATTGCGTAATATTGCAAACTTGATACTTTCGGTGATCATGATGTGCATTGCTGCACACGACCTGGTTATAAGTTTCGACATGCGTTCGTGATGCTCTATGTAGCCTTGTCTCCGCGCTGGGTTAAAGGTCATGAAAGAAGCACCAGTAGCCTTCCTTGGCACTCGGTATGATGGTCTTCACTCCCAATTACCTACCATTATTTGATTGGACAGATGGTAGACACACATGTGTTGACCTCATTGGAGTAATCCCCTTGACAGGCGTCCTATGAAATGGCATTAAAGTTGGTCAGGCAACATCTGACGCTGTATTGAGAAAAATTCATAAGGAGTAGCTTGTTAGGCAAATCATCATCATTTCTGACCTTTCGCTTATGATACCTTTGGGGTTCTTGTTGATGATGCCATTCCTCTACTTCGACGCATTCAACATATAGCGGATAGGAATCTTATGTTGTCTTTTTCTACATGTAACAATTTTGTATTTAGATCTATCAGTTTCGCCATCCAGGAATGCTTGACAACCCAATTTATTGCCCTTGCTTCTATGAAGACATTTCTTGTAAAAAAATTGTATCTTTTTATATATATCAACGCGTAAGTGGAATTTTTAGAGTAAAAAAGAACAATGACTTATAAGAGAAAAAACTGTGAAAAACGTGGTCATAAAAATCATATAAATCACGAAAAAATGAGAAAATACATGAGTAGTGGACGATGAACATACTAATCGTATTGAACATGTATGACCCTATTGGTTCACAAAAAATTTCAATTTTTTCGTAAAACTTCTGAAACTTCTATTATTGAGGATATTAAATAGGTGCTACTATATTTTATATAGCAATTGCAATCCTTATAGGGATGCCAATCTTGATATAAATTGTGAGTGATTATTCTAAATTTCAGATCATTTTGCTCTTACAAGGCTATATATTTACATATGTAAGTTTATATAAAATATGGGTATTTGGGGTTCATATGACATATAAGAGTGGATCTGATACAACTATTTTGATCTATTAAATTGCAATAAAAATGTGGCAAGTTCCTCAAAAAAAAATATTGAATTTGAGTTGTGGGCTAAAGGAAATATGAAAATGGACATGAAAGCTAATAAATTGCTAATAATAATGGTATTTGGATACCTAACACACAAAATACTATTATGACCCAAAAAATAAAAATCAATAACCACTAATAGGATTAGGGGCCCAAACAAATGCATAATGCATTACATAAGTTGCAACATGTGTCAGGGTGCACCCCTCCGTAGAGCACTTGAAGCCTAGGTGACCTTATGCATTTTTGTGTGTCTAGGCATGCACTGACCAATTCACATAGGCTTCCACGTTTTTTTGAAATTGTTTGTGTGCCTCCTTTACATGTACAGTTGTAGTTGTGAGCAATTCTTTGTTAGTTTTTTACTCATGCATCAATCATGAATTTCTCGCTCGGTGCATCCGTCTATTTATGTGGACTCCATTTACTAGCATCATGGAGAAATTTTATTGACTAGACCCCTATTTAATACCTTTTATGTCTAAGAACCCTGTTTTGATGTTTGGATTACACAATATTTTTTACTTCAACATGTGTTGCTTTCATCCATTTTATTACAAGTCATCCGTGTATTTAAATATCCCAATGACAAACTTGATATTCCTACCTAGTTCTTTTAGTGTTTAGTGGGTGTACTTTAGTCTCTCCCTTGTCATACTTATTTTGGGCTCCCGAAGAAGATCATCTTTTGGCAGTCCAATTGATGTAGGATGTAAATACGCTACTCCTTATATAGACATTGTTTTTCTATTTTTTCTGACTTTGTTAAGCCTTATGGTTTAGTCTCACATTGGCTACCACTTATATAGATACATCTATAAAGTTTTTGATAGTATCAATGTGTACCTCTTCCTGATACATATTGTGCATGGAACGTAATCCATATATTTCTAAACAACTAGAAGAATTTTTGTTGACTTGGTAGTCTCTAACTTGACCTGACCCAAATCTGTGAATTTCATTGTTATACAACTTACAATTAGTTAACATTTATCTTGGGATTCAATATCTTTTCCCCCATATCTTTCTTGCCTCATTTTCTTGAACCTCAAGGTTATTGAGCGCATCTAGCCTATTGCAATTGCAAAGCTAATTGTTTGTAGCCTAATTTTTTAGCAGATGGATAGAGATAAGCTTATGAAGATGGCTACTTCTGTACGTACTGGCGGGAAAGGAAGCATGCGCAGGTTATCACTGCAATTTTCTCAATTTGTCTGATTGAGTTCTTACTTGCTTTTTTTTTTGAAATTTGAACACAATGAAGTGTTTATCTTGGTCATATTTGTATATAAATAAAGTTTGCAACATTATGAATGTGTATTACCTTT
Organism: Alisma plantago-aquatica; assembly: GCA_963693085.1. Lineage (NCBI taxonomy): Eukaryota > Viridiplantae > Streptophyta > Magnoliopsida > Alismatales > Alismataceae > Alisma > Alisma plantago-aquatica. The sequence goes on from OY856412.1 coordinate 982,591,553, forward strand.
TCTCTAATGATGAAAAAGTATCTTCTGAAAATTTGGTCAAATAGAAAAATAATCTTTATCTAGAAATTATGTGTATGAAATTACTTGTATGATGAATTACTTGTATGAAAAACAACATCACTTAACAATCTTAATAAAAAATATAAACGCAAGATAAAATATGCTTATTAAAGTGCAGATTAATATTGAATCTACACGTAGCACTGGTTGTAGAGTAGCACATTTTGGACTAGTCTACTTTCCGAGAGAGCCATCCATGACTTCTGGATATAGGGCTGTGTTTGATAGAGTAGAAAATTTCCAAAGAACATGATATTTTATAATGCTAGCAAAATTTGTAAGAAGTGCTAGTGCTTCTTTTCTGTAAACATGGTAAATGATAGCATAAGGCTATGTCATTACACTTGCTTAGTACTTAAGCTACATTTGGCAAAGCGTTCGAGCAGCGGTGGGAAGCGATGGGCAATCACAGGCAACAGGTCAATCACCACCAACCGTGTTGCCCGACAGATGACAACCCACCTCTCTCCTTTTTAGATTATTTTCTCTTATCGGCAACAATCGACAAACTCTACTAAATGCACATTGCTCATCGTGAGAAAGTGTTGTGATGAGCCACAAGTGATGGGTCATCGGTGATGAATTCCACCGCATTCCTAAATGTTGCATTAGATTACAATAGCATTTCTGTGCTTCTTATGAACTTAGATCAAGTGCCCCAAGGGGGTGTGCGTCGACCGCCACATTTATTTCATGCATGGTGTGCTCGTTGCCCCCATGCTTATTAATTGTGACGCCCCGCGCCACACAAAGTGAGATTACTCAAAACTAAACGTGGACAACAACACTAAGCCAGTAGATTATCAGAAAATACAAGAAATTAAAACCGATTTCATAGAAGCACCACAAGCTGAAAACTTTCACATATAAGTCCACAACAGAACACCTGGATCACATATTACATATCATAAGGTATTTACATCATTGTTTTCAACCTTCCTGTCATCAACCTTTACATGGGACACCTGTTCAATATATACATACATGTACAATGTACAACAAAAGGCACACAAGCCCAAAAACCTCATATTAGTGACATCTCTGCAAAACATGTCGAAACCACCCCCAAGACCTGAGTGTACAGGGACGACTCTAGAACTCTAACACCGAAAGACCAACAAGGCATCCGACCTTATCAACTGTTGCTCTTGCTGCTCTTCTTCTGCTGTACGATCTTCACCTCGTCGTGTACGACCACCTAAAAGATGTGGAAACCCACAGGGTGAGACCAAACGTCCCAACGAAAGATATAACTCTCCACTAACGTCTATTAAAGCGTAGATAACTAAGCAGGTAGATAAAATACTAAGTAAGATGAGCAGATTCAACTAAATGATATGTATCCAACAGGTAAAGCAGGTTAAGAAATACAAAGCATATTCATTGAGCAGTAAAACAATTAACATTCTAAAAAAAGAATATGAAAAACATGTATATTTACTATTAATCAATCCATATAAAAGCAAGGCAAGACTTCAACCAATGTTCTTCACATTTTGTCCTTAAGCAGACATCCTACACGACTATATTACATTTATGCCCTAAGGAGATGAGGTATACCACTCATACTCCAACTGACTACTACTAAGTCGAAATCAATGTCATACAAGGTCTATGGAAGAGCTGGATTCCACGACCTCTCCACACCTCCCGGTCAGCACAAGAGAACACTGCAGAGACATATCAAGTCTAACTGCAAACATCTTAGCCTGCCTTGGTAGATAGCCACAACGCTAGTGAAACTGAGCTACGACCCGTAGTCGCACTCCTGTCTGGGTATGACCCGCATCCAATCCTGTGAAAGTATGTACTGAGACACACCATTGAGCTACGACCCGCAGTCGCACTCCTGCCAGGGTGCACAGTCAATCCTATGAATGCATATACTCAACCGTATATGACTCTGAGCTTCCACTAAGGGAGAACTCATTTCACCATCAAACACTAAAAATTGACATTGTAATGGATCTATGGCATAGGGCAACCACATGATTAAGGTTCCACTTGATTAATTATGCCAATTCAGTGTCTTTTAGTATCAATCAAGCTATAACATATAAATTTATAACAAATTCTACAAGATTGAGGGCATAGTACAAATCCATGAAATATAAAACATATAAGGTGTGAACTTATCACATCATCACATAGCACCGTAGTACTGCCATTCACAAGGCCATCACCACTGTCACACAACCACACAAGGTTATTACCAATGTTACATCATTATGGGATATCAATCCCTCAATCACATTTCTAGAGGATATCACCTCAAATCATGCACTTAAGCACCTGCCAGGTCATCGGACCCAATTACATGATCCCTTTATATACCACATCACATTATGCTTCAACATTGCTCATAATCATCATCCTATATAATATAGGATTCACCATAACATTCACCTGGTTATGTCGTTCAAGTTCATACCACCTGCATGGTTAGATGCATATAAGTAGGGGAGATAAAACATACAATTACATGCTACTCATTCATGCACGTTCAACAAGCATAACGCATTACCCTAGGGTTAGGGTTAGGATTCATACATAGGGTCGATTAGGGTTTACATAAAGAGTATAGCACCAAACCCTAATTAGACTATCTCCCACATTCTTGGAACAGATTAAGGTTAAGACATCATTAGTTGAACATGATTAGGTTACTATGTCAACAATACTAGGTATTAATATCATAGGCATGGGTATGTGTATCATATCATGGCATCACACATGTGTCTCGGCCACACACCATTCAGGTGTCGCGACCTCAAGCAATCAAGGCGTCGTGACTACCACACACTCAATTTCATGACCAGAAACAAACATGGTGTCACGATCGCAACACCCACCAGTCTCAAACAAAAACACAACTGGTCAGGACCCAAAAACTCAAGAAGACAGGTTACGATCGAGACCAAGGTAAAAAGGCACATTTATCAACCCCTGAACGAAACGTCTCGACCAAAAGAAAGCAGCAACGTCGCGAACCCAACAACCACATGCCTCACCCACGTCAAAGAGCAGTGTCGCGACCAGGGGCAGCGTTGCGACCACCAGTGCACCTAAGTGTCGCGACCAGGACACAAAGCAAAGCGTCACAACCAGCAGGACACCAAACATCTCGATCAGGAACAAGACATAGGTGTCTTGATTCCCAAACAACAACAAAACACAACTGTCTCGACCTCAAACACAAGGACACACGTCTGTCTCGGTTGAAACAAGATCAAGCAACAAGAAACCAAACATTGCCAAGATCAAAGTTCTTGGATCTAAGATCACCAAACCCTAAAACAAGTTACATGGAGATTATCTAGCAAAACCACTTCGGAGAGAGGATATCAGGCCTCAACATATGAGAGAGAACATCCAAAACTCCAAGGAAGAACATGGAAATCGAAACTTGATCATGGTGATAAAACCAAAGCTCAAAATGCATGCGAAACCATCCTCTCAAAATCACCACGAAAACGTGCACATAGAGATTAGGGTTTAGGAAGGAGAGTTATCTTCATGAGAAAACTACAAGATCATAAACCCTAAGTTACAAGATAATCATCTATCATCTTAACCCCATCTTTTAAATATGAAATGAAAACATGCAAGCATGGATATAAGGTGCTAGTAATAGAAGAGGGTAGAGTGTTATATAACCCGCCTTAAGGAAGATCACTCCAAGGATCACAAGCTCCAAGCACACGAACACTAAAGATGTTGAAGCTTCACCAAAGGCTTCACTTTTCGACTACAAGATCACCTCAAGAAGAAGAAGACACCAAGGTTAAAGACAACCCAAGATAAGAGAGCAAAGATCCCTAGGCGGGAGAAGGGAGAAAGAGAGAAGGAAACTTCCTCACACTTGGGTCCACCTTGTCAAAACATGTCCTATGACCCTTGTGATGAGGGGTTCACTTCTCAAGAACGACCACCATGGAGGATCCATGGTCTAGGGCCGAGAAAGAAGGAGAAGATGGGGTAGGAGATCAAAGGAAACACTATCAAGGAAAGGCATATACTTACCAAGGTAGGAGATGACCAAGGATTACCACAAGCACCACATGCAAGGGAAGTCTAGCCACTAAGAGCTCCAAAAACAGATCTTCTTGCTCCTCAAGGCTCCTAGGACGACCAAGTAAGGAGGGAGGAAGAGGATGGCCAAAAAGGATCACTTGCATGGAGAGAAAAAGGGTTCATATAGCAAAGGAGGAGGGAAGTAGGGTGAGAGATGAGGTATCAACAAGATATGACTCCAAAGGGACACTTGTCCACCCAAGAAACATACATACAACCACCTTAGCCATACATGCACGAGGTGATGATACACTCTATGTTGGGTCTCGACCACCTAGGTCACCCAACATGGTCGCAGTCGCGACCCACCGGGGAACACCATCCATGGTTGCGACAAGGCACCAAATATCAAGTGGTCGAGACAAAAGATCACCACACACACCCTTAGGTCGAAACATTCTACACAAAGGCAACTGTCTCGAACCAAGACCATCTTGGTCGGGACCACCACACCTAGAGAAGGTCTCTCGACCGCGACACCCACAAAACATGCCCTAGGTCACGACCTAGATCAAGACAATCCACAAGGTACACATAGGTCGAGACACACCAAACCTAAGATAACCCTAATCACCACTAAGGGTGCCACCACTCAACAAGGCTCAAACAAGGTGCCCCCTTCTTTCTCTCTCCTCTAGACGATGTCAAGAAAGAGAAGGAACATCCTAGAGGTGATAAATTGCACATTCACCCCTACTTTGGGTAATTTGCTAATTTGCACCAAAACTAGCACTCAAGGCACAAACATCATCCAAACAAGCTCAAACCAGAGACTTAAGCTCTCCATAAGGTCTAAAAGCATCTCAAAGGATTAGAGCAAGGTTCCAAGCACTTAATCAAGGCAAAACAAACAGGGTTAACCCAAAACCCATGTTGGGGGTCTTACATTAATTGTTTTGAATAATATCGTCCATGCCATGTAGTATATACAACTATTGCCTGGTAGGTATTAATACACTAAGTCCATCATTTGATTTACCTTGGTCTATGATTTAATTCAATTTTATTTTGAGAACTTTAACTGCAATATGAAATAGTATAATAGTTACATTATAACCATTCATGCATCATAGGAGCTTGAAATACTAATATATGCATTAAGCTTTTGAATAGTGAAATAACATGAAGCATCAAAACTTGGCTGCCTATTAATGGGGGTATAATTGTAATATAATATATTACTACTTATATTTGATGTCTTATTGCCAGTTATAGGATCCTAAATACCCATATTAACCTTTATAGTATCTTAATATTATGTATACTGACTACATTAACCATTTAAATTCAATCGTGTTTTTCTTGTATTGGTCAGTGCCAAACTCAATATATACGACTTTGAAAAGTATTTCATTGCTACATGTGATATATAGTTTGGATACATAAGACATTTTGTAGATATGTAAATGCAATAATAAGCTTTCAATATGCGGCTGGATCATGAGATATTAACAACGAAGAGCTATTTAAAAGGGTTACCTGTTCTCACGATCATATTGTTGGTGATAGGATCCTCTTGCATACACAAAATACATCATTCATATATGCATATATACATATACGAGGAATTAGACCAAATTTAAAAAAAATATTTTAGACGTCCAACCCTAACACCTTCACTTGCTTCCTTAACACTTCTTCACATTCATCTTCAGATTCAATTTTCAATTGTGAAAAACAATTTTTTAGAACTATCTTTACTCAACCTAGAATATAATCTTGAGGATAGCATGGTTCAATTCTCTCTGCCAAGTCAAAATTATTTTAGGTAAGGAGTTTTATCAAATTTTCTATCTACTCACCTATGAAGCACGAATATGGGTACGGCCGTACGGGTATACCATATACATCAATTTTCGAAAATATAGGATCAATTTATTAAAAAGCGGGAAGCGGGAGGCATGTGGACCACACCTTCTAACCGATTAAGCGGCAGGCGGACGATTAAGCGGGTGATTTTTGAAAAAGTGGGTGCCTAAATTCTTATACATTTTTATACAAATTACACATATGTGTATATAAAAATTATATTTCTAAGGAACTTTTATACATATATAATCAGCAAATAAGTAATTAACTAAGTATTAATCAATACTTTACTACTAAATCTTTTTAATCACTAAAATCAGCAAGCAGATCTGTTATTGTAAATAACAAACTATGAAATATTGATTTAATACTTTACTACGAAATAAGTAATCAATATTGCACCCAAAAAATAATGCTAACCAGTAGTACCAATCAGTAATCACTGAAAGCAGCAAGGAAATTAGTAAAACTAATCATGCATTAGAAGTATAATAGAGCAATATGATATTTACTTAGATACATTTCAGAAGTACCCTATTATTACAACTTACACACAAAGTATGCATTCTAAATTAGAACTAGGTATATCATAGAACATTTAATGCATTCAAGTTTCATATATTATAGTCAACACTACTGGGGCCATATAATTAGTTAATGTTACATGCTTCCAGTAGATTTACGAAAAAGCAGGAAAAAAGTAGGAAGAATTACTAAAAGGCGGGCAAAAAGCGGGAAAAAAGCAGGAACAAGTGGGTGATTTTTTTCAAACAGATTAATGGACGCTTATGGGCTAAATTAAGCGATTGAGGGTGTTGGCCGATTAAGCGACCGCTTAAAGTGGTCGCCTGGGCTCTTTTTTAATACAGTGTATAGGATACATGTACGACGTAGATACAACAATTTTTAAATGTTTATTTCCAATATCATTCACATAAACATAAAGAAAAGTGATCAAAGGGTTTACTAAAAGTCAAATTGAGTTTATATGTATATCATATCATTTATTAGTACTCAAATTGTTCAAGAATTAGATTTTTGTTTGAAATTACGTTAAAAAACCATACTGTAGTGCACATTTACAACTAAAAGTGGACTTTATATTAAAAAAATCACTAGACATATTTCAGAATCTATATATATGTATGCAAACATCAAGAGAGTAAAAAAAGTTGATAAACATGTATTTACTGAAGCTTTGATGGGAAGAAGATTGCGGAAGCTTGAAGAAGACCAAACATGACTTTGACGAAGAGTGAGCAACATCCACAACGGGGGAAGAAACATAATGGCTGTTTCTTTGATGACAAAGCAGGAGACAACTAAAGATTGTGCTAAAGGAGATGATGGAGAAGACAATGCAATAGGAGACAACCCTATAGGAGACAAAGGACTAGGCGCTTACGTCCCTGCGGGGAGTCTACCATGACGGTGATAGCCAATTGAGGGCGGAGAACTCCTTTTGCTCTCACACTCTACGTCCTAAGCCTAGGCTCTGATGCCATGTTGACTGAAAACAATAAATGATATATTCACTCTGTGTTTGATACAAGAGAGACCCTCTCCTATATATAGGAGCGGGGACACAAACCCTAGATCTGATTGACCGATTGACTTAGTTGAGTCTAACTTATATGGCCTTATAAACACATGCCTATGTTACATGACTGAATATCTCCTTTTTAATTCTACGATATATGTTATACAAGTTGTAATTTGTAATTTTGTATCTTGCAACTGTAGTTTATGTTCTAAGTTTGATTTGAAGTTTGTAATAATCTAACAAACTTGACAGTTCTGTTCATTTGTGCACTCACTCATCAAGACATGGGTTCCAACTAGACCTCTGAACATATAAATTTATTATATGATTTAATCATTGTGTTTGCAATACTTCATAATTTGAATCCTTCATTTTATTATTAAATTGTTATTGAAATAAGGGTTGAAATAGTTCAACTTTCACTACAAAGTTGGGAAACCTTCCCACATATCCAATATGAAATATTATTGCATATGTAAGTGCATCTTGGTGTTTAGACCGTCCTAGTAAATTTTCATGATTTAATTAACTCATTTTTGCATTAAAAAAATCACACATCAAAATTCTGGTCAATTTTTGTTGCTGGTCCATCAAGTACGACGTCGAAATTGGACATTTAGTTCTATATGTAAAATGACCATAATGTTGATGTCTCTATTACAATAAAACGATTCAAGATCGGACTCTGGAAACAACCCTGATTATCCTACCCATCGCACATTTTGGGGTTTGTGCGGTTATTGGTGCAGCAAGGATGTCACCTCCCTACTATTTGTTCCAAATGCCACAATAATTTGGAATCAAAATTAGAGCTGAGTAAATACCAAATAATTAAATCATCAGTCAATATTCTAATGAAATCCCATCAACAACTAAACATGTAATAGAGAAAGTAATTCTACAAAATTGGATTACTTCTATGGTCTTAATCTGGATAAACTAAAATGAAATATTATCAATAAGTTGGAAACTGAATGAAAATGATAATTTTCTCCACTCAATTATGAGAATGACTTACACTTTATTGTGCTAGTGAATACTAAATGGCATTCATTGGAGATCACGCCAAAACAAACTGGACCACAAATTCAGTATTTGTGGATCATAAGCGTTCTGTGTTTTTGGTAAGGATATATGACATATTATCAAGAATCATGGATTTTACGTTTTTTCTTAATTTAAGGATTCTCTGTTAGTTTCTCTGCACGTTGTTCTGATCACAGTCATCTATTAATTTTTGACTAGGAAGAAGAAGACAGTGCACAAGGCAATTTGTGCAAATGGTCGTAAAATCCATGATACTCTGAAAAGTATTGGAGCGAAGCGCATCGAGTCTGTCGAAGAAGTTCACATTTTTAAAGATGATGTAGTGCTTCATTTTATAAGGCCCACAGGTAACCAAAATCAGAAGATGTCCTGATGCTTTTTGTTGCCATGGTGACAATAATGTTACATTTTTTGTGTTTCAGTTAAAGTATGTGGTCATGCCAACACATGGGCTGTTAATGGAAAACCACAGACAAAAAGTAAGATTTCAATATTGTCCATGGTTAATGATACTATTGAGGCATTGAAGATATGCTTGACTAACCTTAAGTAGATGTATTTCGAGTTTAATTGTATATAGGAGATATGAACTGTTATTATTTGAATTTTCTTCATGTGGATATATCTCATTACTTGGTGTGTTAACTGTTGCACATATGTAGTTCATATATGGAGCCTTCACTGTTATCCATCATCCAACATAACCATTTAATCTTCCTTCTACAGGATTTAAGGACATTCTCCCAGGCATTCTGGACCAGCTTGGTATGTTGCCATTTCACTGCATGCATGCCATTTTGTATTTATTTTAATTTTCTAAGAGAAGCTAGTTATTGCGGTTTAAGTTTTTGAAGCATACTTTGTGTGTGCTTGAGCCTTGAGGTGTATTTTTTATTTACTTTATTATTTTTGAACCTTGGTGAAATGGTTTGTTTTCTTCACCCTTGCCCCATTTTCACTCTTCTCACATCTATCTCTATCAATCGTTGTCTTGTTTTCCTCATGGATAGAAATTTCGTTGAATTATCTAAGTTATGGGAAATAAACTTGATTTCTACATTACCTAATTGCATGGTATTAAAAAACCCTGTCTTGGGGCTTAGAGGCTTATGCCTTGAGGCTTTAGAGGCTTACGCCTCGAGGCGAGGCTATACCATTTGTGCCTCGTGGCTTACGCCTTGAAATGTCTGATGAGGCGCAAGCCTCAATGATGGATGATTGTCTCTTATGTTAATTAACCATCACATTTTTTGCATAAGAGACAATTATATACAATTCGTTGCTATCTCTTTATTTGCATTGATACCTTATTTCTTGCTGTAGATTTATTTTATTATTTGGTGATCTTGTTATTAACATTGCTCTTAATCCATCCTTCTTGTCAACTTAGGTAAAAATTTTCTATTATGTTTTACTTTTCATCTTCATACACATTTACATTATAACTACACACATTTGTAGATATATACATATATATACACAATAATACATACATGTACCTCCTTGTTAGCACACACACACACACACACACACACACACACACACACATATATATATATATATATTTATTTATTTATTTATGAAAATCTCGTACATATTTGAGGCTTACGCCTCACCTCGTTGAGAGAAAAATGATTCATTACGCCTTGTGCACTTTACAAACTTGCCTAATCGTAACACGTGCCCCTAGGCCGGCTGTGAAATTTCCACATTTCCAATCCTATTTATGCAACATGATGATATGCTTGTCATTTTTTGTGAAACTTTGCAAATCTTGATGAGTTTAGTATATAAATGGGTAACGATAGTGCTAATAGTTGATGCAATAAAAAAAAATATGAACTTTACAAGTGATCATGGAAACGAAAACAAATATGGAAACAATAATTACTCACACACACGTTTTATGTTACTTAATTGTTTAATAATTTTTAGAGATAGACAACTTCTCTTAAAATTGTACAATAGTAGTAATTGTAGCTTTCAATTGCTAGACCTTCACATGCTAAGCATACTTATATCATGGGTTAACGTATATCTGAAATTTGTGACAAGAGTTACATTTCGTTTCTCTGTGTTCAATTTTTTTTCTTATTATTAAGGTCAGATAAAAATAGGTTATAAGTTGTATATTTCTACAGTTCTACTTAAATTCAGCAAGTCAGTGCCTACTCTAAGGGGGTTAGAAACTTTAAGTGTTATTACTTATGCTGTCATATTCGTCATGCCTTCAATCTCTTAAAGCCTCACCTATTTTCTGTGTTATATGCAAGTTAAAACTTGAATATGCCTATTTATATATGAAGTTACACATACCGAATTTCTTGTAATAATTTCTCTACTTACACCCAAAGGGTAAATAAATGATATGTTAAAATTTCCATTTCTGAGCGCCACTGAAATGATGTTAAATTCACTCATTTTATCAATGTTTTGGCTCCATTTTCACCTCTTTCCTTTGACTCTCTTTATCTCAAATAAATAATGGCCAGTTTTGAAATATAGATAAATTTGCCTTGATACGAAAATACCAGCCCAAATTATCAAGATTGATACTTTAATCTTGTACTTTTTTATTGTAAAGTAGGACTTAGATCGGGCTTTTTCTCTTTCAATCCCGATTCCACTTAACTGTCAGCTGATCAATGCCCATGAACGCGTGCTGGGACACTGATGTCATCCATTGATGCACTGCCGGGAACACCTAATCTCACGTACATGTGTTGGACTTATAGTGCCCTCACCTATATATCCACACCCTCTTAGCACCCCACGGTTGCTACTCATACTTTTGGTAGGCAGGAAGTGTAATTGGAAAACGGAGGGCTGGGAAAAATAGGAGAGGGTAGTTCTGTGCCCACTACTGCCACCCCAATCTCGGTGTACAGGCAGCAGCACACATAATTGCTTGATTTGCAATGGCTACCATAATTCTGATGGGGGAGGAAGTGGGAAGAGGAAACAGAGGGTAGGGGAAATATGGGAGATGGTAGTGCGTGGTACCACATTTGCTTGTTAAGCAGTGAAATGTGGGGAGAGAGTAGTGTGTGGTGCCATATTTGCTTGTCAAACTGTTCTATGCTAATATTTTTCTGCTGCTTGTTGGTTCTATCTCGCTCCTTGGATTCTCTTTCCCTCTTCCAATGGTCTCTGTTACTAAACAGTATACTATATGCTGGTGCTGCCAGCATTTGCAGAGGTGAGGACCAAGATAAAGAAAATGAGAGGAAAGGGGTAGAGAAAATTGGAGAAAGAGAGGTGTGGAAGTTGCAATTGAAGTTGATTCTTAAGGTGAAGAAACAAAATGATTCATTATCTTATAGTAAGAATGCGATTGCTACTCTTAAAAATTCCTTAACGTAGTACTTGGTAATTATTGAAGTTTTTGAAACTATGTGCTAGAATTGATGACCCAGGCAAGATTGGTGAGTACTATTAATAATTAACTATGTAACTAAAGTTGGAAAATTATCTGTGCTTTGTTTTGGGTGTGGTATGGTGGAAATGGGGCATTGTCAGTGTACCCAATACCTGCAAGTTGTTTTTCCATTTTATATCCAACCCTAACATGGTTTGTATTGAGGCATAAATGATTTTGATGGTGATGATTTATCTCTATCTACTCAGCAGCATCCAACTGGCCGTGATATTGGCTATTACTACCTTCCATAACCATTAAAGTTCCGCTAGATGATGTTGTTTTCAGAAGGTTGATCCTAAGGATTGGATGGGGTTCCTTGGATCTATGAAAGATTTTCCTGTCAGCTCTTATGATTTTGATGTTGATGATTTGTCTGTATGTTCTCAATGGCATCCAAACTGGCTATGATGTTGCCGGTACTACCTTAACCATTATAGTTCTGCCATATGATGCTTTCAGAAGGTTGATCTTGAGGATTGAATGGGGTCCCTTGGATCTATAGAAGATTTCCTCCTGTCAGCTGTTAAGAATATAGAGGTCATGTGAAGTGGGAAGGGGAAAAATGTTCTTAAGTTCCCTCAGAACCCTGTATAATAAATAAAAAACTGTAACTCTGCTTGAACAAGCCCCAATTTTTGTTTTTCTAATAAGACCTAAATGATCAAATACCCTAACATACATGAGGTACATATAAAGCAAACAGATGTCATATAAGAGTTACAAAAGATCTCCTAGTTGATAACTCGTCCTACAGAAGACCCCTTCTGCTGCATATGATCTTGTCCCAAGATCAATGATAGAATCTAACCATAGATCATTCAAATAAAATCTAACTATCTTACTGAATAAAGCTACAAAAGATTCCCTTATTTAAATGCCATTCATTCCAAGTTAAGCACTAAAATTTGTGCACCATATTTTCCTGAGATAGATCATTCAAATAAAACGTATCTTACTGAATAAAGCTACAAAAGATTCCTTTATTTAAATGCCATTCATTCCAAGTCAAGCCCTAAATGTTGTGCACCATATTTCCCTAAGATAGAAGCATAGGCTAATGACGCAGACCATGCCCAATTCATGAACACGAAAAGAGCAAAGCAAGCGGAAAGTCGGACCCACATATAATGTGTAATGGAATTATGGAAACTTAAAGGGGGGGGGGGAGAACCGCTCCTTGGACCAGAAGCCCACAGAGACCATGCATGAGGGGGTCAGGTAATCAACGACTAGTGCAATCCCTGGTGCCACACATCATAGTTTGATCTGAAAAATCCTGATGGTTTGATCCTAGCAATACTAAACTTGATATCTCTCAGTTAGAACCATGTTCCAGTAACCACAGCACCACACCCTTGCTGGCATATAGGTGTAATTGTTTGTAACAATACAATGTGTAGTTTAATCCTCCTCTTGTTTCATCTAATGTATGTTTTATTTCAAACAGAGTGATTTTCAAGGGAACACACCATATTGTGAACTCACTTTTGGGTTGCTTCCCTATTAACGATTTCCTTAGCTATACGTAACCCTAGCGTTAACCATAAATTTATGCAAATTTGTAGGTAATGTGGGGAATAACGACTGGTGTGGAAGCAATTCAGACCATGGTTGTGAGGTGGTTAGGCGGCGGGCATTTTTGGTTGGACACCCAAGCCGCCTAGACGTTGATGTTTTATACATTATATATATATATGTGTGTGTGTGTGTGTGTGTAAGCAATTCAGACCATGTTTGTGAGGTGGTTAGGCGGTGGGCATTTTTGGTTGGACACCCAAGCCGCCCAGGCGTTGATGTTTTATACATTATATATATATATATATATATATATATATATATATAATATTTAGAGCAGAATACATTCAAATAGTTTTTCATGATGCAATATTTTTTTTAAAAATCTAATCCGTTGATCTTCTTAAACATCTTGTGAATAGCTCATATAAAAATTTTGAGCACATTTGGACATTTATTGGTCATGTTATAAAGACCGCAAAAATTATGCAATTCAAATTAGTTTCGTGTGTCGATTTTGTTGCCCTTGATGAATGACTTACAATTATCCAAATGGACTCAAAATTTGTATGTAGCCTAGTTATTATATGACAGTGAAGATCAATGGTTTACATTTTGCAAAAAAATAGTCTTGATATGCAAACACACTTGAGTGTATTCTTGCGATCTGTGCACTCGAGTGTATTCTAGCCTGACTCTCTCTCTCTCTCTTTATATATATATATATATATATATATATATATATATATATAAATATAAAATATGTAAACTATCCTAAAATTATATTTATATAATATTATCCCTTTCACATTTGATACCTTTGGGTTATTGGCACAAGATGTTGTAGATCTTAAGAGGGTCCAAAAAAGTATGCATAGTAATGTTATGACCCCTAGGTCTATGGATGTGATTTTTCGGAGGATTGAATTTGCTATTCAAAAGGGACTGGCAGCGCAGCTTGTTGCCCGTCTCCCTTCGTAAATTTCATTCCTCCATATTTAACACTTTTAAGGCAGTAATAATGTTTGATGTAGCATAATATGCATTGGTGCTTTATTTGTCATGCATACATGGCTTACTCATTTATATATAAAAATAGAAGACATGATATCATAGTAAACCATTTTTGAGAATGTATTCAAAATTTCAATATAAAGCCTTAAAAGTCAAAGAAAGGATATTGCTGGACAAATTCCATATTACTATGCATGCTAATACGGTAATGTGCTATATAGTAATAGTAAAGTGAGTTTAAAACTCCATAATGGTACGTTATTAAGACTTCATACAAAAACAAAACGGCAGCCTTAAGCTGATAAGAAATCTAACTTTTAAGTGGGCCTTTAGGTATTAGAAAAAAAAAGAATTTCAGTGAGCCAACCCACCAATTAGGTGAACGCCCAATTCCTCTAGAGGCCTCTCAGGCGGACGCTTAGAAAGGCACAAATATTGGGCCGACCTCCTAGGATGCTTTAAAGAGATCCAATACTTGTCTGATTCTTGTAGTTCTAAATTGTTGTTAACTGTAACATGTTGGGCAGACATCATTTCTCTTATAGAGAGCACATTGATTTTTTTCCCTTCTCATGTCGCAAGCATTCTTGTTTAAAATATCTCCAAAGGAATTCAATTGATCCTGTCTTTCCTGATTATGTTTGTTCTAACATTTTTTTTTGCATATCTGTCTAGGAATTGGTAACGATGTTGTGCCTGAGCTGGTTGCTGGAGAGACATTTGAAAATGTTGCCCATGATGATGATGATGATGACGCGCCTGAGCTGAGTTCAGGAGAGACATTTGAAAGTGCTGCCGCTTAAGGCAGCTAGGCTTCCATGGGGGCATGGATTAGACTTCCTGACCAATCTTGCTTCATGCATTTCACTAACCCAAACTTTGGATTTAATGGCTTGTCGTTCATTTATATGTTTTTCTACCCCTCTTGACTTATGAGCTGATGAATGCCGAATTTTGCCTGGCTGAGATAGTCAGATCGGCATCTAAGGACATGTGAATCATTAATGCCTTCATATATATTATAGGTTTAGAATTTATAGTTATATATACTGCCATTTTGCCTTCATCCATACACCATACATTTGGAATTTTTTTTTCATTATCTGCATCTCGTTAATTTTTCACCATACATATTCAATCACATTTTCTGTCTGTAATCAAAATTCATCTGAACTATATAGAAAACAAATATTATTTATATTGAGATGGTAGGTAGACGGGAAACAACCTGCCCCGTCAATCCTTTTTAGATGACAATAAAGTGATCCGTTCGGCTTCAATGACTTCTACTGGCACAATAGTTTTACTATATAAGACCAAATGAAGGTTTGTTACACATTTAAACAGCCTTTTATATAATTGTTGAAGTTTCAAGGAGAAACCGTCCCCCCTGATTAAAACATCAATGACCTTCAAAGAATTTGCTTCTATCACCTGCTTGCTACTGCCTTATCGTGGTAGGCTGCCTTCAAAGCTCACAGCCTTGAATATAACATCTAGCTTTATATTGTTGTCTGATGTGGTTCCAGAAGCTACCAAACAATACCACCCTTTCCCTTCTTACTACTACACGGACGTCTGCCTTTGACCCTTCTACATTCCAGCGTTTGATTTTAATTCTCCAATAGGTTTTTCCCGTCCTGCCAATTTACCTTGTATTGCCTCACGTTGAATATAACCAGTAACCAACAAAGCTTTTGGTTTGGTATCGGAAAATTCAATTGCAAATATTTTTGCAATAAAGAGTCCAATGAGAGTGCAATTCCACACAATGGCCCCGCAATCGCCAACCTATGCAAGTTCGTTCCCATCACAATTTACGAAGAAGAGAGGTGACGGAAGGAAGGTGGCAGAGGAAGGAAGACAATGTCACATAGGAGGAATCGATGAGGCGTTGAACAACAGAAGGATTTGTCGGGGAAGTAGTGGTGGAAGGATGGACATAGTGGACTTGGGTACGGAGAGAGGATGAGGAGTAGTGGCCAAAATGCTATGTTGCTAGCCATGTGGGTGAAGGAAGAATCGGTGCAAGGAACAAATGAGGGAGCAAAATAGGGGAATGAGGAGGAATAGGATGAAACAAAGAAAGACGAGATGGGGGAAAGCGGATGTTGGTGCAAGGAAAAAGATGTTGGAGGAGCGGGTGGCAGGGATATCCGGAAATTGGTAGTTGTGGACATTTACGACCCGGTTGGTGTAATTTAAAGGCGACGTTTAACCATGTTAGAATACCACTCGTCTCTAGAAATTTTGGTATTTACCAACTACCCCCATTAGACAACAATATATCCTTTACAACCCCACATTGTAATAATGCATCCCCCCTCCCCCCCCCCCACACACACACACACTCACACACAAAAAAAACAAGATCCATTCATGCCATGCACTAATCCCTACATCCTTGTCCTATCTAAATCCCCATGATGAGCTATTAAATCTTTTGGAGTTGTAGTTCTAGATCCAAAGATTTTTGACGTTGTCTTGTTAATATATTGATTAGCCAGGATTGCCACTATGAATGCTTGTTTCATGCACGAAAACCTTTCAAGTATTCTTCTAGTACTCCTTTGCTACTTACTTGAGTGGAAACATCCACATGTCTTGCACCTATTTCTACAATATACCGCCCACACCTTTAATGATAAACAAAGAATAGTAAGATCTATCTGTATTATTGATAAATTAACAATACCTTGGTCCAAGCTCCTCTTGTCTTCTCCCAACCTACATGCTCTCTCATTTCCTATTTATTGTTATACAAAGGAACTCCTTCAACTTACTTTCATCTCCTTTATCACGCATGATACACACTAGATAGACTGCATTTGAATTCAATCTGTATTGTATTTGTCCCTTCCTCCAAGCTAATGAAAGTAGCCAATCATTCCAACTAGCCACCCTAATTGGAATATGTTGGAGATCTTTGAGTAAGTTCTTATTTACATATTCCACTATATAAAATAAACTGGATATGTGAGTAAACTTCTATCGGGATGAGTGTCTATATAGTTCAAAAATATTTCTTTCATTTCCCGTCTATTAAGACCATGATTAGTAAGATCTATATCAGTCTTGCACCAAAATGGCACCACTACACCATTATCATCAAATTTTGTATAGATAGACCTTCATTTTCTACAAACAATAGTGAATCATTTACAAACAACAACTGTCTGGTCACTCTAGTCCTACCCTTAACTCTAAATCATGTGATAAGGTTTGCCTATGCCTCTCTTTATGGTCATTTGAGTATAAACATCTGCTTTGATGAAATACAAAGCTGAGACATTAGACCCCTCTAAGTCGAGCCTTACCCTAGTCATTATCAGTGAAGACCAATTGCCCCTCATAAATCATGTAATGTTTGAAGAATACCATCATAAACCAAACACTATCATAGATGCATTAGACTTCCTCAGTGTACTCTATAATAGACCTTAGACACGTCGTCTTGGATGGTAGTATTCCTATGCTATGCTTGTGAAGTCAATTCATGACTCATCTCTAGTATGAAAGGAATACTTTTTGCTATATCACTTACCTCAATAAAAAGAACCTTACTTTACTATATACAATCAAATCACATTCTTGAATAAATTCATGACAAACCCTATGTGCCAAGAACATTATTTGCATTCCTCACCTCAATCAAATAATTTACTCGTATAGGCATAGTCCCTGACAAAATGCCACAATCAGTGATCATTAGATTGTAATCAACTAGAATACTTAACTCATCCTCTTATGTGTCAACATTAATTTAGGTTACTTCCCCTCATCATATGGACTTATTTGCAATAAACTACACAAATTTTACTATATTTTGTTTCATGATATTTGATGCAAAAGTTTTATGTGATTGTGATATCCATACAAATATCTAGCTCCTTTTGTGTTTATCTTATTGAGTATAATATATTTCTTCTTCTTCTGTGATTTTCCTAAAAGCTTCATTTCACTCCTTTATTAAGAACCTTTGAATGCATTATGGAACCTAAATAAGGAGGTTTTGCCTAATCAATGAAGGGAATAGCTTAATAAATTCAAGTCCTTGGCCACATGATGTCCCCCACCGTCAGTCTCTTTGAATTGTTCACCAATAACCCACCTTTTTTATCTGAGGAGTGAAGGAACCCAGTAATGATATCTTCCTCTGTTATCCACAACAAACAACTTGTCCCTGTAATATCTTCTTTCTTGAACATGTCCGTCAACTCATGTATCCCCTCAATCTTTCCTCCACTCCACTCCATTCCCTTGACTTTTTCTTGAGTTTATTTAGTTCTACTATCAAGTTAAATGTGGGGTTTCCACATCCCACACATCTCACCCTCCTTTATAACCTCCATTTTCACTTTTCATACCCCAATAACAACTTCATGAATCTACATGATTAACTCTAGAAAGACCATGACTGCCTATCCTACGTCCAACCGCCTCCCAACCACTTTTTAGATTGATAAACACTCCCAAATCATAACCTGACCCTAGGAAATCCCTAAGACACTATAAATATAGAACCCTAGACACCACTTACAAGGTTTGTCTTTTCTTAACTCAAATAGAGAGCCCATGGTAGGCCTGAAGGCTGCTATAGTTTCAAAGAGGCTAAATTTTTGTCAAACACTTTCTCTAGATTTCAAAGATAGAAAATAGATAATATACCCCCCCTTCCCTTTAAATAAAAAGGAGTGTCACCCCCTTCCTACAATTCAAGTCAGGTAGACACATGGACCGACTACAATGCGATCCATTATCTCCCTCCCTTTTTCCAATCCCTCAAAGGTGGGACCTCCTTTGAGGTTTATGACTTCAACATATTTTGATATCAAAAACATACTTTTTTGTATTTGTCATTCTTTCATCCCACCCTTTTCCCTTTTCCCTCACTTTCTAACTGATTTATGGTGTGATGATATGAGCATGCAGGGTTGATGATCACATGTATAAATCTTGTTATCTCTAACATTTGATTTAAAGGTGGTATTTTCTAATTTTTTATTATATGCTTACAAAAGACCTTTTAAAAGAAAACAAAACACCATGACCTCGTCAAGGATTAAGATACCATAAGAGCATCGTAGGGTGCCTAGTACCTTCCCCATGTGTAATTCCATGCCTCACCTTTTCTCTGGTTTTCCTTATTTGTCTAATCCACCATATTATCTAAATCATGATCTGATATCTTTCCTAATTTTGCCACATAAACAAGGTGGTGACTCCATTTTCTCATCCCATCCATCAACTTCCACCCCAATGGTTTGACTCAAGCAAGAAAACCACAATGGCGACTTCTTTGAGGATTTAGCACCAAATCGTTGAATGTGTCGGTGAGTTTCTTTTGTTTTTTCTTCATTTAGGCTTTTATTAAGGGAATGTACCACTCACACACCCTGAAAGATTTTTAAATGTTTGATCTAAGCTTATATCGATAAAGGTGTTGCATTGGTGCATGCTTCTTTTGGATGTATGACCTCATGACATAGGAGAAGTAATTTGACCCATGAAAAAATTATTACTTAGTGATCATGTGTCCTATTCCTCTATGATCATCCAATCTTTCACAAATCTACACGGGTATCCCACACCTTTAAAAAATCATTTTTTATCTAACTTTTTATTAATGAGGGTGTTGTCTTTCACATGCTTCCTTTGGATGTAGGACCTTAGGACTTAGGAGTGATTGGTCCCATGTTTAGAACCATTAATTGGTGATCATGAGTCATATTCTTTTAGGATCATTTGGTCATTCAAACATTAAAAGGGTGTTCCAAACACCCCACAAGGTCTTTTCTTTTTGTCATTAATGAGTATTCACTTTTTTGTATGCCTCTTATTGAATGTATGATCCTAAGACATGAGAGGGGTGATTTACCCAGATTAGAATGTTACTTTCTAATCATGTGGCCTAGTCCCCAAGGATCATTTGAAATTTACACATTCAAGGGATGTCCCACACGATAACATTATCCCTTTTATTCGCATAATTTTAGTCAATTATGGGGAGATGATAAATTAACTTGATCAGATATCCAGGAAAAAGAGGGGCTAGTTCCTTAAACATGCTCACATGGAGGCCATGGTGGTCGTATTTGATTTCTTTTTTCATCTCAAAGGTGACACATATTTGTTCTGTATACCCCCTCTCATACCCTTCAAACCACTTTTTATACAATGACTGAGGCTACCTTGTGTCCTTTTTACTTTATTTCTTTCATATTTTCCTTTTTTTTTAAATTTAGGAATCATGTGTGCTAGCCCCTCTAAAAACAAAAGACACTATGAAATAGAGAGAGAAATTTAAAAGAGAAAAGAATAAAATCATTGGGCATATTTTGAGAGTAAGATCCCATCCATGCATCTTTTGAATGTACAACAATAACATAATGAATGATAATGTAGCTTATAATATTTTTGCATGGTTTCAATCCTATTTTCTTATAGCCTGCTAACTAGAAAAAAAAGCTTAAAACGCTCGGATGGAATTATACTAATGTTTGCCCATTTTTCCTTCTTTTTAGGTATCATTTGAACACCGTCATGTTGCTTTAATATTTTCTAAAAAATATTTTTTGGATTTAAAAATATATTTATTTACACTCTCCCTTGCCTACAGTGACAAGTAAGTGAGTGTAGCACTCACGTTGAACATTTTGAATGATACTTCAATATTAATAATGGCAGGGATCCTACACAATTGGGATAATCCTTAGATGTAAACGTACCCACTTCCTCATACCAGTTTTGGTTTTGTTCACTTTGGCTAGGAGGTATATTGAGGGTAGTACCCCAACATGGAGAACCCAGAGACCCATGCAGGAATGACATATATTACACCCCTAGAAAAGCTAAGAACATCCATTTCACCCACCATGGAGACATGTGTGAATAGTTTAGTGATGTAGTTCTTGAATATTTGTTATCTAAAAATGGAGGCAACACTTTTTTTGCCATCTAGAAGGGCTGGTGGCACAACTTGTAGGGCTTCTACCTTCTATTTTTTTGTACAAAAAATGTACTAGTAGTATGATTGATTGATTTTCTCCCATATGTCACGATTCAAGTGTGCCAAGCAAGATTCAATACTTAATATGGATATTGTTATAGATTAATAGTATCATTATAAAGAGATCACTGAACCCCTTTGAAAAATCCAAGATTGAGCTAAAATGTTGCCCAAAATTTGGCTCCTTGGTACAACCATTTTGAAAACCCAAGCTACATCATGCACACATGATACATTGATATCGATAAACCCCTTATTGAAAACACAAGATAGATCTAGAATGCCGCCCAAATTGTATCTCCTTGGTAAAACCATTTTGAAAACCCAAGATACATCATGACCACATAAGACATTGATTTCAGTAACACTTCCTTTGCAAAACCCAGATATAGCCAACATGCCAACCAAATTTCAGCTCCTTGGTGCAACCTTTTTGAAAACCTAATCTACGTCATGCCTATGTGAGGTATTGATGCCAGTAAACCCCTTTTTACAAAACCCAAGACAGAGACACTACCCAAATTTTGTTATTTCTTAAAACCTTTTTTAATATATGAGCAAAATCATGCCCACATAAGGTATTGATCTCGGTAAAACCTCCTTTTCAAAATCCAAGATAGACCCAGAATGCTACCCAAGTTTAGACTTTTTGGTATTTTTTTTAAACTTTAGAAACATCATGCCCACGTGAGGCATTGATCTTAATACTTCATAAAACCAAAGCTGGCATCAAAATACTACCAAAATTGACCCCTCAATAAATCCTTTTTTAAAACCCAAGATAGGGTTGGAAACCTGCATATATTTGGCCTCCTTTGTAAACCTTTTTTTAAAACATGAGCTGCATCATGCATGCATAAGGTTGTCCTCCTTAAATCCTTTTTTTAAAACCTAGTATAGGGCCAAAATGCTGCCTAAATTTCGTCTCCTTGGTGAACCATTTTGAAAATTCAAGCTGATCATGATGTTATAATGCATTGATCTTTGTATATCCTTTTTTAGATCCAAGATAGGGCCAGATGTTGCTTAAATTTCGACTCCTTAGTGAGACCTTTTTAAAACCCAAGATACATAATGTTTACACTATGGATTGATCTTAGTAAACCCAATTTTACAAAACCCAATTAGGTGAGTATCTTTAATCCCAACATAATGGCCAAACCTTTTACATAAAACCCTATCCACATCTTGGTGAGCTAATTTGGAGGATAGAAATCATTTCAAACCCCATGTGATAGACACATATGATCCTCACAATCTATGAGGAACACAGACCAACTTAGAATCCCGTCAAAATTACCGTAGTGACCAATATCAAATCCTAAAATTACATTTGAGTAAAAATTAAAAGTAAGTAAGAAGCTCCAACTTTAAGTAAAGAATTAGAGATGAGAATTTATTTCCTCTTTTGAAAAATATATATTTGTAGAATGCGGTTACCATCCTTCCCTTCATGATCCATACTGACAAAATATTCTATCATCTTGACCTTTGACTTATCATCAATCCCTCTTTTGGAGACCCCTTAAGAAATGAGGAAAGTTATTTGTAGCTAGTTCCTTCATGGGATATCTCATCCTAGCATAACTCATCCACATATGATGAGTCATTTAATTTAATCATACAAGTTTGTGGTCATGGAAGGATGACCACACCCTACCACATTTGCGTAACCGTGTATTAAGTCTCATGGGGTTACCCAAATGAGAATGATTTGAATGGGTCATTAGGATGCATATACTGATCGTTTCACAAAATCAACTCATGTTATTTGATGATGCCGTTTCATCCCTTTTCTCCTTTGCTAATAAGGGGAATATATATTTATGTCCCTTACCGTGATGAGTTAAGGATGCTAATCTCAATACTCTTTCCACACAAGGGGCACAAAGTTATTTATTCTCTTTTTGCATTTAAGCATCTTCATATCTTTTCCACCTTTATACACAAAGGTAAACTTGTGAATTCTATTTTAAAGCCCCCTTTTCAAGGGGCACTTTTACATATGAAATATTTCTTAGTGTTTCCAACCATTGCACTTACATATGGAGTGTTACATGTAAACCATGAGGCCTACTAAAACTAGTTTGTCCCTCAGATGAAGACCCTATTATTAGGTCTTGCATGCACCTAGTGCCTTCCAGACACATAATGATTGGAGTTAACCCTCATGTTTGTATGTAGAGTGTATATGATTTAGTCATTTAGGTCAAATGACTTGGTGCCAGATCCATGGGACCAAGGAAAACATGTCAACCATGGCTCTTATTATGAGCAGTTGATCCAACAACACTAGACTTCAGTCTAAGAAGTCCCAATTACCATCACTGCATCGACAATCCCTATCATAGAAAAGTTGAAAGGACATATTCGTGTACAAGAATACGACTGTGACAACATGAATAGAAAATTATCTAAAAATATACTATAAGATATCCCACACAAAACCATATTGCCTTCAATAGGCAGTCTTTGAGGATGCCAATCTACCCCAAAATTAACGATTCAAAATTCCCCTAATGTATTCACCTTGGATCAGGATACCCATGAACTCTCCAAGCATGCAGCACATATTTCATGTTCCCACCTACACCCTTGATGGTCTGACCAACCCAAGGAGGATTCAAGATCTAGATACCCACATTAGATCCTACCAAAGTCCTTGAAAGTGATGATGAATCATCCAAGAAGAATAAAGGGAAGGGCACCAACAATCCCTCCTCTATTGACAAAACCATATCTAGTGACGATAGTGGTGCATATATGGTTTGGTTTATATCAAAACCATAACTGTACCATGGTAGAAAATTAAACACCATATCCACTAAGGTTTCTGGTATGAGAAACCATATTCGCACTGCCAAAACCCGTGATTAGTTGCACCACACCACAAAAATCCATAATGGACACAATTTTTTATTACTTATAACAGCATCATGCAAAAAATGAAGAAGTTGTATACAATAATTGGAAATAACAACATAGAAAATATGAAATAACAATGCTCTATCTATATAACATTAAACTCTCTAACTTTATTGTCACGTGAACAAAAGTTCTCACTTATTTGAAAAGTAAAGACACACATATCTTTTCCAACTACACATAACTTCCAGTTCAAAGTTCAAACAACATCCTACTTCTAAAGTAGACCATGAAGTCTCCCGCCATAATATACATTCTATATTTCTTAAACAAAATTATGTTATTTAAAATGGATCCTCAAATCTCTCCCTTTTTAATCTGTCCACTTCAAACATTTAAGCTATCTTTCTTTCCTCTCTATATATTTATTTTTAATGAAAGAAAAATAAGATAATATTTACAATTACATGTAATGATATGTTATCTAATAGAGGGGGAGTCAAAATTATTGATACATGAGGGTGGTAAAATATTTGAATAATCATGAAGAAAGATTGCTACTAGTGTAACTATATATCTTATTGACTCTCTCTATCTCTTATGTCTTCTAATATTATTTTAATATTTCTTTGTATTTCTAAATTTAATTTTATCTCCACTAAAAACTACATATCTCAATCAATAAATTATAGTTCACTTATAGTAATATTGTTTCTAACTTTAACTACCCATCTCCCCTTTTCTAACTCTTGCACATTCTTTTTGAAGTTTGCATGATAATAGTAAAAGAACTAAACATAACACATTGGATGATTCCCCCATTGAACCCAACTCTCTATACCACCATTATACAAATGACTATATAAGTGTGTGAAGCTCATACATAAAGATTGAGCATAATATATATAAAAAATAAATTATGTTTGTATATTTTAGGGCACAAGTATGTTTTCTAGTTATACAAAGAGGACATCGTTGTGTGCATTAATTGCACAAAAATAGAAGTTCCTACTTCT
The DNA here is from genome assembly GCA_963693085.1 of Alisma plantago-aquatica. Lineage (NCBI taxonomy): Eukaryota > Viridiplantae > Streptophyta > Magnoliopsida > Alismatales > Alismataceae > Alisma > Alisma plantago-aquatica. The sequence continues at coordinate 982,616,926 of OY856412.1, forward strand.
CTATAAATGATATACCACTAAAAAATGGAGATATAGTAATCTATTTGAGAACAACAATAATTAATGTGGTTAGGATAACATATACATATACATATACATATACATATACATATACATATACATATACATATACATACACATATACATATACATATACATATACATATACATATACATATACATATACATATACATATACATATACATATACATATACATATACATATACATATACATATACATATACATATACATATACATATACATATACATATACATATACATATACATATACATATACATATATATTATATGTATATGTACACATACATACATACATACATACATACATACATACATACATACATACATACATACATACATACATACATACATACATACATACATACATACATACATACATACATACATACATACATACATACATACATACATACATACGGATCTTCGGAATAAAATTTACCCAATTCTGATACATACATACATACATACATACATACATACATACATACATACATCTTGATTTACCACCCTCCCGGGCATTCGACCTCCGCCACAGGCATGGGAGAGGGGGGAGAAATATTTCTCTTTTAATCCCATACATACATACATACATACATACATACATACATGGAGAGAAATGTTTCTCTCAATCCCATGCATACATACATACATACATACATACATACATACATACATACATACATACATACATACATACATACATACATACATACATACATACATACATACATACATACATACGTACATACATACATACATACATACATACATACATACATACATACATACTTACGCTGACAAGGAGTGGTTCAAGTGGTCAAGCACGGTGTCCCCTAACAAAGGGGCCTGGGTTTGAATCCCAACTGCCGTCTTGATTTACCACCCTCCCAGGCATTTGGCCTCTGCTATGGGTGTGGGAGAGGGGGGGAGACATATTTATCTCTTAATCCCATATTTACATACATACAGATGATAAGGAGTAGCTCAACTGGTCAAGCACGGTGTCCCCTACCCTAACAAAGGGACCCGGGTTCGATTCCCAGTTACTACCTTGAATTACCACCCTCCCAGGCATTCAACCTCCGCTACAGGTTTGGGAGAGAGGGGGGGGAATCTTTCTTTCTCTCTTGATCCCATACATACATACATACATACATACATACATACAATCATACATACATACATATAATACATACGAAAGTGGCCGCCTAGGGTTTAGGTGGCTCTGGCGATCAAGGCAGTGACTCTGGGGGTGATCACACCCTAAAGGTGGGGAGGCTTGTCTCCTCCGCGATGGTGAACTCCAGCAAGAAAGCTTGGACACAAGTTGTCTTGGGATCAGATCAACTGAAGTCCAAACATACCTACAAGCCAGCAGTGATTGAAGATGGGAAGTGTTTCATCACCATTGACGAAGAGACATACGAGTCCATGGAGAAAACTTGGGAGCACACAGTTTCAGTCTATCTCATGGGTAAGAGACCCTACTACTACCACTTTCTGTCTTGGATCAAGCATGTTTGGAAACCTAAAGGGGGTTTTGATCTCTATTCAAAACCTGACAATTTCTTCCTCACAAGGTTCAATAATAGCGATGATAAGAATGATGTGATCAATATGGGTTCAAGCTAGTTTGATGATCAACTTGTGATTGTGAAGGATCATCATGCTGGTGATGACTTGAATAAGGACTAGTTTAGTTGAGTCCCTGTTTGGATTAAAATTCCGAGCATGGGCAGGAACCAATCAGAGAAAGCTGTGGGAATCGTTGCCTCTGGTGTGGGCAAACTACTTAGAGTGGACATGCGGTCCATTCAATAGGAGTCTGTTATAACCTCATTTTCCAAAACATGTAATGAGATTTGGGAATCTCCTTTAAAAGATAAATAAGATCAATGTTTGATTTCATGGTTTGACTTGAATGAAATTCATGTATGATAGCCTTGCATGCTTTCTTGATGGGCCTTATTGGCCGTTAAGCCCAATTGAAAGAAAAAGAAAAAGAAATAAAAAAGGAATTCAATGGGATAATGGAAATATAAGAAAATGAATAAAGGATGATTAAAAGGCTAAAAAATATTTTCCCAAAAATAGAATTTCGAGTTATAAAGGTTCCTTGGGGTTCAAGGAACTCAGGATAATTATATAATAGGAAGGGAAATAAAGAATATGAGGAAAATATGAATAAAAGGGTGTTTTCTTACAACTAAAGAAAAGGAACCGTTTAATTAAGATAATGATCCCAATTTTTGCATGATGAGAGATAAAAGTATGAGCGAGCTTTCCTCAAAATTTGAATAAAAAAAGAGTTAAGAATTGGGAGTTATCGAATTTTCAAGTTATCCTCTTCTTTGGGAATCAATTCAAAAATTGGGAAAATCCTTTTCCTTTTGTTTGAGAGCAATGGATGTGGGCCATTGGATCTTAATCCAGTGCGCTTTGCTCATCATCTAGATCCCAGTAGGACAAGGACTCTGACTGGTTCAGGGGAATTTTCCTCTTCTACGTTCTCGGTTTTGAGGCAAGGAAACGATGAGATAACAGTCCCATTAGGACCGAGAGATCTTTGCGAAGAATATAGACCCAAGATTTATGGGCAACCATCGACAAGGGGAGAAACCCCCAAACGCTGGACTCCTAGGACCTAGCCCTATATAAGGGAGAGTAGCGCGAGGGTACCAACATCCCTAAAAACTGTCCCCATTTCTACGGAGTGCGACAACGAGCGGAACAATGCTTCTAATTGGTGGTTCTAACCTAATACACCCCCTCCACGACCTGCAAGTCGACGGCGACACTCTGGCGACGTTTTGGTGGTGAAGGTTGGGTAGAATTGTGTAATTGACCAACGCATCAAGTTCGGGCCTGGAAAGAGAAGCTTCACAGCTCCTCAGTTGATCTGCTGGTGGCCTCGAGTTCAAGGTCAACTCAGGAGTTGACCGTAGTTCCTTGCTCAGAGCGGAGGTAGACGACGAGGCGACCACCATCCGATCGTGGTCCACAGTGGGCTCAAGTCAGATCTGACGCTTCTACACGGGAGAGACATTAGCTAGGCATGCACAACTGGGACCATCATATCCGAGAAGAGGACCACCGGTCCACAGATCGAGTGGCCACTAAAATTCGGTAAAATATCCTCTCTGATCAAATAATCTAGAAAATAGTTTTTCTTGCAAAATTATTAGAGATCACTAGGAATCTCATATGAAGAAACTTTATATATGAAAGTTGGGTAGAAAAATGCAAGGAACCTGATAAAAATGATAGGAGAACCTGATTCTAGTTCGTTTTGCAAAAGTGCCTTGTTTTATTAGAAAAATGCATTACAAGTTAATTAGAAACCCTAATTGTACATAAAGGGTGATTCTTTGTAACTTAATAGGTTAAATTGAGGATTATCAACCTATTAATTGATAACATGGAGTTTTCATCCGTTTTGAGTACAAAGATGGTTAATGTAGGGTTTATGTCTATAAATGAAAGATAATGTACATGAAAACCCTAATTTAGGGTAAAAGAAGAAGAAAACCATGTTATTTTAGATTAAGGAAGTAAATTGCTAAATAATGATCCTAAAACTATTAAGAATATTAAAAGGAGAGGATTTAAAGGTTTTAATTGGATTTGATGAATTAGGGTTCATAATAATTAAGAATGAAGGCAAAACACTAATTTCCAAGGAAACCCTAAAATTGGAATAGAAACCCTAAGGAATAAGAAGGAATTGAATAAGTTTTGATAAAATGTGGTTGGAATGTTTATTTCAGGGCTTCTGTGAAATTTTCTTGATCGATTGGATTTTCCCTCTCTAAAAAGTTATTTCTGTATCCAAATCTGCATAACAAGTATGTGGTTACGCTTATGAATATCTTGAGTTAGTTTTCCGAGGTTTTCCGAAGTTTTCATCGATGTCATGAATTAACTGTTGGATGAATTTAATTCATGCAAACTATAATGTGGATATGACTATCACATAAGATATGTGCCTACTAGCTCAGATCCTGGTCCCCTCTGTGGCTTAATAGTTGACCTAGTACATGGCTACCTATGGGGTAGGTCCATCAGGTCATTGGATGACTTAGTACATGGCTACCAATGGGGTAGGTCCATCAAGTCACATTGAGTTAGATATTGGGCTACCTTCGTGTAGTGTCATGCGACTCTATTACCCTAGGTATTGGCTACCTGTGAGGTAGGACCATGGGGGTAAGAATCTACCTAAAAGAGAGGTAGCATACAAGTCCACTGCAGGGATATCACAGAGTTAGGGGATAGGTAAGGATTGAGTAGTATGGTTTAAAATGTAATTCTGGCTGTTAAATGACAATTGGCTGATTACATTGTTATTATAGTTTTATGATTATTGTTTCCTCCACATACCAGCTTCGGCTGACTGACATTTTGTTTGCCAACATTTTAGGTACAAGCCAAAAGGACAAACGATAAATTGTCATATTGTGAAATACATGAAGTAAAGTACAAGGAGGATTAGTTAGAATAGAATCCATAAGTGGATAGAAGTTTAGAGATCCAAGTTTTCAAAAAGGTATGCAAAAGTTTACTTTCTTACAGTTTTCCCATTTAGTCTATTAATATTTGATAATTGTTCTTGGTTAATTGCCGAACCTTTGATCCAGAAGTTATGGGTGCGGCTTCAACCTCTCGGTCTCCCTTAATTGGGGGTTATTGGGAGGTGGGGTCGTAACATTTAGTATCAGAGCATAGGTTCCTCAGTTAACCATTAATAATTATTAAATTTTACAAACTCCATAGAACCCAAGGGAGTTATTAGAGGATTATCCAAAAGACGGAGGTGTCTAGAAAAGGATCACGACTGGGGGCTGGAAATATTTTCCTCTGCACCGCTAGTCAGAATACGAGGACTCCCAGATCCGTGTGACTGCCTGGACAAAGCCTTAGGGTATGAATCGAAATAAGATACCTTTAGGACTTTCTCATCTTATTCATCCCTTCTCATCACAAATTCTGTTAAGGACCTTAAGGATTAGGGTTTTTTCTCTTCTCCTCACCCTCTTGAGGTATGGGTAAGGTTAATAAGGTCCAAGGAATCCTCCATCAAATTAAAGAAAAGCATGTAAATAAGATGTCATGGATATAAGCTTAATAGATTAAGTGCAAACTAAAGGATAGATACATGCTTAGGTCGTATGACATAAGTTGTCATGCCCTTAGAAGAGACCTGAGGCTAGGCCTTCTTGTCAGGAGGATAAATAAAGAGAGTTAGTCTTGGAGATAGAGATCTCCATTGCAAGTAGAGACCTGGCACATCCTCTGAGGATGTTGTTAACCCTAACCCTAAGTGAAGGTTAGAGAGAGAGATGGCATGATGAGTTAGACTAGGTGTTTGGATGGACATGCCTTGGATGACGTATGAGCCATGAGAGGTTGGATGACCGAGTACCTTTGATGACCCAACCCTGGGAAAGGTCGAGCAGTGGAGAGAGAAGGATAGTTCCTTCATTGTTGAGGTCAGAGAAGAACCTAGGGAACCCCATGAACTTATATGAGCATGGCTTAATAGGCACCCATAATGTATCAGTAGTGCGAGAAGTAGGTTGAAACCCTGGCCAGGAGAGTTTGATGGATAGATTATGTGATAAGCATAAGGGGCCATGGATAACCTTGAGCGAACATAAGTTGAACATAGGCTTCATCCAGGTAGGGGAGTGCTTTTGAGGTTGATCCTTCATGAAGAGAGGACCTCTAATGATGAGGTTGGTTGTAGGGTTAGCTCTAGAAAGACAGTAGGAAACCAAGTAAGAAGGTTGGAAACCTAAAACCCCGAGATATGAGGAACAGTGGGGAGTCGAGGGTGATGCATGCGACCTAAGTGGACATTTGTAGTTGCCTCATGCATGCTCCCTGGAGACTGATGATATCTTGGTGGCCTTAGAGGAACTAAACCCTAGAGAGGGGATGAGTCTGCTAATACCTCTGTACCTATGGTATAGATGAGAAGAAGAGTTCCTTAAACTAAGTAGAGGTTTAGTAACAGGTTGAAAGGCCTTGTACCTTATTGTTTGTCCTTAAGGAGGACTCGACTCTGAAGTGTTGCTCGAGTAGAAGGATGACAGGAAGTGCGTGTCATGCCTTATACATGCCTGATTCATGGATAATAGATTGAGCATGTAGTTGGTCATCAAAAGTGAACCTAGGGTTCCTGGCCTAAGAGGGGAAGTGGTGTACCTAATGCTCATGATAAGAGTTGAGTTTCTATAGATGTGGACATGGTACTCCTCATGTGTAGAGGAAAGAGAAACCCCTTGAGTTTAAGGTATGTTTGATGAATCCCTCACATCTAAGTTGATGACACAGGAAAGTATGATCTTGATCCAATATTGAGGATAAGAATAAGAGTGACCTGGCATGGTTTAGTAGGTGGTCTTCTTGTGCCTTATTAGCTTGCTAGGGTTAAGCATGCTCATGTGGATGTAAACCCTAAACATAGGGATGTTTGTGACCTTTGTTATCGAGGTGAAGTTTTCCTCCCATCCTGGGAGAAGGGACCCTTTAGTGGGGTGTTTACCAGTTTTGTTGGTTTAAGTAACCTAAAGAGGTCTCATAGGATCTTGAGAAGCTAAGTGAAAAGAACATGGTATGAGAATGAGCCTGTAGAGCCATAGATATCCATCTCTAAGTGCATGAGGATGTGTTACCATGGAAGTAACCGGTATGGGGCCTGACCAAGGTAGGTAGGTCACATTGACCCCTATGAGAGGATGAAAGTCCGTCCTTGAATGCAGAAAGAGAGATAATGAAGGCTTGGGTAAGGTTTTAAGTTGGACATGTACTATAATGGAATCCAAAGTCTATCCTAGGGTCAGGTAGAGATAAGACCGATGGAAGTAGGAGTTGCCTAATTTCCTAGTTGCACATGACCATAGGGTCAGGAGGTAACAACTATCATTGTCTCAGGGCCATGGGTTAGGAGATTGATCACCTTCATGAACTCATGGGACCCAAAGGGAAGATGAGTAGGGAACTCTCGGGATGCATAAGGGAAGAGGGATGACCCTAAAAGTGCCGACACCCTATAGACATAGAGGAGATGACCAAGGATTGTGTGTGTGGGATCTGATCTCCAAACCATGACATAAACACGATTAAAACTTAGCGGAAGCGAATCGGTAATCAGCGGAAGACAAAAATCACGAGAAATTAAAACTTTTTGAGACAAGAGCTTGAATCCATAAAAGCTTCTTTCATAAAGTGAGGTAAACTGTTTACATCTCAGGATAATTACTTCTTGAGTAATTATATACATCAAGATACAAAATCTCAAGATCACTATACCAAAGACTCCAAGACCTGAGAGTACAGAGGACACATAGGACTGACTCTAACTACACCATATGGCAGGACAATCTCCACCTGAGATTACTGCTGCCCCTGATGCTGCTGCTGAGACTGATCACCTGTAGGCTGGTTCCTTCCTCTCCGACGTCCACCTAAAAAGTTGAAGCCTACGGGGTGAGACAATTATACATAATTGTCCCAGCGAGAGTTATAACTCTTCGCCAGAAGCTTTATTATAACATCAAAGAATATCTTAAACAGTAAAGCCTTCAAAGCATTCTGTAACAGTTGCAGGTATAACAAGATCTCTATAATTTGGGAGATGTGGAGAATATAAACATTATTGTAAGGTAACATCAATCAACTAACTTGGAGTCATCTCTAACAAGTTATACTACATGGTTGATTATGTTTTACAAACAACATTATGCCCTGTGGAGATGAGGCTTACCACTCATACTCCAACTGATCGCTGAGAAGCCGCATCAGTATCATACATAGGTCATTAAGAGAGCCGGATTCTCATGACCTTCACCTTCCTCAGTCAGTAAGAGGATCACTTGTAGGACATCTCGTGTCTCTACTACTATAGCTCACCAGGGTAAACTGGTCCTTCACTATTCTAGAGTCACAGTGGCGTTCTGTACTCTCTTCGTCATCAGGAGGTTTCATATTTACCTACCACTGATACGGATATCTGTGCTTTCTTCATCATCAGGAGGTTTCATGTTTACCTACCACTGATACGGTATGGAATTATAGTGAAGGACGGATGGATTACACATCTACATCACTTTCCTACACTAGGATGTAAGGTTCTACACATCCATGTACCCCACATACTCAAAAGTATGTGCTCCAGGAGTTCCCTGAGGAAAACCTGTTTCACCATCACTTAATTTCTGACAATGATGGATCTATGATCAGGGTTCTACATTATACTTGATTAGTTAGGTACATTCAGTATTCTTTAACAACATACGTTGTTCTTCAAACAATAATCAGTAGCATAACAGCTAAAACAGAAGAATACTAAATGTAACAGGCCTAACTCATATCATTCATAATTCCTCATCATACTCATCACAAGTCATTTCTAAAGCATGACCTTGATGGTATTCATGGCTCTCATAGCCTATTATCATCATAGGATGCCATTGACAAGGCATCAAGTTACTTTTCTTATTCATAAGGCTAACAACATGCCTTCAATGAATATAACATCAACATCCATACCCGGATAAGATCACCTTCATATAAGAACCTGCATGGTTAATTCAACTGATAAAGGTAATACAAAATAAGGAATATACTTCCCTCTCTTGTTATAAGAGTTAAATCCTCTGATTCTCATCATTTGGAGTTCAATACTCATTTGCATGCCATTACCCTTGAATTAGGGTTTACTATTCACATTACATGTCATCACCCTTGAATTAGGGTTTACTATTCACATTACATGTCATCACCCTTGAATTAGGGTTTACTATTCACATTACATGTCATCACCCTTGAATCAGGGTTTACTATTCATATTAAGATGAATTGAACTCATAACATCATCATGTATGAGTAACATCATCACTGATGTTCTCAGATTATTTAAAGGTTCATCATTTATCATAATTAGGGTTCCTATGACCTCACACAGGTGGATCATACCCTAATTATGCTCACTCATGTGCATTGGAGATGCTTTAATTGAGTTTCCACTTAAAAAGGGTATTTTCTCTCTCTAGAAGTACTTTCTCTCTCTAGAAGTACTTTCTCTCTCCTCATAATGTTAGGTGATGTCAACATCACACTAGATCAGGTTGGATTGAGTCATCATAGGCTAACATAGCTAAATCATCACCATCATGTGATTAGAGTTTGCTTTGATCAAGGTATTACTCAATTTACCCTTCAGGGGTATTTTGGTATTTCACTCCATTGATCATTATCATGGTCAAAATCTTAGTCAATTAGCCCCTTAATATCCTAGGTTATCATTTAGGGTTTGATTAGGGCAACATTGAACCATTTATTTCCTTAATTGATTGAAAGAAGTCAACTTTGAATCACATTGATTGACCTTCAACCATCATTCTTCGATTGAGTTGAGATCGTGTGAAAGTGTTGACCGTTTAGTCAATTTTGACTTTTCAAGACCGCGAGCCCTCTTCTATCTTCAATACCGCGAGCCTCTTCAAGTGGTTCAAGACCGCGAAGACTCCAAATGAGGTTAAGACCGTGAAGACCATGAAGACCGTTTGCCCTTCTTTGACCCCAAGACCGCGAGGCCCCTCGCGGTCTTGAGACCGTGAGCCCTCTCACGACCTTGAGACCGCGAGCCTCCTCACGACCTTGAGACCGCGAGCCTCCTCACGACCTTGAGACCGCGAGCCTCCTCTCGACCTTGAGACCGCGAGCCTCCTCTCGACCTTGAGACCGCGAGCTCACATGGTCTCAACCACTTGGTCCATCAACAAGATTCAATGATACACCCGATAATGTCAACTCATGTTGAAGCCCTCAAAAGGTCAAAACTATGATGACCACTTATGAATTGGGTCAATTAAGATTATGCTTGACCACTTGGTCATTCAATTGACCCTCAAGGGTTGACCAATTAGGGTTGAAGTCGATTCAATTAGGGTCTATCAATGTTCACCCATCAACACTCAACAATGTGACTCAACAGAAGGTTGAACCCTTCAATTGAGCTCCAATTGGGCCCAAACTTGGCCCAAACGGTCTTGCGGTCATGTGGGTGGACCCCACATGGTCGTGAGACCGTTTTCCCAAGATTTCATCAAAATATAAGGTGATTTGATAGAGGTTGAACCATGATTGGGTCACCAAATCAGTATTTTAATCAATTGATAACTTATTTGCAATTAGGTCCTCAATTGGTCAAAAATACTTAACCCTAGACCTTCAAACGGTCTTGGGTGATTGTCCTCTCGGTCTTGAGACCGTTTGGATGAGTTCCAAACGGTCTTGAGACCGTTTGCCCATCCAATTTTGGATTCTAGAGCAGATTCATCAAGGTCTGACCCATTGAGTTGATGATTATGTCAATATTTTATTGCAATGTAATTTGGTGTAATTGTACCTTCAATTGGTCAACTAATCTTGACCCCAGACCTACAAACGGTCATGGTTGATTGCCCGCGCGGTCTTGAGACCGTTTGGGTGACCCCTAAACGGTCTTGAGACCGTTTAGGTCAATCAACACTAAAAACCCTAATTAGGTCACCATAATTTCAGTACTGATTTCATCTAGGGTTAGCCCTAGTATTTACCATTCAACTCTTAGCCCGTTTGGAATTAGACCATCAAACTTGGTGAGTTGTTAATTAACATTATTTTGAACAGTAATCTCATACGTTCAACGCTTAGTCAACGACCTTACACGGTCTTGAGACAGTTTGCCCAAAAAGGCAATTTCAGACCGTTTGAAAATCAGGAATAAATTCAAATAAAGTTGTTACTTAAAAAGGTCATATTT